>ML663009.1:31130404-31309344 GCA_007570785.1 Antilocapra americana | reverse complement strand
ATTCATGTCATTGTATGGCAAAACCAACACAATAAAGTAAAGAAAATTAAAAAATAAATGCATAAAATAAATATTATGAAGAAAAAAATAATAAAATAAAAATTGGTAGGGAGTTTGAATAGATTTTTTTTAAGAGATATAAAAGTGGTCAATAAAAACCTGAAAAAGTACTTAAAATCATTAGACATTAAGGGAAGCAAAATCAAAACTACAATGAGATAATACTTCATACCTAGCAGAGTGAAAATGATATTAATGATGATGATAATGATAATCATGAAACATAAGTATTGGTGAGGAGGTGGAAAAATTGGAACACATTACTAGTGGGAATGTATAATGGTGCAGCTACTGCAGAAATAGTTTAGTGGTTCTTCAGAAAGCTAAACATAGAATTACCATATGACTCAGTAATTCTGAGTTATATGGAATTAAAAATAGGAACTTAGATATTTGTACATCACTGTTCACTAAAGCATTATTCACAATAGCCAAAAGGTAGAAAAAAATCAAGTGTGCTTTCAACAGATGAATGAATAAGCAAAACATAGTATATGCAGAGGGTGGAATGCTTTTCACCCATAAAAGGAATTCATAAATGTAGTTCTGTTACATTACTACAACATGAATAAAACTTGAAAATATTATGTGAGGTAAAATAAGCCACACACACACACACACACACACACACACACACACATTATATTTCATTTACAAAAAATATCCAGAATAGGCAAATTCATAGAGAGAGAAAATAGATTTAGAAGTGTACCAGGGTTTGGATGAAAGGGAAGATGAGTTGTTAGTGCTTAATGTTTACAAAGTTTCTGTTTGGGTTGAAGAAAAGGTTTCGGAGATAGATAGTGGTGATAGGTGCCAACAGTTTGAATATAATTGATACCACAAAATTGTTCACTTAAAATGATTAATATGACAAATTTTATGCTATAAATATTTACCGTAATAAAAAAATTAATGACCAAAAATCTTGAGCATTTCAACAAAGAAGATATAAGAATGGTCACTTACAATGATGAGAAGATAGCCAACAATAATAGCCATCAGATAAATGTAAAGTAAAATTATCTAACCCACTATAAGGCTAAAATAAAAAATGTCTGGCAACATAAAATGTAGTCAGGAATGTAGAGCTGTTAAACTTTTATTCATTGTTGGTGAGAGTGTGGAAAGGTACAATCACTTTGGGGAACATTTTCCAGTTTTTTACAGCATAAAAGTATATCTGTCCTACAGTTTAGCAGTTCTACTCCTATAAATATATCTAAGATAAAGGAAAGCATATCTCCACAACATGAACTTGGCAAGAATTTTTGACAGCCTCGTTTATGATAGTTGAAAACTGGAAACAATTTAAATGTCCATCCAGAGGAGAATGGATAATCCAACTGTGTTATATTAATCAGTTTAATGCTACACAGATATAAAAAGGACAAACTGCTGATTAAAACAATACATGGCTAAATCTCATAGACACTGTTCTGAGTGAAACAAGCTAGAGACAAAAGAGTACATATTATATGAACCCAGATATGTAGGGTTATAGAACAAGCAAAATGAATTTATCTTGTTAGTCAGAAAGTAATTAAAGACTGGTTACAAAAGATTGTTAGAAAACTTTTTGGAGTGATGGACATGTTCTATGTCCACTATTTGTTAGTGAGTACATGTATGTATATTATTGTTAAAGCTTATGTTACATATATTGTAGGCAAATTATATCACAACAGAAAAGAAAATGAAAAATAAATAAAATTCACCTTGAAATTTGTACATAAACTTTAATAAGAGAGCATGTGACTTACTCTGAATTATTTGAATAGGCTCAGGAACATGGTTTGAATTATTGAAACTAAAGATTATTACCTATTTCAAGTGAGCTCTGTGTAAACTTTATTTTTACCAGCAGACTATTATTTTCACTTTCGATTTTTTTAAATCAATGTGAAAAACCATTAGAAAGTCTCTCCTTTTACATAACACTATTCCTTTTTATATATGCCAATGAAGGGCTGATAATTATTTTAAATTTTTCTTTATATATTTATAAGCTTATTTAGCTTTATTGAGGTGTTCGGTTCAGTCGCTCTGTCGTGTCCAACTCTCTGCAACCCCATGGACTGCAGCCCACCAGGCTTCCCTGTCCATCACCAACTCCCAAAGCATACTCAAACTCATGTCCTTGGAGTTGGTGATTCCATGCAACCATCTCACTCTCTATCATCCTCTTCTCCTGCCTTCAAGATTTCCTAGCATCAATGTCTTTTCTAAGGAGTCAGTTCTTCGCATCAGGTGGCCAAGGTATTGGAGTTTCAGCTTCAGCATCAGTCCTTCCAATGAATACTTGGGCTTGGTCTCCTTTAGGATAGACTGGTTTGATGTACTTGCAGTCCAAGGGACTCTCAAGAGTCTTCTCCAACACTACAGTTCAAAAGCATCAGTTCTTCAGTGCTCAGCTTTCTTTATAGTCCAACTCTCACATGCACACACAACTACTGGAAAAACCATAGCTTTGACTAGACAGACCTTTGTCGGCAAAGTAATGTCTCTGCTTTTAAACATGCTGTTAATTGAGGTATAACTGACAATTTAAAATTATATTCCTGTAAGATATACATATGCTGGTTTGATTTATTTATACACTGTGAAATGATTAGTACAATCAAACTAGTTAACACATCCATCACCTCACATAACTACCATTTTGAAAGAGAGGGTACGGTGAGAGCATTTAAGATCTACTCTCTTAGCAAGTTTCAAGTATACAATAGAATATTATTATCTATAGTCAACATGCTGTACATCAGAGCCTCAGAATTTACTCATTTGTAATTGAAAGTTTGCACTTGTTGATCAACATATTCTGGTATGTTACCCTGGTAACCACAGTTCTACCCTGATTATATTAGTTCAGTGTTTTAAAATTCCACATACACGTAACTTTCCCTTTCTCTGTTTGGATTACCTCAAATAACATAATGTCCTCTAAGTTTAACCATGATGTAGCAAATGGGAGGAATCTTTACTTTTTAAAAAATTTATGTAAGGGAAAACAACAATACAGTATACTAATGCATATATATGGAATTTAGAAAGATGGTAATGAGAACCCTGCATGCGAGACAGCAAAAGGAACACAGATGTATAGAACAGACTGGTGGACTCTGTGGAAGAGGGCAGGGGAGGGATGATATGGGAGAATGGCATTGAAACATGTTGATTGTCATGTGTGGGATCGGTCGCCGGCCCAGGGCTGATGCTCGGGGCTGGTGCACCAGGATGTCCCAGGGGGAGGGAGTCGGGAGGGAGGGAGGGGGTTCTGGAGGGGGAGCATGTGTAGACCCATGGCGGTTTCATGTCATTGTATGGCAAAACCAACACAATAACAAAAATTAAAAAAAAAATTATTTAGCCACTTTATTTTTTTTAAATCGAAGGATATTTGCTTTGCAGAATTTTGTGGTTTTCTGTCACACATCAACAAGAATCAGCCGTAGGCACACCCATGGCCCCTCCCTCCTAAACCTCACTTCCTTCTCCCTCCCCATCACACTCTTCTATTGTCACAGAGCCCCTGTTTGAGTTCCTTGA
Organism: Antilocapra americana; assembly: GCA_007570785.1. NCBI lineage: Eukaryota > Metazoa > Chordata > Mammalia > Artiodactyla > Antilocapridae > Antilocapra > Antilocapra americana. Next base: position 31,305,735 of record ML663009.1, on the reverse strand, counting down.
GTCATACAGCAAATTTCCATTGGCTATCTATTTTACATATGATATAATAAATTCCCATGTTACTCTCTTGTTACATATTGGAGTATAGTTGATTTACAAGGTTGTGTTAGTTTCAGGTATATAGCAAAGTGATTTAGTTATACATACACATATATCTATTTTTTAAGATTCTTTTCCAATATAGGGTTTTGTAGAGTAATGAGTTAGGGTTCCCTATACTATACAGTTGGCCCTTATTAGTTATCTATTTTATATACTGTTGTTACTTAGTTGCTAAATCATGTCCAACTCTTTGCGACTCCATCCCTGGGATTTTTGAGGCAACAATATTGGAGTGGTCTTCCATTTCCTTCTTCTCAGCCAAGGGGATCTTGCCAACTGAGGGATGGAACTTTCAGCTCTAGCATTGGCAGGTGGATTCTTTACCACTGAACCACCAGAGAAGCCCAAAATCCTAATTAATTCCTTTCCCTCACCTTTCCCCTTTGATAGCCATATGTTTGCTTTCTGAGCCTGTAAGACTGTTTCTGTTTTACTCTATGTTTCTAGGTTATTTAGGAAAGATTATGGCAAAAAAAAAAAAGAGGAAAAGTTGAGGAAAATATTCATTTGTCTTTCCTGAAAAATCTGTGTCATCAGGTTACCTTTATGATGATGTCACCATTATCTTTATAATGATATAATTTAGTCTCCAAGTAAAAAGAAAAATTAGAATTGGGATTATGTATTCTGCTACAACTGCCAATTTGTTGGGTAATGAAGCAAATAAGACAACCTCTTATTCAACACCATTATCTCCAGCTGACTGGAAATGAAACTAGATATTCTCTAAGAGTCACCACTTTAAACTGTAAAACCTATAGTATTTATTTAGGAGAACTTTTATTTTTGCCTCATAATTAGGAAGTCAACTTCTGCAGATACTCACCAATGCCCATGTATCTAAACTTTTTTCAGACACTATAAACTGCTAAAAGTCCAGGAACAATTTTCTGTTTAGATCACAGACCTCAGGAACTTATAGTCTAGCTTGGAGTGGACATGTGATAAAAAGTGGTGAAGAAGACAAAAAAGGTAGGAAAGTAAGATATACAGATATAAAGCAATTAAAGTACAAGGTACAGGCACATAGAACTAACTTAAAAATGTTTGTCTAGATAGAAAAGGGCTGTGGGAACTGAGGAAGAAGAGAGATCATTGAGAGTTAGAAATATAATGTCTTCTCCCTTAATAAAAACAGTACCTAATGTGTGAATGGGAAGGTGGAGGTGAAGGGGCACTGAAATTTCCTTGCACATACCCAGTTCATCAAACAACTGAATCCCTGGGCTTGCATAATTTCAATTTAGTTGACTTTTTAATATAAATTTCTTACAATAACCAATAATTTAGCTTTCATTTAGTAAGAAAACATACTTAGGTTAGTGACTTACCTAAGATTGCAAAATTTGTGAGGGCAAATGGGATTTCAACACAGATCAATATGGTTGCAAGAATGTAGCCATTATATACTAACTTTGAACTCTTGTAACTCAAGCATTTGGCACCTATGGTCTTTTAGACTCCCCATAATATTGCTAAAGTAGTACCAAGAAAGTCCAATAAACATATGATCAGTTCATTCAAAGATATAAGGCAAGTATGCTACTCTATTTGTAGGAAAACTGTTGATTTCAAGGCAACTAATGAGGAAAATCTTTTCTCTCACTCTCCTGCCTCTCCAAGACAGTGTTGAGATTCAGGAAGTTTGTGATGTGAGCACAGAGCCCATCCTCAGGTCATAGGGCCCAGAGCAAATTCAAATCACAGTTATTTTTGAAAATGTCCTAGCAGAACCTAAAGATGATGGTATGTGCCAAACCACCAAATTGTGTTTAAAGTAGTAAAAGTTTTATGAGCACTCATCCTATATTCCCGTAGTGCCTTGTATAGTGTTTGAAGCAACAATAACTCAGTACTGTGTTGAAGCTGACTTCTACAATGACATAAGGGTCAACTGCTAAATTTTCAGGAGTTTGTGAGATGATTAAATACAGTCACTCTTAAAAATTAAATTATATAAACTTAGGACTTCCCTGATAGCTCAGTTGGTAAAGAATCTGCCTGCAATGCAGGAGATCCCAGTTTGATTCCTGGGTTGGGAAGATCCTCTGGAGAAGGGATAGGCTACACTTTCCAGTATTCTGGCTTGGAGAATTCCATGGACTATATAGTCCATGGGGTCACAAAGAGTCATCCTGAGTTGAAGCTGACTTCTACAATGACATAAGAGTCAACTATTAAATTTTTAGGGGTTTGTGAGCTGATTACACACAGTCATTCTTAAAAATTAAATTATATAAACTTAGAGTTAAGTAAGATGCGTTGGGCTTCCCTGTGACTCAGACAGTAAAGAATCCACCTGCAATGCGGGAGACTACAGTTCTATCCCTGAGTTGAGAAGAGCCCCTTGAGGATTGTATGACAACCCACTCCAGTATTCTTGCCTGCAGAATCCTATGAACTGAAAGGCCCGGAGGGCTACAGTCCATGGGGTCACAGAGTCAGACACGACTGAGTGACTAAGCACAGCACAGCACAAGATACATTAGTAAAAGGACACTCAAAAATCACCATCTCCTAGTCATTTTTCTATATTTTACTATTTTCTTTGTTGCTCTTCTTTAGTTGCTCAGTCATGTCTAAATCTTTTGGGACCCCATGGACTGTAGCCAGCAAGGTTCCTCTGTTCATGAGATTTTCCAGGCAAAAAGTCTGGAGTCTTTTCCTACTCTAGGGAATCTTCCTGACCCAGGTATTGAACCCATGTCTCCTTCAAGTTTCCTGCATTGCAGGCAGATTCTTTACCATCGAGCCACCAGGGAAGTCCACTATTCTCCACATTTGAGTGCTGTTTACATCCATTGGTTCTCTATAGTGGAAATAATGCTGTTCTACTGCTCATCACCTCCTGGCTTTGGATGGAGGAACATTATATTTGCAGTTTGAAATCAATTATGGTGGGAAAGTTTACATCATGTAAACTGTCAAACACTACAAATGAGGATATGATTTCTTTTTAGATAATTTTTTAGATTTAAGAAAGTCATAGAGAAATGTTAATAATGCAGATTAAACTTGAAAGCATGTCATGTAACTTTTACATAATAAGTACAGTTGAACAAATGGAGACTAGGGGTTTCCGCTGCACAGAGGTAAAAAATCCATGTGTAATTTTACAGTCAACCCTGAGTGTCCAGTTCTGCATCCACAAATTCAACCAACCATATCTAAATATGCCTATTTGAGATAAAGATTCTAGCGTAACTGGACCTCTACAGTTGAAATTCTTGTTGTTCAAGCATCAACTGTAATGCAAAAAAATTGAGAAAATATTCTTTCTGTATTTAAAGTTATTATCCAAACCAGTAAAGAAGTCACTTAGACTTCTCCAGTGGCTCATTTGTAAAGAATCTGCCTGCAGTGTAGAAGACTCAAGTTTAATCCCTGTATTGGGAAGATCCCTTTGATTAGGAAATGACAGCCAACATCACTATTCTTGCCTGGGAAATCCCATGGAGAGAGGAGCCTGGTGGGTTACATTCCATGGGGCACAAAAGATCAAGCATGACTTAGCAACTAGAAACAAAACAAAAAGAAGTCCCTTATGTCACTGAAAATAAATGAGTAAAATTCCAACGTACATTTGCCTTGTTTCACTTTGGTCTTATTCATTAATGAAAACAAAATATCAAGCAATGTTCATGTTAGAAATACACTTGAGTTAAGTACTGAGACAGCCCATGAATTCAAGGCACTTTAATTTTAGAAGCAGAAATGTATAACTAGAATACAATGTGACCAGCTTTACAGATGGAGAAATGAACTACACTGGGCTTTGGAGACCATCAGGAAAGGAAGCAGATGAAAGAAGGCAAGTAAAGTGACTCATAAGATGAGTAGGAGATTTTTGATTTGCAAAGCAAAAAAGAAAATTGCAGGCACTTTCAAGCTGTAAGTAATCCAGTTTGGGGAGAATACATGTTAGTAAAAGATTATACTATGCATATATGGCATGAAAGAATAAAAAGAGTCATTGGGGAACCATGGGAAGCTTGGGGGGACAGATAAAACATTTCAGAATACGTAACATGAGCTTCAGGATGGAGAACAATTTAGAGGCAAAAATAGAGGCAGTAATAACAGGAAAGAGGCCATGATCTTATTCTAAACCATTATTCCAAAGAAACGGTGATGAGGGCTGGAACTAGGGTTGTGGCAGTGAAATGTAGGGGAAAATAAGGATGCAAGAAGCACTGTGAAAATTAAAGGATTTGGCAACTTACTGGTCCATCAGTTTACACAAATTTAGTCTTGCTGTAGAAAAGTAGCAAGGCTAAAGAAGTTTAGTGTCTGAAACTTCTCTAGGCATGCCTATGGCTCCACATTTGCCCAGGAGTTCTCCAAAGCCCAACTGATGTTTCATTTATAATAGAACTCAGGTGTCTGCTCTTTGTGCAAACACAGTGGCTCCATAAACTTTGTGATGGTCTTGATTAATTATGCCTCATCCTTTTTATGAAGTAGAATGATTGCTTGCTTAGCCTTCAGGCTTAAAAAGAGCAATTCCTCTGTGTTTTCTAGAAGATTGCATTGATTAGTTTATAGCTTAACCTGAAATGTATACCCAAGCACATCCTATAAGGATCTACAGTGCTGCTGACAAGCACCATCAGGGTTTTGAGATGGACTTTATACTGTTTTTTATATTGGCTCCTGTCTCCTAAAATGTAATTGTGGCATCTTCTGACAAATGAACTGAAGTGTCACCTAACTTTATTAAAATTCCATGACACTAACTCACAGTTCTGTTTATTTTGCAAGTAACACACATAATAATTCTTTAAATTACTAATTTGTAGCTCTTTTGAATAAAAATCTAACTGTAACAATCAAGGGTTGACTTTTTTCTACATAAAATAAAGCCAGTTAATTTTATTGTATTATTTTTTCTCTATAGATAATGAGATCATGAAGTTTAAACACTACTATAATCCTTTTTGGAGAAGGAAATGGCAACCCGCTCCAATATTCTTGCCTGGAGAATCCCAGGGACAGAGGAGCCTTGTGGGTTGCCGTCTATGGGGTCGAACAGAGTCGGTCATGACTGAAGTGACTTAGCAGCAGCAGCAGCATAATCCTTTCTGTCTTAGTAGAGATTATATAATTTCTTTAATTATCATCACTTATAGCTTCTTTTTATTACTTTCATGTATTGAGAGGTATAGTTTTCTTACAGAATTGTATGTTACTCTGATTGGAAGCCACAAATTTAATGTAAACCAGTTCAAATCTTCCCTCAGAGGTGAGATATCCTAACATGTGAAAAAGAGAGGGCTCTGTCAGACAGATTCAATTCAGCTCAACCATTGTAAGAAGATAACTGAAGAACTGCAGAATCATGATGGCAATAGTGAAACCCAAAAACACAAGTGCTACAGATACAATATCCCAGGGGGAATTGCAATTAAACAAAGTCCAAAAAATTATTGAATATTCACCTGGGATGAAAAGAGTACTCTGACAGTTACACTGGGTGGTTCTCCAGCAATGATTCAATGATGTCAAGAGTGGTTTTCTTACTTAAGCACTGGATTTACAGGTGTCATAAATCTGTCTGCATTAAAGATTGAAGCCAAAACTGAGAAACTAACAATGAGAAAACTTGCCTTTGAAGAAAGCCATGAGACAGCATCGTGTTTTAGTACTGCAATTGTTTTGTCTTCTCTGCTTGATTCTGTTACTTCATAAGTTAGGTCTCCAATTGTCATAGAACTTTTTTTTTTTGGAAAGTTCATTTTTCCTCTAGATAGTGTGTTTTCCACTAGACAGTGTGTTGTAGGTCAAGTTTCTGTTATATGTAAAATGTCCTGTTTTTGTCTGTTTTCTGGAAGAGTTATTTAATTCTAAGCTTTTCTATTTGTTGAGAGGTGGTACACACCTACACAGCTGTCTAGTTGTGGTGCTTGCTTTGTTGGTCTGTTGAGAAGTACTCATTGAAAGTGAAAGTGAAGTCGCTCAATCGTGTCCGACTCTTTGTGACCCGATGGACTGTAGCCCACCAGGCTTCTCCGTCCATGCAATTCTCCAGGCAAGAATACTGGAGTGTGTTGTCATTTCCTTCTCCAGGGGATCTTCTCGACCCAGGGATCAAACCCAGGTCTCCCGCATTGCAGGCAGATGCTTTAACCTCTGAGCCACCAGGGAAGATCCAATTTCAACTACTCATTAGATAAATATTTTAGTTACAGGATTATTTAAGGATTTAGTCACTTTGGTAAATTTTCTATGAATTTCAATGGTTTTATCTTTTAATCTGTCTTTCATGTTTCCACCTCTTTGTCTCTCTTGCATATTGTATAACTTTTCTATTAACATTTTTGTTGCAGAAATTCTTTCTTCAATTGTGTTTATTCTTTAAAACTATTCACAGTCCTTCATAATTTTAACAAAAGAGGAAAATATAACCCATGTGGAAAAGTTTAGAGCTAATAAGTGAACAGCGCCATTAACTTTAAAAGCGTGAACACCTACACTGTTGGTGGGAATGCAAACTAATACAGCCACTATGGAAAACAGTGTGGAGATTCCTTAAAAAACTGCAAATAGAACTGCCATATGACCCAGTAATCCCACTGCTGGGCATACACACCGAGGAAACCAGAATTGAAAGAGACACGTGTACCCCAATGTTCATCGCCGCATTGCTTATAATACCCAGGACATGGAAGCAACCTAGATGCCCATCAACTGACGAATGGATAAGAAAGCTGTGGTACATATACACAATGGAATATTACTCAGCATTAAAAAAAAAATTCATTTGAATCAGTTCTACTCAGGTAGATGGAACTGGAGCCTATTATCCAGAGTGAAGTAAGCCAGAAGGGAAAACAACAATACAGTATACTAATGCATATATATGGAATTTAGAAAGATGGTAACGAGAACCCTGCATGCGAGACAGCAAAAGGAATGCAGATGTATAGAACAGACTCATGGACTCTGTGGAAGAGGGCAAGGGTGGGATGATATGGGAGAATGGCATTGAAACATGTTAATTATCATATGTGAAATCAATCGCCAGCCCAGGATTGATGCTCGAGGCTGGTGCACCGAGATGACCCAGGGGGAGGGAATCAGGAGGGAGGAGGGAGGGGGGTTCTGGAGGGGGAGCATATGTAAACCCATGGCGGTTTCATGTCAATGTATGGCAAAACCAATACAATAAAGTAAAGAAAATTAAAAAAAAAAAAAAGCGTGGACACACCGACATAACCACAGCCTACAATAACAACAAAAAATTAAGTTACAGAATCCTAGAATTTTTTATGTCTCTTTCCAATCACTATCCTGTCATCCATAAAGGCAATCATTATCCTTACTTCTACCATTGACTAGTGAGTTCACACGTTTTTAAACTTTATAAACAGAATCATGTAGTTTGATGTCTTTTGTGTCTAGCTTCATTGCCAGCTAATGAATAAGATTTATCAATACTGGGAGCTTTTCAGCCATCTAACTCCTGATTTCTTCGATTTTATTCATTTCTTTCTTTTCTTTTTACTGATTTCAACTCTGATGTTCATTATTTTATCCCATACTCGTTTGCTTATCTTTTTAAATTTCTTATGGTAGAAGCTTAACTATTGAATTTAGTTCTTTCTTTTAAGATAAGCATTTAAAGATTTAAATTTCCTCTTAATTATTGCTTTAGTTGCATCATAAAAAATTTTGTATATTATGTTTTATTTTCATTGAGTTCAGTTAATGAGATTTTAATATTACCTTTCTGATTTTCTTCAGATTGTGGATTACCTAGAAGCGTGTTATTGGAACCTCTAAATTTCTCAGTTAATTCAAAGATTTACTGGAGAAAAAACTTCTCATGAGCTCAATCATTTTCAATTTATAGGGACTTATTTTGTATGTTAGAATATTGCATAGAGTGAAGAACTATCCATTTGTATTTAACAAGTATGTGTATTTTGCTGTTTAATGGAATCTTATATATGTCAATGAGGCCCTGGTAGTTTATAGTACCATTAAATCCTTCATTGTTGTTGTTCAGTCACCCAGTAGTGTCCAACTCTTGTGACTCCATGGATTGTGGCACATCAGGCCTTCCTGTCCCTCACCATCTCCCCGAGTTTGCCCAAGTTCATGTCTGTTGCATTAGTGATGCCATTCAGCCATCACATACTCTGATGCCCTCTTCTTCTTATGCCCTCAATCTTTCCCAGCATCAGGGTCTTTTCCAATGTATCGGCTGTTTGTATCAGGTGACCAAAATATTGGAGTTTCAGCTTCATCACCAGTCCTTCCAATGAATATTTAGAGTTGATTTCCTTTAAGATTGTCTGGTTTAACCACTTTGCTGTCCAAGAGACTTTCAAGAGTCTTCTTCAGCACCACAGTTCTAGGCATCAATGCTTTGACTGGCTTATTTTGTATTTAGGAGCTTCCAAATATGCAGCCATAAACGCTGAATTCTTCTTTTCAAGTTTAACGTTTTGCATTTTGTATTTTTAGACTTTTTCTTATGTGCAAAGTGAAAGTGTTAGTTGCTTATCCTGTCCCACTCTTTGCAACCCCATAGACCACCAGTCAGCTTTGTCCATGGATTTCTCCAGGCAAGAATACTAGAGAGGTTAGACATTCCCTTCTGCAGGGGATCTTCACAAGCCAGGATTGAACCTGGGTTTCCTGCATTTGCAAGTGGATTATTTACCATCTGAGACACCAGGGAAGTGTGTACACTGACTGCAGCATGCCAGACTTCCCTGTCCTTCCCTCTCCTGGACTTTGCTCAAATTCATGTCCATTGAGTCAGTTATGCTATCTAAACCTCATCCTCAGCCACCTTCTTCTACTCCTGTCCTCAATCTTTCCTAGCATTAGGGACTTTTCCTATGAGTTGGCTCTTCACATCAGGTGGCCAAAGTAATGGAGTCTCAGTTTCAGGATGAGTCCTTCCATCCTGAAAGTAGTGGAGTCTAAGTTTCAGGATAGATTCCTTTATGATTGACTAGTTTCATCTCCTTGTAGATCAACAGGCTCTCAGGAGTTTTCTCCAGTATCACAATTCAAAAGCATCAATTCTTTGGTACTCAGTCTTCTTTATGGTACAAATCTCACATCTGTACATGACTACTGGTAAAACCATAGTTTTGACTATATGGACTTTTGTTGGCAAATTGATGTCTTTGCTTTTTAATATGCTGTCTAGGTTTGTCACAGCTTTCCTTCCAAGGATCAAGTGTCTTTTAATGTTAGGGCTGAAATCACCATCAGCAGTGATTTTGGAGCCCAAGAAAATAAAATCTGCCCCTGCTTCCATATTATCCCCTTTTATTTCTCATGAAGTGATGGGACCATATGACATGATATTATTTTTTGAAACTGAGTTTTAAGTCAGCTTTTTCACTCTTCTCTTTCACCCTCATCAAGAGGTTCTCCTCTTCACTTTCTGCAATTAGAGTGGTATCATCTGCTTATCACCTTACCTGCCTCCTGAGAAATCTTTATGCAGGTAAAGAAGCAACAGTTAGAACTGAATATGGAACAACAGACTGGTTCCAAACTGGGAAAGGAGTATGTAAAAGTTGTATAGTGTCACTCTGACTATTTAACTTATATGCACAATGCATCATGCAAAATGCTGGGCAGGATGAAGCACAAGCTGGAATCAAAATTGCTGGAAGAAATATCAGTAGCCTCAGATATGGAGATATACCTTTTCATTTTTTTCCATGATATACCTTTTCTTCTGTTTGTGTGATCATCAATTTCTTTTATCAATGTCTTATATTTTTCCAAATAAAAGTCTTTTAACCCCTATTTGGGCTTTCCTGGTAGCTCAGCTGGTAAAGAATACAACTGCAATGCAGAAGACCCCAGTTCAAATCCTTGGTTGGGAACATCTCCTGGAGAAGGGCATTGCAACCTATTCCAATATTCTTGCCTGGAGAATTGCCACGGACAGAGGAACCTGGTGGGCTACAGTCCATGGGGTTGCAAAGAGTCAGCCATGAATGAGTGACTAAGCACACCACACAACTCCTATTTATGTTTATTCTTAGGTATTTTGTCCTTTTATATGCTTGTAACTGAAATTTCTCTTAATTTTTTTCTGAAAGTTAGTTTTAATGTATAAAAATACAACAGATTTCTGAATATTTATTTAATATCCTTCAACTTTACGAAATTATTGATGCATCTGTATAATTTTTAATGGCTTCTATAAGCTTTTCTGTGTGTCTTGTTACTTGCAAATAATGATAATTTTAATTCTTCCCTTCCAATTTGAATTTCCTTTATTTCTCTTTCTTTGGTTGCTGTAGCTAGGACTTGAAATACTCAAATAAAAGTGAGAGTGGGTATCCTTGTCTTTTTTTCTGATCTTAGAGGAATACTTTCAGTTTTTCACTTCTGAATATCAAACCAGCTGTGGGCTTGTAATTCAGAGCCTTTATTATGTTGAAGTTAGCTTAGTCTCCTCTATACTTACTTTGTTGAGAGTTTTTATCACAAATGAATATTAATATTTTTTAAAGCTTTTCCTGTACCTATTGAGGGAATCATATGATTTTTGTACTACATCTTATTAATGTGATGTGTCACATTGATTGATTTGCTGATACTGAACCATTCTTGCATCCCTGGAATACATCTCACTTGATCATGGCTTATGATCCTTTTAATTTATTGTTGAATTTGGTTGTAACATAGTATTGAGGAATTTTGCACCTGCGTTCATTGGTAATATTGGTATGCAATTTACTTTTTGTGTGATATATTTGTCTAATTTTAGAATCAGTGTGATGCTGGTCTTGTAGAATGATTTTGTAAACATTCTTTCTTTTGCAATCTCTTTGAATAGTGTGTGAGAGTGTCAAATTTGTCAAAATCATTGGTAGAACTCACCTGTAACAATATGGCCCTGGACTTTCTTAGAAATTATTTGAATACTGATTCTATTTCATTACCGTTATTTAGTTTGTTAACATTTTTTACTTCTTCTATTTTGGTCTTGGGAGATTGTATATTTATAGGAATTTGTCCACTTAGTTTAGGTTGTCAGTTTTATTTGTGTGTGCTTAGTCGCTTCAGTCATGTCTGACTCTTTATTACTCTATGGATTGTAGTCTGCCAGGCTCCTTGTGTCCATGGGGTTCTCCAGGCAAGAATATTGAAGTGGGTTCCCATGCCCTCCTATTTCCTTTAATCCTTCTGAGCATCAGGGTCTTTTCCAACAAGCCAGCTTTTCACATCAGGTGGCCAAAGTATTGGAGCTTCAGCTTCAGCTTCAGTCTTTCCAATGGAAGTGTTGAATATTCAGGGTTAATTTCTTTTAGGGTTGATGGGTTTGATATCTTTGCAATCCAAGGGACTCTCAAAAGCCTTCTCCAGCACCACAATTCAAAAGTTTCAATTCACTGGCACTCAGTCTTTTTTATAGTTCAACTCTCATATCTGTACATGGCTATAGCTATGACTATATGGATCTTTGTCAGCAAAGTGATGCCTCTGCTTTATAATACTCTATGTTTGTCATAGCTTTCCTTCAAAGGAGCAGCATCTTTGAATTTTGTGGCTACAGTTACTGTCCACAATGATTTTGGAACCCAAGAAAATAAAATTTGTCACTATTACTTTTTCCTCTTCTATTTGCCATGAAGTGATGGAGTCAGATGCCATGATGTTAGCTTTTTTTTTAATGTTGAGTTTCAAATCAGCTTTTCATTCTCCTCATTCACCCTTATCAAGAGGCTCTTTATTTTATCTTCACTCTCTGCCATTAGAGCACTATCATCTAACATAGTATTTTCTTATAACTTATGAATAACCTCCACAACCTCCCATATACCTTAAGTCATCTCTAGATTACTTTTTATGCCTAATACACTGTAAGTGTTCTGTATATAGTTGCAAATAAAATATAAATACAATGTCTATAGTTGTAGGTATCAAGAAAGTTCAATCTGACATTTTTTAATTTTTTTCAAAAATTTTGATTAGTGGTAGTTGAATGCATAGAAGCCGAACCTGGGGATACTGAGGGATGATGGACTAAACATTCTAGACTAGCACATTTCTTCACATTTATGTCCCCTACAATTTTCCTTCTCACCACCAGCTATGCAAATTTTCAATCATCCTCATGTTTGAAGTTGTATGGCTCTTTAACGATTCTCTAATATTCTGTTTATGCATGAATATTGTGTTCTCCTGAAGAAGGAAATGGAAACCCACTCTAGTATTCTTGCCTGGAAAATCGCATGGACAGAAGAGCCTGGCGGGCTAGAGTACATGGGGTCCCAAGAGTCGGACATGACTTAGTGACTAAGCTACCAACACCATTGTGTTCTCCTTGCCTTCCCTGGTAGCTTAGCTGGTAAAGAATATGCCTGCAATGCAGGGGACCCCAGTTTGACTCCTGGGTCAGGAAGATTTCCAGGAGAAGGGAATAGGCTACCCACTCCAGTATTCGTGGGCTTCCCTGGTGGCTCACATGGTAAAGAATCCACCTGCAGTGGTGGGAGACCTGGGTTTGATCCCTTGGTTGCAAAGATCTCCTGGAGGAGGGCAGGGCAACCTGCTCCAATGTTCTTGCCTAGAGAATCCCCACAGAGGAGCCTGGTGGGCTACAGTCCATGGGGTCACAAAGAATCTGATATGACTGAGTAAAACAGCATTGTGTTCTACTTTAGGACTTTTTCTTGTTGCTCTTCAAAGCCAAACTCATAGTATTCAATGAAATCACTTATCTTTCAAGAGATGCCCGTCTTTCCCATGGTTTTATTATTTCTTTCCACAGATGAATTGACACTTCTTTTAGATGATGCCTTCTCTCTTCCTAAGTCATCTAATGAAATTTAATTAATGGTTTGTGGGTTGAGGGGAGTAGAAGAAAAAACAGGGTAATCAGAAAAATGTGGGAAGGAAAATCTTGGATAATCTTTGAGAGAAACGTCTGCTGATTAAATGCGTCAGGTAGGAAATATTCAACATTATACTGTTATGTGTCTTTACTTCTTTTATTTTTATGTTTTAAAGGAATCTTTAGGGCAAGTAATATGCTTTCTGATATGCAAAGAACATAAAGGCTTTGCTAATCTTCTCCTTCTTTTACCTGTATGTGAAATTACTCTCGGAAGCTAAGACCCTAAATGGCTCCAGTGTGTCTTTAGTTTGAGTGTCTTAAGCAAACTCTGAGTTGAGGATTTGAGTTCAAGCATTTTATGTATGAAATATGCCAAGAAGTAGGAGTTGGGAAGTAATACAGGAGACAGAATGAAGATAACCCAAGTATATTAATGAGTCGATTACCCCCATGGGCAACTGGGGCTTAAATATTGCTGAGAATTTGGGGAGATCACATAGAATTCACTTCACAAGAGTATGGAAAGAGAGATGAATTGGATATTTTTCATTCAAATCTCATCTTTCAAAAGATAAGTTCTCTTGGGGAATCAGCTGACTGATAATCTAGCCTGCCTTGTGTAGACCTATCATATCAGAAAAAAGCCTTTGGTCAGAAATATGTAGATGCTTATAGTATAAAGCTGTCAGTATATTTAAGAAGAGCAAGTGCCAAGGCAGTATATGAGGGACATTCAGACAACTTTTAAATCTCAGTGACTTAAAAGCAATGAATCTGTGTTTTACCCACTAACACTGTATGTACATCACAGGATGTCATGACGGTTGATTCAGCGACATGCTCTCACTAGGAGACATTCTCACACAAGGCTGCTTGGAAGCTGATAATCCTTGTGGTAGAAAAAAATGAGCACTTATGCTTTAAAATAGGAACATGGGAATTACAAAACAGATTGCAATCTGTGGCAATTCTGATATCATATAGGGCAGGCTCTTTAAGGGCTTTGATGGGGAGGAGTCCTTGGTTAAACTCTAACTCTGCCCCATTGTCTGCTTCCTGCATCAACAATGTCTCTACATTCTGGAATATCATTCATTTTCCATTATTCATTTTAGTCAGATTTAAAGTAAGAGTTGGGACTCCATTATTCCTGAAGGCTGAGTAAATTTCTTAGTCTGCTTTTTCCCATAGAGGGTTGAAAACCCATGGGTTATATTAGGTCTTGAGCAACCACAGTCTTTTAGTCTAGACCAATAATATTTCTTTGGCAAAAAAAAAAAAAAACTTTTTTAAAAACATAAGATTTCTTATAAATATTTGATTCTACTCTGTTCCATTTGACAATAATCACATTAAAATTTATTTCCAAGAACGATTCTCATGTCTGCTATATTTATTTTCTTGCTTACTCCATGCTTTCTTCTCTCCATTTAGTTTTTGGTGTTTTGAGCCTAGGGGGCTTTGGTGAGACAGCCTGTCTTTTTTTCCCCCTTCTGAGTCATTTTATTCAATTGAAAGTATTTACTGGGGCTAATTTAGTCCATTCTGAGATTTTTAAACCATCAGCATAATAGTCATATTCTTGATTTTATTTGTTAATAATTTTAATTTCAAACTTTTGGTATACAAAGCATTTTTCAATTTTATCTTTCATTATTTAAGGTTGAAAGACAGTTGTCTTTTCTATACTTACAAGTTTCTGAAATTGCCAGCCGTCCCTATTTTCTTTCATTCCTTCTTGAAATCTGGTCAGTTCTTTTCTCTGCTCTACTCTTTTTTTACTGATACCTTGCTGAGCACTGCTACCTATAATGGATAATAAGGTACTGACATAGTAATGGGTACTAATAACATTGTTTCTCAACTTCTTCCTTGTTGCTAAAAATTCATTAGGTGCTTATTGGCCTTCCAAGTTATTTCAGACATTGGTTCCACCAAATGTTTTGCCAGTGTAAGATGAGAGAGTTGTTATTGTTCAGTCCCTCAGTCATATCTGACTCTTTGCAACCCCATGGACCACAGCACACCAGGCTTTCACCATATACTGGAGCTTGCTCAAACTCATGCCCATTGAGTGGTGATGCCATCCAACTATCTCATCCTCTGTAGTCCCCTTCTCCTCCTGCCTTCAATCTTTCCCAGCATCAACGTCTTCTCCAATGAGTTAGCTCTTCACATCAGGTGGACAAAGTATTGGAGTTTCAGCTTCAGCATCAGTCCTTCCAATGAATATTCAGGGTTAATTTCCTTTAGTATTGACTGGTTTGATTTCCTTGGAGTCCAAGGGACACTAAAGAGTCTTCTCCAACACCACAATTTGAAAGCATCAATTCTTTGGTGCTAAGCCTTCTTTATGGTCCAGCTCTTACATCCATACATGATTTCTGGAAAAACCATAGCTTGACTAGATGGACCTTTGCTGGCAAAGTAATGTCTCTGCTTTTTAATATGCAGTAGCTTTAAAATTTTCAGAGGATTAAAATAAAAGTTTTCTTAATATGCCCAGAGTGTATCCATCATGCTTCTACTGGAATTTTTCTTGGTATGATCACACTCTGATGATATATTGATGGAGAAACCATCATCCTGAAGATTTTTATTGAAGAGCAAAAATGTGGTCTAGGAAGTTTCACACAAGCAATTAAATATTTCAATCCCAAATGGACACATGTCGCTTCTGCTCACAATTCATTGGCCAATATTAATCATATGACATCATCTAGTCATCCAAGGGACATGGAATTCATATTTCCTTGTGTCTGGAAGAAAGAAAGAACCTAGTTTAATAAGCAGAGTAATGGCTACCCATCACTAGGGGTAGAACCTGAGTGGAGGAGAAATACATCCTGTTCTCTTCTACCTCCTAGTGGATGGGATCTGATATGTTCAGCAGGTATTACCTACTAATGCAGATATACACAGTTTCAGTCTTTTGTCAGCTCCTATCTACTTGAAAATGTCAGACCTGGAGACTATTAAATTTGCAGAGACACAAAATGCTAGTGCTTGAGGAAAATTTTGATAGCATATATTCCAATTTCTAATTATTTAGAGATAAGAAAAATTTATCTATTAACATTAAGCATTTGATTTATGCTACTAATATTTGGGCTTCCCAGGTGGCTCAGTGGTAAAGAATCTGCTTGTAATGCAGGAGCTGCAGGAGAAGCAAATTCGATCCCTGAGTCAGGAAGATCCCCTTGAGAAGAGCATCTCAACCCACCCCAGTATTCTTACCTGGAAAATCCCATGAACAGAGGAGCCTGGTAGGCTACTGTCCATTGGGGTTGCAAAGAGTCAGACATGGCTGAAGTGACTTGGCACACTAATAGTGCCAGGAATTGTGTTAAATAGTTTACATTTGTTTTCTTATTTAATCACCCAAACAAATCTATAAAGAGGTGTCATTATTGTCACTATTTTTTTTTTTTTATATTAAAGAGCCGATGCTGAGGGAAGGCCAATGACTAAGTTACCACAAAGAGCAAGTGCTACATTTTGGACTCAAATGCACATCCACCTGGATTCAATATCCTGTTGACAAAGTCTGCAGGATATGTCCTCCTGTGTCCAGAATATCATTTATCATTATTATATTTTCATTCTCAGCATCTTCTGTTTTAATACAATAATGTATTGTCAAAATCCATTTCCCCTTTTGATATCAAAAAGAAGTATCTCTGAGTCATGTGACAAGCATAAATAAATACTTCTGTTGAACTGATGCCAGTAAAGACTGATTCCCCAGGTCCCAAGATATTTAATTATTGTGTCCAGATGCTGAGATGACAAGTTTTATTTACATGTCCCTTATTTGTTTCCATGCTTGGTTTGGTTCCTCTTTGCTCTGCCTCTGTCCTTGTGGGGCATTTTTGCTTAATGGAAGAACAAGATAAATAAACAAGACTATTTTACTAGCCTCAACAAATAGCAGAATAACTGACCTGATTGGTCACATTTTTGTAGATCTGTTATCAGGACTTTAGTGTTCTGCATTTTATAACAAACATTTCTCAGAGAAAGTACACTGAGATATAAAAAGAGAGTACTGGTGACATATAAACTCTCAGAAATGGCCATGCTTGAAATCAAGCATCATCCCTATTTTCAGATAAATTCATTTTTTTCTCTCTCTCTTCATTTCAGTTCGGTTCAGTCACTCAGTCCTGTCCGGCTCTTTGCGACCCCATCAATTGCAGCATGCCAGGCCTCCTTGTCCATCACCAACTCCTGGAGTCCACCCAAACCCATGTCCATCAAGTTGGTGATGCCATCCAGCCATCTCATCCTCTGTCATCCCCTTCTCCTCCTGCCCCCAATCCTTCCCAGCATTAGGGTCTTTTCCAGTGAGTTAACACTTTGCATCAGGTGGCCAAAGTATTGGAGCTTCAGCTTCAACATCAGTCTTTCCAGTGAACACCCAGGGCTGATCTCATTCAAGATGGACTGGTTGGATCTCCTTGCAGTCCAAGGGACTCTCAAGAGTCTTCTCCAACACCATAGTTCAAAAGCATCAATTCTTTGGCACTCAGCTTTCTTCACCGTCCAACCCTCACATCCATACATGACTACTGGAAAAACCATAGCCTTGACTAGACGGACCTTTGTTGGCAAAGTAATGTCTCTGCTTTTAAATATGCTATCCAGGTTGGTCATAATTTTCCTTCCAAGGAGTAAGCATCTTTTAATTTCATGGCTGCAATCACCATCTGCAGTGATTTTGGAGCCCCCCAAAACAAAATCTAACACTATTTCCACTGTTTCCCCATCTATTTCCCATGAAGTAAAAGGTGAAGTCAAGTGAAGTCTTAAGGTTGTTCAAATACAGACACAGTTACTGTTTCATATTGTTGATTCAATTCACTGTGAACAGGTCTGTTAGTCATACATGTTATTCTTCATGACAAAATATCTTCTGAAGAAGTATTATAAAGGATAAGTTAATTCTCACCTTTAGGCTAAATGGTCTATGCTTGCATTGATTTAGAAGTTTAGAAGGCTGCCTATCCTTCTACAAAATGATCTTCATTTCAAAATTATTTATACACAATATTTTACTTTAATATTAGCATTTAGATAGGTAATTATACTAAAAAGCCTGTGTTAGTTCCCTATGACCAATATAACAAATCACCACAAATTTATCAGCTTAAAACCACATGAATTTATCCCCTCACGGGTCTCAAGGTCAAACTTCAGAAATTATAGAATTGGGCTAAAGTCAAGGTGTTGGCAGGGCAGGATGTCTCCAGTAGAGATTCCTTTTCCAGCTTCTAGAGCCATATTTCTTGTTTCCCTTAGTTTATGGCCACTTTCTTCATCTTAAAAGTCAGAAGCATCGCTCTTCAAATCTCTCTCCTTGCTTGTATCATGTCATCTTCTCCAGTAGCGGTATCTCCCTCTGCCTACCTCTTACATAGGTGCTTGTAAGTATATTTAAGGCCCATCTAGATAATTCTAGATAATCTCTCCACATCAAGATCTTTAATTTAGCATATTTTTCATATAAGACAATGTCAATATTTTTTCATATAAGGCACTTATCTCAGATTCCAGAGATTAGGAAGTAAAATTCTTTATATGTGTGGATGCTTAGTCATGTCTAACTCTTTTGTGACACCAAGGACTGTAGCCCATCAGGCTCCTCTGTCCATGGAATTTTCTAGGCAAGAATATTGGAGTGGGTTACTATTTCCTTCTTCAGAGGATCTTTCCAACCCAAGGATAGAACCCCCATTTCTTGTGCTTCTTGCATTGGCAGGCAGATTTTTTACCACTGTGCCACCTGAAAGCCAAAATATTTGCAGCACTTGGTAACTTGAGAATGACCCAATGGACTGTAGCCTTCCAGGCTCCTCTGTCCATGGAATTCTCCGGGCAAGTGTACTGAACTGGGTAGCCATTCCCTTCTTCAGGGGACCTTCACGACCCAGGGATCAAACCCAGGTTTCCCGCATTGGCAGAAGGATTCTTTCCCACTTGAGCCACCAGGGAAGCAAAAAAAAAAAGGGGGGGAGGCAATATTTAGCCAATTACAGTGCCCCATAGAAATCATTTATATATTTCTTATAAACCCTAATTTGAGGACATTTTCTCCTGATACATATTTCTATTATGATGGATGCAATTTTGAATTTAACATTGGAAAAAAAGGTAGTTCACTTAAATAATAAGCAAATATTTTGATGCAGGTTATGCACATTGTTAAGATTCCATTTTATTTTTTGTCCTGAATTCCAAGAAGCTTATGGTCTAATTTGTTGCCTGGTGCAGTAACTACATGCATGCATCTTAGTGCATGCTAACTTTATAGGCAATGTATTAATCTCCTCTTCCTCTGCGGTTTTAACTTTTAAATTGTAATATCTTGTTAACCATAAATTATGTGTAGTATGCATGTATTTGTGTAATAATTTAAGGAGTATGAACAATATGCATTAGATATAAGCTGCTTATAGGCCAGAAAAGAACCTACATCTAAAAACAGGGTAAAATAAAATACACATTGAAAAGCAACATAAACATTATTTTCTTAAGAATTTATGGGAGAGGTGACATATAAGATGAGTTTTTAAGGAAAAACATTTCAGTAGAAGAAGGAAAGGCAAGGATATTCATGAATTCAAGATTGAATTGTGTTCATTCATTACTTTATAAAGGTTCCTTGAAGTATTTGTATATGATGTCACCCTTATGCACACCCAGGATATCAAAATGAACAAGAGAGATAAAGTCCTATTCTTAGGATATCTGTATTCAGAAAAAAGGAAGTAGACAACAAACTTAAACAAATAAATCTCTAGTCAAGTTAACATGGTAAAAATCACAAAGACGAAAACAGTCACATTCTAGGTGTATAGAGAGGACTTGTGTGGCTACAGTCAGTCAGTTCATTCGTTCAGTCAAGTCTGACTCTTTGAAACCACTTGGAGTGCAGCACACCAGGCTTCCCTGTCCATCACCAACTCCAGTGCTTGTTCAAACTCATGTTCATCAGGTTGGTGATGCCATCCAACCATCTCATCCTATGTTGCTCCCTTCTCATCCTGCCTTCACACTTTCCCAGCATCAGGTCTTTTCCAAGGAGTCAATCCTTCGCATCAGATAGCCAAAGTATTGGAGTTTTAGCTTCAGCATTAGTCCCTCCAATGAATATTCAGGCCTGATTTCCTTTAGAATTGACTGGTTGGAGCTCCTTGCAGTCCAAGGAACTCTCAAAAGTATTCTCCAACACCACAGTTCAAAAGCGTCAATTCTTCAGTGTTCAGCTTTCTTTATAGTGCAACTCTCACATCTATACATGACTATTGGAAAAATCATAGCTTTGACTAGACAGACCTTTGCCAGCAAAGTAATGTCTCTGCTTTATAATACACTGTCTATGTTGGTCAGAGTTTTTCTTCTAAGGAGCAAGTGTCTTTTAATTTCATGGCTACAGTCACCATATGCAGTGATTTTGGAGGCCAAAAAAATAAAGTCTCTATTTCCATTGTTTCCCCATCTATTTGCCATGAAGTGATGGGACCAAATGCCATGATCTTCATTTATTGAATATTGAGTTTTAAGCCAGCTTTTTCACTCTCCTCTTTCACTTTCATCAAGAAACTCTTTAGTTCTTCTTCATTTTCTGTGATAAGGATGATGTTATCTGTGTATCTCAGGTTATTGATATTTCATCATGCAATCCTGATTCCAGCTTGTGTTTCATTCAGCCTGGCATTTTGCATGATGTGTTCTGCATAGAAGTTAAATAAGCAAGGTGACAATATACAGCCTTGACATGCTCCTTTCCTAATTTGGAGCCAGTCTGTTGTTCTACATCAGGTTCTAATTGTTTCTTCTTGACCTGTATACAGATTTTCAGGAGGCAGGTAAGGTGGTCTGGTATTCCCATCTCTTAAAGAATTTTCCAGTTTTTTGTGATACACATGAAGACTTTGGCGTAATCAATAAAGCAGAAGTAGATGTTTTTCTGGTATTCTCTTGCTTTTAAAATGATCTAACAGAGGTTGGCAATTTGATCTCTGGTTCCTCTGCCTTTTCCAAATCCATCTTGAACATCCAGAATTTCATGGTTCATATTCTGTTGAAGCCTGCTTGGAGAATTTTGAGCATTACTAGCATGTGAGATGAGTGCAATTGTGTGGTAGCTTGAACGTTCTTTGGAATTGCCTTTCTTTGGGATTGGAATGAAAACTGACCTTTTTCAGTCCTGTGGCCACTGCTGAGTTTTCCAAATTTGCTGGCATATTGAGTGCAGCACTTTCACAGCATCATCTTTAGAATTTGGAATAGTTCATCTGGAATTCCATCACCTCCACTAGCTTTGTTCATAGTGATGCTCTCTAAGGCCCACTTGCCTTCACATTCCAAGATGTCTGGCTCCAGGTTAGTGATCACACCATCATGGTTATCTGGGTCATGAAGATCTTTTTTGTGTATTTATTTTGTGTATTCTTCCCACCTCTTCTTATATCCTCTGCTTCTTTTATGTCCATACCATTTCTGTCCTTTATTGTGCCCAGTTTTGCATGAAATAGTCCCTTGGTATCTCTGATTTTCTTGAAGAGATCTTTAGTCTTTCCCATTCTATTGTTTTCCTCTATTTCTTTGCACTGATCACTGTGGAAGGCTTTCTTATGTCTCCTTGTTACTCTTTGGGACTCTGCATTCAGATGAGTACATCTTTCTTTTTCTCCTTTGCCTTTCACTTCTTTTTTTCTCAATTATTTGTAAGTCCTCCTCAGACAACCATTTTGCCTTTCTGCATCTCTTTTTTGGTGGATGGTCTTGATCACTGCCTCCTGTACAATTTCATGAACCCCTGTCTATAGTTCTTCAGGCACTCCATCTATCAAATCTAATCCCTTGAATCTATTCATCACTTACATTGTATAATCATAAAGGATTTGATTTATCTCATACCTGAATGGTCTAGTGCTGAGTTCATGATCTGAGCCACAGTCAGCTCCTGGTCATTTTCACTGACTGTATAGAGCTTCTCCATCTTTGTCTGCAAAGAATATAATCAATCTGATTTCAGTATTGACAATCTGGTGATGCCCATGTGTAGAGTCTTCTCTGGTGTTGTTGGAAGAGAGAGTTTACTAAAACCAGTATGTTATCTTGGCAAAATTCTCTTACCATTTGCCCTGCTTCATTTTGTACTCTAAGACCAAGATTGTTACTTCAGGTATCTCTTGACTTGGCACAACTGCAGAGGTGCTACTAGATCTCTACATCCTACTATGTGCAGGATAGATTCCCAGGACAAAGTATTGTCTGGTTAAGTATGTAAGTACTGCTGAGGTTGAGAAACTCTGGGTTAGAGGATGAGAGTTAAATTGTTTGAAATTGCAATCACTGAGGTTGGCAGAGGCTGGCTCATAAGAGTCTGTCTGCTTTGGTGATCATGTGGACTTTGTTCTTTTTTTAATGGGAAGCCACAGGAAAGCTTCAATCAGAGAAGTCAAATTATCTGATTTGCATTTTAAATAATCATATTATATGCTAGGGGGTGGGGAGTGTCATTACTTTGCCAACAAAGGTCCGTCTAGTTAAGGCTATGGTTTTTCCAATAGTCCTGTATGGATGTGTGAGTTGGACTATAAAGAAAACTGAGCACCAAAGAAATGATGCTTTTGAGCTGTGGTGTTGGAGAAGACTCTTGAGAGTCCCTTGAACTGCAAGGAAATCCACCAGTCCATCCTAAAGGAGATTAGTCCTGAGTGTTCATTGGAAGGAATGATGTTGAAGCTGAAACTCCAATACTTTGGCTACCTAATGTGAAGAACTGACTCATTGGAAATGACCCTGATGCTGGGAGAGATTGAAAGCAGGAGAAGGGGACGACAGAGGATGAGATGGTTGGATGGCATCACTGACTCAGTGGACATGAGTTTGGGTAAACTCTGGGAGTTGGTGATAGACAGGGAGGCCTGGCGTGCTGCAGTCCATGGTGTCACAAAGAGTTGGACACTACTGAGAGACTGGACTGAATTGAGCTTAACTGACAGATAAACTTTTCTCCTCTGCCTTTAGTTTCTCTTGTTTTCTCAGCAATTTGTAAGGTCTCATCAGGCAACCATTTGCATTTTTGCATTTGTTTTTCTTGGCAATGGTTTTGGTCATTGCCTGTACAATGTTATAAACCTTTGTCCATGGCTCTTCAGGCACTCTGTCTGTGAGCTCTAAATCCCTTGAATCAATGTGTCACTTCCACTGTATAATCATATCAAATTTTATTTAGGCAATACCTGAATGGCCCAGTGGTTTTCCATACTTTGTTCAATTCAAGTCTGATTTTTGCTATAAGCAGTTCATTATCTGAGGCACAATCAGCTCCTGGTGGTGTTTTGGGTGACTGTACAGAGTTTCTCCATCTTTGGCTGCAAAGAATATAGTCAATCTGATTTCAGTATTGACCATCTGGTGATATTCATATGTAGAGTTATCTCTTGTGTTGTTGGAAGAGGGTGCTTGCTATGATCAGTGTGTTCTCTTGGCAAAATTCTCTTATCCTTTGCCCTGCTTCATTTTGTACTCCAATACCAAACCTGCCTGTTACTCCAGATATCTCTTGACTTGCTTCTTTTGCCTTCCAGTTCCCTATGATGAAAAGGACATCTTTTGGGGGTGTTAGTTCTAGGTCTTGTAGGTCATAAAATTATTTACCTTCAGCTTCTTCAGCATTCGTGGTTGGGACATAGACTTGGAATATTGTAATTTTGAAAGGTTTGCCTTGGAAATGAACAGAGATCATTCTGTCATTTTTGAGTTTGCACCCAAGTACTGCATTTCAGACTTGTTGACTCTGAGGACTATTCCATTTCTTCTAAGGGATTCTTGCCCACAGTAGTAGATATAATGGTATCTGAATTAAATTTGCCCTTTCCCATCCATTTTATTCCATTGATTCCTAAAATGTTGATGTTCACTCTTACCATCTCCTATTTGACCACTTCCAGTTTACCTTGACTCATGGACCTAACATTCCAGGTTCCTATGCAATACTGTTTTTTACAGCATTGGGATTTACTTTCACCCCCAGACACATCCACAACTGGGCGTCATTTCCTCTCTGACTCAGCCTCTTCATTCCTTCTGGAGCTACTTCTCTGCTCTTCTACAGGGGCATATTGGACACCTACCAACCTGGAGGATTCATCTTTCAGTGTCATATATTTTTGCTTTTTCATGCTGTTCATGGAGTTCTCAAGGTAAGAACACTAGAGTGGTTTGCCATTCCCTTCTCCAGTGGGCCACACTTTCTCAGAACTCTCCACCATGACCCGTCCATTTTGGGTGGCCCTACATAACGTGGCTCATAGTTTCATTAAGTTACACAAACCTCTGATTCATGTGATCATTTTAGTTTTTCTGTAATTGTGGTTTTCATTCTGTCTGCCCTCTGATGGATGAGGATAAGAGGTTTGTGCAAGCTTCCTGTACAGCAAGCTGGCTGTAGGGAAACTGAGTGCTTGCTCTGGTGGGCTAGACAATGCTCAGTAAATCTTTAATCAAATTTTCTGTTGATGGGTGGGGCTGTGTTCCCTCCTTGTCATTTGGCTTGAGGCCAGACTATGGTAGGATGATGGTGACCTCCTCCAAAAAAATTTATGTCAGCATGCCACACCTCCCAGGACTGCTGCTGTTGGTGCCCCTGCCCCAGTGGCAGGCCACTATCAACCCACGCAGAGACTGCCAGAGGCTCCCAAACACTCACAGGCAAGTCTGGCTCAGTCTCTTGTGTAGTCACTGCTTCTTTCTCCTGGGTCCTCGTGCACACAAGTTTCCTCCCCCCCACCCAAGAGTCTCTGTCCCCCCAGTCCTGTGAAAGCTGTGTAATCAAATCCCACTGACCTTCAAAGTCAGACTTCCTGAAGATTCTCAGTCCTTTTGTTGGATTCTCAGGTTGGAAAGTCTATTGTGGGGCCTAGAACTTTTGCAACAGTGAGAGAACTTATTTGGTATAATTATTATTCAGTTTGTGGATTGCCCTCCCAGTGGCTCTATAGTGTGGCTAATGGTGACCTTCTCCACGAGGGCTTGTGACACAAGCTGTGTGCCCCATGACTGCTTCTGCAAAAGCCCCTGTCCCCATGCCTTGCAGGAGACCTTCAAACATTCACAGGCATGTCTGACTCAGTCTCTCTTGGGGGAGTCACTGCTCCTTTCCCTGGATCCTGGTGATCACAAGGCTTTGTTTGTGCCCTCCAAGCATCTCTGGCAGGTCTGAGGATTGACTTTTAATGGGATTGCACCCCTCCTACTGTCTTGTGGCTGTATCTCCTTTGCCCTTGGATCTGGGGTGTTGTCTTTTTTTGGTGGGTTCCAACATCCTTTGGCTGATTGTTTAGCACTAGTTGTGATTTTGCTGCTATCACAGGAGAAGAGTGCATGAATGCATGTCTTCCTACTCCTCCATCTTGCTATTAAAAGATACTCTCAAGTACAGCTGCATGTTTTAAAGATGGACTGATATGCAGCTTGCCCTGAAGCTTGGGTGGGAGGGAAGAACTAGGGAGGGAAGAAGACTCTAATGTGGGCTGTGGAAATCCCCAGGGCATTCATCTGGCCCTAACATCGACCTAGTATACAGCTTTCCTCTGGTGCCACAGCAGTTTCCTGGCATTCAACTGTGTAGGAACTGTACTTGATGTTGTAGGGATCAGAAAGAAAAATAAGAAAGTTACTAAAATGATCCATGTGAGCTAATCTTAATGACCACAATGTTTTTAAAATATTCAATTTCTTTGGAACTCCTCCCTTCAGGAGGTGAAGCTTAGTTCACCTTCCCAAGTGTGGGACAAATGTATTGTCTTATGTTTAATAAGTAGAACATAGTGGAAGTGACAGTTTGATTTCTGAGATTAGGTTTCAAAAGAAATTGTGCCTTCCTCTTTGCCCAGTCTTTAGGGGATGTCAGGTGAGATGTGACAAAAACATAGAAGCCCTGCAGTGGGAAACTGAGGCTTCTCCTAAAATTCATGTAAATAAGCCATTTGGAAGTGAGTTCTTCAGACTCAGTCAAACCTTCAGATTACTGCCATCCTGGCTGACATCTTGACAGCAACCACATGAGACCCAGAGGCAGAATCACGAAGTTAGATCACTCCTAGGTTTCTGACCCGCCAAAATTGTGAGGTAATAAATGTTTATTGGAACTTTAGGGTAGATCATTATGCTACGAAAGATACCCAGTATGGACAGGAACTGAGACCAGCTCAGGTAGTTGTTGAGGGCAAAAGGAATATGACATGAGTAGAAGGAGAATGCAGTCATGAATACCAGTTACAACAATGTGACCAAATACAGCAATGAAGAATGTTATAGTTATGAGTATTTCTTCCTTATTTGATATACTTATGTATATATTTACCAAGTATTCTTGTTTTCCTCTTCTCTCTCATTTCAGTACCATCTGAAATGTAATATTTAATAATATTTAAATTTATAGTCAAGAGTTAAGTAACAGGAATATAAATAGTTAAAGAATAAACTATTATTTTACCCAAACCCTAAAAATAATCTTTGCAGTCTTTTGGGGGCAAAGGGTTAGCATGTTTCCATTTGTATGTGGAATATCTGCCTCATGTTAGGTGGAGCATGATTTTGCTACTGTCTTTATTTTGCAATTAGTATAGTTATGCTTTGAAGAGGTGTGTATGGTTACCAAGCCAGCAAGGTGTGTACTGTGGCAGCTATGTAATATGCAGTAACCAGCCTACAAATACTCAACCTTACTCTGGAATTTCCTTCAACGTTTCTGATGGTGGGTTGGGTGTATACTTTGCTCTGTCATAAAGGACACCAGCATTTACTTCAAGATGCTTATATTATCAAGGTTGAAGGCAGTAGGAACAGACATGAGCATCCTTTCATCCTAGTGAAGACTCTCATGCTTATGCATTTCATATCTCTGTTCCCTTCATATCTACTGACAAAAGACTTCAAGCTATGTGTCAGATGCAAAAAAACAGCTCTAGAGAGACTGTTTAACCAGTTATCTCAACTGAGTAAGATCTAATTCTGACCAGTGGTATTAAATAGAGAAATAGTGAGAATTGGCTGGGTTTATAATATAGTTTCAAAGAAGAATCAATGGCCCTTACCAGGGATTTTGTTCTGGAGATTGAAAGAAAATGTTAAATCAAGGATAACCCTTATGTTCTTGATCTAAACTACTAGGTAAAATTGCAAAGACTGGGAATAAGGGGAGGCAAGAATATGTCAGAAGTCCTACTTTTAAAACTTTAAGTTTGAGATTAGAAATTCTATTGAAAGTATTAGGCAAGTAAATGGATAGATAAATATATCTCAGGAAAGCAGTCCAAGTTGGAGACAAAGACTTAGGAGTCATAAGTATGTACATGATATTTAAAACAATGGAAGTGGATTCATTTTCTTGGGAAGATAGTGGAAAATCAAGAGTAGAAGAGAGATAAGAAAAGAGGTTTCCAACATTTAGATGTAAATCAGAAGTGGTTCTAATAAGGGAGATTGAAAAGAGCTATAGTAGAAGGAAAGGGGAGTGTTTCATAAGAGCCAACACCAAAATGCACTTCAAAAAATAGTAAAAATGCACCCTAGAGTTGCTGGTGTCTTAGAACCTTGGGAGGCATTCTGTAAAACAGCACAACTCCTTCACTTCTGTATTTCAATTATCTGGAATAAGGAGTGGATCCAGAATCTGCAAATTCCTCAATTTCCTTTCCTTCTAATAACATACATGACTACCACTATAATCTCATTATGCTGTTTATCTCTGATTTCTAGAAGCTCAGAATTTCCAGGTCATTCTCCTCTCATCCCCTGTAATCGCATCTCCTAAGACTCAAGACCTCTCTGCTTTCTCATCAAACTCGAACATCAACTCTTTTTACTCATCAACTCCTGAAACTTCCCTACCATGCCCTCCAGAATTCAGTCCGTCACCAGCAAAATTTCCCATTTCTTTAACATCATCTCTAAATATTCTCTCCTTGCTCAAGTAAAACTTGGCTGGATTTCCCCTGAGGTTTCTACTTCCCCTGCAGTGATAGCATTTTATCTCTCACATTCCACATACCATAGGGTATGAACATGTGTTACTTTGCCACTTCCAAACTGAAATTGCCGCTGTGAATGGTATGTTAGACTATGATACCTTGCAGTCATTTATTAACACTTCATCCCACTCATTTACTTTTAAATTTTAGCTCTTTCTAAAACCACTCCTATCATAGTTTTGGGAGATGCCATATTTCATAAAGGTAATTCTCCCAAGATTCTGGAATGTCAGTTGCTGAATTACCTCAACTTCAATAATCCTGTACCCCCCATATCCTAGTAATCCACTCTCATAGTTATATCTTATTATTAACAATAGCTTCAAATTCTCCATTAACTCAGTTTCAAGGGCCTTTTAGTTCTTGTTCACCTTCTAAATTACTCCACATCCAACTGCCTTTTAATTCACAGTTCGTATATCCATTGATCTCAAAACAGTCCCTTTGCCCTTCATGACTTCAATATCGCTCTTACTCAGTTTAAATTCCATAGCTCATCATTAAACACTGGCTTTTGCATAGATTCTCATCTTTCCAGCACCTCTCCATTTTATCAGTTCTTGTTGTTAAGTTTCTATGTCCAACTCTTTGCAACCTGACGGACTATGTATGGCACGTCAGGTTTCTCTGCCCTTCATTATCTTCTAAAGTATTTATCTCCCGGAGTATTTATCACACTAGGTAGTGAGATCTTGGCCTTTGTTAAATACAGTCTTTCATCTATTTTGTATCTGTTCCCCAATATGTTCCCCAATGGTCAAAGAAACTCATAAACATGATTGCTATGGACTGAATGTTTGTATCTCCTCAAATTCATATGTTAAAACTGAATCTCCAATGTGATTGTATTTGGAGGTTGGGCCTTTGGAAGGTGATTAGGTCATGAGGGTGAAACCATCATAAATTTGATGAATTTTCATATAGAAGATGCCCTTCCCCTATGTGAGGACACAGTAAAAAGATGGCCACCTGTGAACCAGAAAGTGGGCCCTCATTAAACACCCAATCTGCCCGTGTCTTGATCATGGACTTCTCAGGCTTCAAAACTGAAAGATATGCCCAGCAGTGGGATTGCTGGGTCATATGGCAGGACTATTTGCAGCTTTTTAAGGAACCTCCACACTGTTTTCCATAGTGGCTGTACTAGTTTGCATTCCCACCAACAGTGTAAGAGAGTTCCCTTTTCTCCACATCCTCTCCAACATTTATTGTTTGTAGATTTTTGGATTACAGCCATTCTGACTGGTGTAAAGTGATACCTCATTGTGGTTTTGGTTTGCATTTCTCCATGGCAACTTATACTTTCCTTTCATGAAGATTAACACAGTTTTTAATTAGATATTTATTTGTTTGATAATTTGATTGCCCGACTTCATCATATTGCAAACTTCAAGAACAAGGACAAGCTTCAATAACTATTTTGTTCAGAAATGTATCCACAATGCTTGCCTAGTACAAGATATCTGGTAGTAATCAATAAGTATTTTTGAACAGATGAAAAAATGATTCTTTTTTGTCTGCTTGGAAAAAAAACTGAAAGATAAATTTCTATTGTTTGTAAGATCTAGTTTATGGTATTTTGTTATGGCAACTTGAGTTGACTAATAAAATAATGCTAATTGAACTTTAAATGTATAACTACTAATTTCAAATAAACCATTAGTGTGGCTCTGCTATCTTAATATATATTTCTAGTTCTTTTATTCTTCTAGACTTCTACATAACAGTCATATGTTATACTCTTTAGTGTTCAATATCTTCCCTCTCTTAAATTTCAGCTGATAGTCTTGTTTCTATTTCACTCAGAAAGGAAGTAAAAAGGAAAAAAATGCACTCAACACCACAGCTAACTACATGCCTGCATTTGTGCCCATTTTTATGACTTCCTGCCTGTTATTACAGATTAATTTGCCCTTCTGGTTAGAACTAGCCCCTTCACCTATGCACTGTCTCATACCCTTTCACTGACCCCAAGACATATTAATTCCCTCTTCTCTCATGAATCATCAGTTTTGCTATCTCTGTTTAATCATAATCTTAAGTTTTACAGATGGTCATATCTCCTATACAGAATAAAGATTTTTTTGACCCTAATATCTCTTCCAGTGACTTCTCCATTTCTCCGTTCACATCTATAGCAAACATTTAAAAATATGTGTCTATACTTGTTGCCTCTAATTCCTCTTCTTCTATTCTCTCTTGCATTCAAGCAATTAAGGCATTTCCCTCTCACTTAACCTATTGAACCTACTCTTGTCAAAGTTGCCATTCATGTCTTTGATGTTCTGATGTCCAGTGGTTAATTTATAGTCCACATCTTACTGGATCTGTATGCTGCCTTATATATAATCTTCTTCTTAAACTCTATTCCTTCTTAGCTTTTAGAATGTCACACTTAAATCTTTGTCTTTGGCTTACCTCACTGACTGCCCCTTCTTAGTTATTTTGCTTGTTTGTTTGGTTGATTGTTTTATTGATTCTTCCTCATTGTTCTGACTTCTAAACTTTGGAATGTCCCAAGACTCAGATATTAAGATATTGCATGGTATCTGGTCCCATCACTTCAAGGCAAATAGATGGGGAAACAATGGAAACAGTGACAGACTTCATTTTCTTGGGCTCCAAAATCCCTGTGGATGGTGACTGCAGCCATGAAATTAAAAGACACTTGCTCCTTGGAAGAAAATAAAAGTGAAAGTTGCTCAGTCATGTCCGACTCTTTGAGACCTGTGGACTATACTGTCCATGGAATTCTCTAGGCCAGAATACTGGAGTGGGTAGTCTGTCCCTTCTCCAGGGGATCT
Source organism: Antilocapra americana (assembly GCA_007570785.1). Classification (NCBI taxonomy): domain Eukaryota; kingdom Metazoa; phylum Chordata; class Mammalia; order Artiodactyla; family Antilocapridae; genus Antilocapra; species Antilocapra americana. The sequence continues at coordinate 31,274,956 of ML663009.1, read as the reverse complement.
TCCCAACCCAGTGATCAAACCCAGGTCTCCCACAATGCAGGTGATTCTTTACCAGCTGAGCCATGAGGGAAACCCTTGGAAGAAAAGGCAATGACAAACCTAGAGAGTGTACTAAAAGGCAGAGACATTATTTTGCCAACAAAGGTCCACACAGTCAAAGCTTTAGTTTTTCCAGTAGTTATGTATAGATGTGAGAGTTTAAATATTAAGAAGGCTGAGCACTGAAAAACTGATACTTTTAAATTGTGGTATTGGAGAAGACTCTTGAGAGTATTCTTGGATGCAAAGAGATCAAACCAGTCAATTATAAAGGAAATCAATTCTGAATATTCATTGGAAGGACTGATGTCAAAGCTGAAGCTCCAATACTTTGGCCATCTGATGTGAGGGCTGACTTATTAGAAAAGACACTGATTCTGGGAAAGATTGAAGGCAAGAGGAGAAGGGGATGACAGAGGATGAGATGGTTGGATGGCATCACTGACTCAATGGACATGAGTTTGAGCAAGCTTTGGTATACGGTGAGAGACAAGGAAGGCTGATGTGAGCAGTCCATGGGGTCTCAAAGAGTCAGGCATGACTGATTGATTGAATGACAAAAAGATGTGTAGTAAAAATTGACCTTAGCTTTTTTTCTCAACAGAGCTGTGATGTTTGTGACTAGAATCTTAACACTTGAGAACTTTAGCATTCAGAGCATCAGATAATTTAATTGGAATCCTCTTAGCTTCCTCACTCCATGGTTGCCATCCCCACTGTATCATCATTATTAGCATTAGCATTATATTATGGTTTTTTTTTTCTTCTCTTTTTGGCCTTGCAGCACAGTTTGAGGATCCTGACCAGGGATCAAATTTATGTCGCCCCCACAACCCCCCAGAGACATTGTTTCAATTTATACTTTAAAAAGAACTTGCATTTATTTGGAGTAAGGTGGATTTTGTTTTTTAACATAAGTATATGGTGTCATGAGAGTGCCAGCAGTGTCTGGTTTCCATGAATGAACCTTAAGGATGAATGTTTCCAAACTTCCCTATGAGTACATTATGTAAAAGTCTGGACCTGCTCAAAAACCTGTTCATCTCAAAGTACTCAGTATACTGAGATCCTTTCCTTCCCCCTCCTATCTGCCTCAGCAGCACTTTAAATTGTTTATTAGAGCAGTTATTTACTCAGAATGTTAATGGAGAAGACTAGCATGCTCATCTGTTAAATTACAATGACAATTTAGAAATTTGGTGCCATCTTAACCTTGGAGCTTTGTCTGCTAATAAAGGAAACACAGAGTCCAGGTGATTTTCAGATCATTTTAACAGGATAACTAATCTAAAGGGATAAGAATTTCTATCCTGGACTGGTTTCCATTTCAAAGTTGATGGAGACACTGTTCTGTTGCACAGAAGATAAAAAATTTATAAGGGTATGCAATGCAGATTATAAAGTGTGACCTAGCTGTTGAATTTTTCATTTGTACCATAAACGAAGAATGAGAAACATTTACTACCCATTTCAAAGATAACTATACATGAAAAGAGACTGTGGAGTGGAAGCAGGCACAATTAAATTTCAGTCTTTAAAATATCATTGCATTTTAGACATTTCTGTATATGGTTTCTTGCTCTTAATTTTTTATTTTTTTATTAAAATTTATAAAACTCCTACCTCATTTGATGAACAAGTCACTGAAGAGTAGCAAGCAAGGTATCATAGCTTCCAATTATATTGTAGATTCTGGACTAAATGTCATCCCAGCATTTCAGTGTAGCAGTTATTAGCATGAGTTGATGTTCTTATCTTTATAACCAGCTTACACTACAATACAAAGTCCTGATAACAATCTGTAAGCCTGCATAAGATGAATTATCATCCTGGATATTGGCAGAAAGTCCAATTTGGAAATGCAAAATAAACTGTCTGAAATTTTATTGACCAGGTACTATTAGTATAATAGTTCCAGATACTTTTTCATGTGCTCAGAAGATGAGGAGGGAGATTTAACATAAAGTTTCTGTTAGGGACATAAAGGGACATTTAGAAGACAGAATGTTTATCTCCTTTGATGTGAAATTCTGACATCAACTGGCTACAACAATGCCTTAGTGTTCACCTCAGGTCAGCAGTTAATAATCCCTTCTTATTTAGGTAATATTGATCACAATGTTTAAATTTTCCCCTCCTTTACTTCTCATGTAAGGGCCATGCTTTTTCTAAGTGTTGTTTTCATTTCTTTATTTGTGTGCATGTGTTTGTATATATATGTGATACATGTTTATACATGGGTATGTATATAAATATGCATATATCATAGCTAACTCTTTCAACTACTTCAGAGTATATTATTATTCAATAAAGAGGTATGTCATTAATATATAGGAATCATTTTAGTTAAATCAATGGAAGGATTATTTTTTTCAGACTTTGAACTGACTTTTTCATATTTACAGTAACTCTTTAGCATGAGATAATATTTGTGCACATTCAAAGATGCTAAAATAATCATGTGTGATAAATATTAATCATTGGGGACTTAACAAATGTACTCAGGGTCCTTTGAGACTCTGTTGTTTCATTTTTATTGGTGTGAATTAGACATGAAGTTGTAAGCAAGGATATGATACATTGATATAAGGCAGGCATTGTAATTAGATAGCTCACAGCGATGTTTTATTTTGCTAACATGATATTTTAACATTATTTGATTTGATAACGCTTAAAAATTGAGTTTTTCACAGAAATTTTGAATTTTCTGCTTTCTTTTGAAGTATCTGGGGATATATCTGGGATCTGGGGACACTTGATCTATATTCAGTGGTATGCTGGTAGACGTTTAATATCTTGCTCTCTCTGAGAAAATTCTACTTTGTATCATTTACAGATTTCTGTGGTGTAAATGCTTCTACCATGGTTGATTTCAAGCTACCAGTGTGACATTACTCAAGTGGAGTTGAGAAGAGATGCGTGCAATCTGTTATGGCAAACCAGTGTAAGCCAGCATTTATATTTCTCCTTAGCACAACTGGCTAACGCTGCTAATTGACCTCTTTAGATGAGGTGCAGTCTCTCTAGTTCTTTATAGTCCCTCTGGCAACTGTGTGGCTTATTTAGGCGACCTGCTAATTCAGAAGGGGTTATGTTTGTATCTGTGACCTCTGGCAGAAGAAATAATTATGTTGAGAATTAAGGCCTGGCACCCTGGAAAATGAGAGCAGCTCAAAGTTATTTAAGTAGGCACCGTGTAGTTCAGGCTTTTGGTTGAAAAGAGCTGACAATTATGAGAAGATGATAAATCAAAGACAGGAGAAGTAGATACAAAGCCTTGTGCTGATCAATATCTGTGCCTTTGTAGCTCCAGTCATTTTCTGGTGAATGTGGCCTCTACAGTAACTAGTAGACAAAAAAGTTAGAGCAGTGGTGGTGGCACTCCTAGGATTACAATGTTGGATCATTAGAAGTAAGTTAGATTGAGAGGCAGCCTCCTGGGATGTCTATGTGGGCTGAGAAAACCTAGTGATTTGGGCCTCATGGCTGCTCAGAGCCTCTGGGAAGGTATGGCCAGATAGCTGCCTAATCTTTAAGACTTGCCATACCCACTCTGGTCCTCAGTATACTCTGCTGATCTGCTTTCATGAAGCAGAGCAGAGCCTGCCCAGAAATGCCACATATGATTTTGAGGGCTGCACACTGCACGCCTTTGGGGGGTACATTTTCCACAGAGCATGATTTCGATGATCCCTCCTTAGCTATTGAGTACATTAGCCTGTGCTCCATACTTGTGTGGAAATAAATGAAGACCAACCAAATAACAACAGTAAAAGGCTATTCATTCAGGTCTTACTGTAGAAAGAGGATTAGCCGCTGTCACTTGCATTTTGCCAAAGACTCAAAGACAAGTAGAAAAGTGGGAAAACTTTATAGTGGAACAAAGGGAAAGCTTCAGGTATGCCCTGATTGGAAGATGTTTTCAGGAAGCCATAGGCGGGCTAATTAGAAGCAGAGAATCTTATGAGATATATATTTGGCTTTCTCTGACTGGTCCTAAATTGGAAGTGGGAATAAAAATCAGAGAAGCTGTCAGTTATTAGTCAAGTTCTTGTCATTTTGAGCTGATTGTTAAAGAAGTCATTGTTTGCCTTTTTGGATTGTTATTAGAGCAGGCTGGTCTCCTGCAAGCCTGACTTACAGCAGGCTGGCTTCCTAGGCTGATTATTGTATATAAAGGAGTAGGTTTCCTGGGCAGGTTGCTGTAGGTTGTGGGTCAAAGTTCTGGTTTTACACATGGTTTGGCTGTTGTCTGTATATTCAGTCTCCCACCTAGTGGTCCAGACTGGTTTTCTCACTGACTGCCTTTTCTCTGCCAAGCATTACTATTTCTGAGGGTAGCTTCACAATGAGTCTGTCAATATCAGGCTTTCCAACAGTTAAGTTTTACAAAGGCATGTTTTAGGTGATATGATACTGTGATTTATAGTAAGAAACTCATGTTAGGTCTTCATTCACTGCTTCTAGCACATAGCTCTTAAGCCCTGGGAATTAGGTACTGAGAGCCATAATGGTATCTTTTACCGTGTAAACGAGATGACTTTTGGAAAGTATCTAAAGATGAGGGCTGGTTGCTCTAGAAAGTTAGGACTTTCAGTCTCACTCCTCAACCTTCAGGAAACAGGGAGGGGCTGAAGATTAAATTCAACTGCCAAAGGCCAGTGGTGCCTATGTAGTTAATCCTACATAAAACCCCAAAAGGATGGGGTTTGCTTCCTCTGTGTTGGTGAACATGTGGAGATGCAGGAAGAGTCATGGTTTCAGAGATCATGGAATCTGCTCACCCTTTCTCATATACCTTGTTCTATGCATTTCTTCTATCTGGCTATTTCTGAGTTGCATTCATTTTAAAATTAGTGGATAATTTGATAAGTAAAATGCTTCTATGAGTCCTGTGAGCTGCTCTAGCAAATTAATTGAACCCAAGAAGGGGATTGTTGAAATCTCTGGTCTATATCCTGATAGTCAGAAGCAACAACCAGGACTTGTGATTGGCGTTTGAAGTCGGAAGAGAACAATCTTGCAGTACTGAGGCCCCAAACTGTGGGACCTGATACAGTCTCCAGGTAGAATGTCAGAGTTGAGCTGAATTGTAGGACACACCACTGGCATCAGAGACATTGTAATTGGGTAGCAGAATCACAGTGATGGGAATGGAAGATGGGTGGAGATGAAGTGGAATGGTCCATATCACACAGCTTCAAATGGAAGTAGGAATAAACCAAAGAAAAACACTGGATTCTCTGACAGATCAGGGCCAAAAGACCTGGAACTTTTTAGTGCTGACTCTTGTATTTTGGGGGCTTCCATGGTGGCTCAGTGGTAAAGAATACGCCTGTAATTCAGGAGCTACAGGAGACACAGGTTTGGTCCCTGGGTCAAGAAGATCCCCTGGAGAAGGGGATGGCAACCCACTCCATTATTCTTTCCTGGAGAATCTCAAGGACAGAAGAGCCTGAGGGGCTATAGTCCATGGAATCGCAAAGAGTCAGACATGACTGAAGCAACCTAGCACACACTGTTGTATTTGGAGGATGCCAGCATTTTAACTTATACTTAGGAGAGGAGGGGGTTTCCATCTACAATGAAAACTAATATTAGTTGCCCATGCTGAAATATCCAGACCAGATGAAAGGGTTAAATATACCTAGTAAACTTAACTTCTATGGGTACAAAAGTTAAAGCCAAAGAGATTGTTAGGTTGTTATAAAATATAGATAACTTATATGAAAATAGACTATAGTAAAACTTCTGCTAATTATTCTTTTCTGTAGGTGACCTGCCCTCATGGATCATTTCTCTTTTGGGGGTTGATTTTCTCTTCAATGATTATCCTCTTAATGGATCACAGCCTTGTCATGGCAAAGGGGCTTGCATAACTCAGTGAAGGTATGAACCATGCTATGCAGGGCCAGCCAGGAATGTCAGGTCATAGAAAAGAGTTCTACAAAACGTAATGCACTGGAGGAAGGATGGTAAAACATTCCAATATTCTTGCCACAAGAACTGCATGAACAGTATGAAAAAGCAAAAAGATAAGATACCAGAATATGAGCCATCAGGTTAGAAGGAGTCTGATATGCTACTGGGGAAGAGAACAGGGCAATTACAAATAGCCCCAGAAAGAATGAAGTATCTGGGCCAAATTAGAAATGATGCTCAGTTGTGAATGTTTGTGGTGGTGAAAATAAAGTCCTATGTTCCTAAGAACAATATTGCATCAGAACATGGAATGTTAGGTCCATGAATCAAGGTAAAGTGGTCAAGCAGGAGATTCCTTGTGGGTTTCCTCAGTGGCTCAATGGTAAAGCATCCACCTGTAATGCAGGGGACACGGGAGACTAACAGGTTCGAACCTTGGGTCAGGAAGATTCAATGGAGAAGGAAATGGCAACCCACCTTTGCCTGGAAACTCCCATGTACAAAGGAGCCTGGTGGGTAACAGTTCATGGGCTCAAAAAGAGTCAGACAACTGAGCACATATGCAAGTAGGAGATAAAAAGATTGAAAACCTACATCTTAGGAATCAGTGAACAAGAATGGACGGGAATGGGTGCATATAATTCAGATGACCATTATATCAACTCCTGTGGGCAAGACTCCCTTAGAAGAAATAGAGTAGCCCTCATAGGCAATAAAAGAGTCTGAAATGCAGTACTTGGGTGCAATGTCAAAAATGACAGAACGGTCTAGGTTCATTTCCAAGGCAAACTATTCCACATCACAGTAATCCAAGTCTATGGCCTGACCACTAATGTCAAAGAAGCTGAATGGTTCTATGAAGACCTACAAGACCTTCTAGAACTAACATGAAAAACAATCCCCTTTTCATCACAGGGGACTGAAATGCAAAAGGATGAAGTTAAGACATACCTGGGATAAAGGGCAAGTTTGGCCTTGGAGTAAAAAATGAAGCAGGGCAAAGGCTGAGTTTGGTCAAGAGAACTCACTGGTCAGAGCAGACACCCTCTTCCAACAACACAAAGACAACTTTACACATGGACAATCACCAGATGGTCAATAGTGAAATCAGATTGATTATATTCTTTGCAACTGAAGATGGAGAAGCTCTATATAATCAGCAAAAAGAAGACCTGGAGTTGGCTGTGGCTAATAATCATGAGGCCTTATTGCAAAATCCAGGCTTAAATTGAAAAAAGTAGGGAAAACCACTAGGCCATTTAGATATGACATACATCAAATCCCTCATGATTACACAGTGACAAATATATTCAAGGAGGTGACAAATAGATTCAAGGGATTTGATCTGTTAGGCAGAATGACTGAAAAACTATGAAAGGAGATTAGTAGCATTGTATAGGAGGTGTTAACCAAAATCATCACAGAGGAAAAGAAATGCAAAAAAATCAAAGTGGTTGTCTGAGGAGGCCTTACAAATATCTGAGAAAAGAAGAGAAGTGAAAGTTAAGAGAAAAAGCAAAAGATATATCCAACTGAATGCAGAGTTCCTGAGAATAACAAGATAAGAAGACCTTCTTAAATGAACAATGCAGAAATAGAGGACAACATTAGAATGGGAAAGACTAGAGATCTATTCAAGAAAACTGGAGATAACAAAGGAATGTTTCATGCAAGCATGGCACCATAAAGAAGAGAAACAGTAAGGACCTAACAGAAGCAGAAGAGATTAAGAAGAGATAGCAAGAATACACAGAAGAACTGTACAGAAAAGGTCTTAATGACTTGGATAACGGCAATGGTGTGGTCACTCACCTACAGCCAGACATCCTGGAGTGTAAAGTCAGTTCAATTCAGTCACTCAGTCATGTCTGACTCTTTGCAACCCCATGGGCTGCAGCATTGTGAAGTCAAGCAGGCCTTAGAAAACATTACCATGAACAATACTAGTGGAGGTGATGGAATTTCAGTTGAGCTATTTAGAATCCTGAAAATGCTGTGCTCAATATGGCAGCAAATTTGAAAAACACAGCAGTTGCCACAGGACTGAAAAAGATCAGTTTTCATTACAGTCTCAAAGAAGGGCTATGCCAAAGAATCTTCAAACTACTGTACAATTGTGCTCATTTCTCATACTAGCAAGGTTTTGCTCAAAATCCTTCAAGCTAGGCTTCAGCAGTTTGTGAATTTAGAACTTCCAGATGTGCAAGCTGGGTTTAGAGGAGTGGAACCAGAGATCAAATTGTCATCATTGGCTGAATCAGAGAAAGCAAGGGAATTCCAGAAAAACATCTACTTCTGCTTCATTGACCATGCAAAAGCCTTTGACCATGTGGACCACAACAAACTGTGGAAAATTCTTAAAGAGATAAGAATATCAAACCACCTTATCTATCTCCTGAAACCTGTGTGCAGGTCAAGAAACAACAGTTCATATCAAACATGGCAAAATGGACTGGTTCAAAATTGGGAAAGGAATATGACAGGCTGTATACTGTCACTCTGTTTATTTAACTTATATATGGAGTACATCATGCAGAATGCCAGGCTTGATGAATCACAAGGTGGAGTCAAGATTGCTGGGAGAAATATCAACAAACTCAGCTATGCAGATAGATGATACCACTCTAATGGCAGAAAGGTAAGAGGAATTAAAGAACCACTTGATGAGGGCAAAAGATAAGAGTGAAAATGCTAGCTTAAAACTCAACATTCAAAAAACTAAGATTATGGCATCTGAGCCCATCACTTCATGACAAGCAGAAGGGGGAAATGTGGGAGTAAGACAGATTTTATTTTCATGGATTCCAAAATCAGTGGGAATGGTGACTGCAGCCGTTATATTCAAAGATGCTTGCTCTTTTGAAGGGAAGCTATGACAAATTTAGATGTATATTAAAAAGCAGAGACATAACTTTGCTGACATAAGTCCATATAATCAAATCTATGGTTTTTTCACTAGTCATGTATGGATGTGAGAGTTGGGCCATAAAGAAGGCTGAGTGCCAAAGAATTGATGCTTTTGGATTGTGGTGTTGGAGAACACTCTTGAGAGTCCCTTGGACAGCAAAGAGATAAAACCAGTTAATCCTAAAGAAAATCAACCCTGAATATTCATTAGAAGGACTGATGCTGAAGCTGAAATTCCAATACTCTGGCCACCTGATGTAAAGAGCTGACTCATTGGAGAAGACCCCAAAGCTGAGAAAGGTGGAAGGCAAAAGGATGAGGGACTGGAAGAGAATGAAATGGCTGGATAGCATCACAGACTCAGTGTATATGATTCTGAATAAATTCCTGGAGATAGTGAAGGACAGAAGAGCCTGGCATGCTGCAGTCCATGGGATCACAAAGAATCAGACACAATTTAGTGACTAATGAGCAACAGCATCTCTGCAATGAGAGCAGGGGCTGTGCTCTGCGTGTTTTGCAATTACTCACAGAGCAGCTTTGATGCCTTCAACATGTTGCTAGCTGGTTAAGTTGTGCAGCTTTTTAAAAGAGAAAAAGTTTTCCACGATAAGGCAAAGCAGCAGGCTATGTTATGTGCATAGCCAGCTGAAGCAGCTATTTTAGAGAAGGCTGTGATCTCTGGTGAGCCAAGCTTGTGTGTCCTTGGTCAACAGATTCACCTCTTGTCCTCATCGAGAGGTAACACTATCACTTATTTTCCATATAAACTTGACAAATGGTATGTGAATAATTGAGCCTCAAATTTCCTTTGGTTAAAAATTAAAAATTTGCTCTCAAAATTTGGAATTTTCCTGGATTCTGATTTTCATTCTATTTCCACTTTTCTACTCTTTCTTCCTTCAATAGTCTCCATCCCATGACATTGAAACTTACCATGATTGTCTACTTCCTTCCAATAAAGTTCTAACTTTAAGATATTTTCTTATCAATTAGAATCAAGGAAATAAAAGTGAAGATAAAAAGTTCCTCTGATTTTGCCTTATCTTAACATGCAACATGAAGACTTTCCCTCATTTTATCCTTTCTTTTTTCTTCCCATATCTCTCTTTTTCTTCATGTCTTTTACTCATTCTCCTTAGCTTGTGTCTGTGCCCTTTAACTTAGCTGTGCTGTGATGTTGCTTAGCATGATGGCAGTTCAGAGGCCAGGGATACATTATTGAATCAGCTCTGTACTGCATTCGATGTTTTCTGGTTTGACAATGATGTCACCAGAAAACACTTTCTTCCCCAGATAACACATTGAACTTTTCAACTCCAACTACCCAAGCTAAGATCCTTAGCTTTAAAACAAAAACAAAAACAGTAGCACTGTTTTGCATTATTTGTTGTGACAAATACATTAAAATACATACAAATACATTAAAACGTGTAGAAAAGCATGAAGGCATTACTGCTTTGTCCTAAGATTGTGACAATACTGGAAGTGTTAGTTGCTCAGTTGTGTCCAACTCTTTGTGACCCTGTGGACTGTAGCCTGCCAGCTTCTCTGTCCATGGAATTCTCCAGGTAAAATAATGGAGTGGGTTGCCATTCTCTTCTCCATGGGATCTTTCCAACCCAGGGATTGAACCCATGTTTCCTTCATTGCAGGCAGATTCTTTATCAGCTGAGCCACCAGGAACGCTCTGAGAATACTGGGAAGTTACAGGCATTTTTTTTTCACCTACTGTGTAATGTAAGGTCATTTGCTGATAAATGATCAATGTTTTGAGTTAATGCTTAAATGTTTAGATGTTTATGCTAATTGTCTTCAGAAAACAATCTTTTTTTTTTTTTTTTAATTTTTGAGCACACAGCTCAGAAGTGAGCAGAAAGTGATTTTGTGAGAAGAAAAGATTGCTCTTTCCTCCTGGCAAACATTCCCCATGCCAGGGTGGCCCACGGCTTAGTGAACACTGGGATGGCTGTGCTTCTGCCTGCACTTGCCCCTTTGAGCTGGCAGTGTTAGGGGATTCCCTTTACCATGAAGTACACTGGTCACATTCTGCTTTCAACAATGCCTCCTATCAGGGTTTCACCACAGAAACAGAACTGATGGGACACAGATAATGTGAGACAGAGAAAGAGAGATAGGTAAACAGACAGACTGACAGAGAGAAAAAGAGTGAGCTTTATTGAAAGAAATGGCTTGCAGGATAATGAGGGGTGGCTAGGGAAGTTCAAAATCCAAAAAGCCGCCATCAGGACAGGCAGGCTGGAGTCTCAGGTTGAGCCTTCTGTCCATAGGATTTCTTAACCAGGGAAGACTGAATTCTGATTTTAAAATCTTTCAATTGCTTGGATCAGGCCTGCCCAGATATCTAAGTTTTATTATTTAGACTAAAACTGATTATAGACTTAAATCACATCTACAAATACCTTCACAGCAACACTCAATGTTTAATTGGATAACTATGACCATAGCTTAGCCATCCACGCATCCATGCTCAGTCATGTCCAACTCTTTGTGACCCCAGGGAATGTAGTTCTGTCCATGGAATTTTCCAGATAAGAATACTAGAGTGGGTTGCCATATCCTTCTCCAGATTATCTTCCCAACCCAGGAACTGAACCCATGTCTCCCGAGTTTCTTGCATTCACAAGTGATTTCTTTACCACAGAGCCACCTGGGAAGACCAACCTTAAAACTACCACAACTGCCAGAGTTACAGAGGTCCCTTTTCCAGAGATATCTCTCAGGATTCTCCTTGGGCAAAGGGATGGGGAGGGAGTTTATGCCCTCAGTGAAAAAGCACCCACTGCCAGTGCTTAACTGCTCTGGGGTTACAAAGGTTTGCCTGTTCTCTTGCCTTGACACTGAGACAGTTTGCAGTGTAGTTCACGCTCCAGAGTCCCCCACTGTGAATCAGACCTAAGCTAGATTCTGCCTGAGGCCACATCCCATGTGCTATCCTACTTTCCTCCCCTGTTCACAGGTTTTCCATGAGGAGCATGCCCTCAGTAAACCACCTTTGCCAGAATCCCTGTCTCAGGCTCTGCTTCTAGGGATCCTAATCTGTGATGGTGCTTTGTGTGATGAACACTATTCCATAGCACCACTCACATAGTAGTCTGTGAGTGGGCTTCCCTTATTTTCCTTTGTAAAACCTTCTGCCTCTTTCCCCCAGTCTTGTTCTTCTAGAAATGCTTTCTTTATTGGGCGTATTCCATCAGTGCAATACTTTTGAGCTGGCAAAGCTGTAGAGTATTCATATGTAGTTACAGTTCCAGTAGGCTCCAGGCACTAAAGGAGGTTTAGAATAATTTTTCTACTCTCACCTTTATTTTATTTTTTGTTATTGTTCTTCCTCCCCACCTCCATCTCTGTCCCATTCCTATTTTCCTTTCTCCCATTCTCCTTCCGGTTCCTGTTTCTAATGCCTGGGGCCTGCTAGTGGCAGTCTGTGGGCATTACTCAGCCCAGCCAGGAGCCCACAAGGGGAAGAAATCTGCTAACCTTTGTTCTTTCATTAATATATCAGTTGCCCACAGAACTTGTTACCACAGGAGAGAGCCTACCTGGATTCTTCTGTGGTATTTGGCTTTTGATTTCTACTTGTTCTAGGTTATGCATTCCAAATTCTCCCTTGGTCTCCCCTACCACTGATGTAGTACAGCCTACTCTGCACTTTCACCCCATTACTAGTAACTGTGACACTTCCCCCCAACCCAGTCACCTCCTTGGATGTGGCATCTGAAATTTTGAGGAGCAGTTCCTGCTACTGCTTGTCTATTAGGGGCCAAGATAGAAGGTACCTGTTTCTTCCCAGATTCCAGAGACATAAATCTTAAGGATGAGCCCTGAGCAGATGGAAGGAAATCTTATTGAAATCAGGGGCCTCATGTTTCTTAAGTTTAAAAACCCTGAACACCTGAGTTAATGGCACCTATATCCTGTATCTCCATCCTTGTTGGGTGATTGTCAAATGGATCACTCCCTGCACTGGGTCATCTGTCATATAGTGTTCTCAATAGCTTAGCTTGTCTTGGTGGGGAGCCTTCCCACCACAGTTTCAAGTAATGCTTTCTGAAAAGCCTTTGATTTGACCAGTCTTTGGACCTCTGCAGGGATAGCACCTGCTTTGTGGCTCTCTAAAATCAAGGAATTTGTCTTCATCTGTATCTCTTATTTTGCAATCAGAAGTAGAGTGGTTAAAAATTTTCTGAGTTCTCTACACTGATTTTCAGACTTTTTTTCTTTTTGTTGCAAATGTTCATACTTATTGTCTACATACCATGATTATGACTCTACTTGGACCTCATTACCACCACAAATGTCCCCCCTTTGAGAGTCCAGACTCTGCTTCCTTATTTTCTAACCATGGCCCCCCTGAGCTGTTTTTTTTTAATTAATTTATTTATTTTAATGGGAGGCTGATTGCTTTACGATATTGTAGTGGTTTTTGCCGTACATCGACATGAATCAGCCATGGGTGTAAATGTGTCCTCCATCCTGAACCTCCTCCTACCTCCCACCTCCCTCCCCATCCCATCCTTCAGGATTGTCTCAGTGTCCTGGCTTTGAGTTCCCTGTTTCATACATGTGTCCGCACTGCCTGGGTTTTGTTTCCGCCCTTTATTTCAATGCCTGTAAGTGCCTTGACCCTCCTGTCTCCTCCTTGTCCACATCTGCACCTGCTTTCCCTTTTCCTACTTCTGCCTGATGTCTTCACCCAGTCACCTCAGTTGCTCTCTAGTTACACTCTCAAAACCCTTCTCTTCTCTCTGCTGAGTGAAGATTGGAAAAAAGCCTCATTAAAGTGGAAATTGATTTTATCCTTTTTTTTTTTTTGCTTTGAAGTATTTTTTTTATTTTTTTAAGTCTTTTTTTTTTTTTATTAGTTTTGCCAAACAATGACATGATATCACCTTGGGTTTACATATGCTCCCCCTCCAGAAGCCCCCTCCCTCCTCCCTCTCCCCAGGAAATCTCTTTGCACCAGCCCCGAGCATCAATCCTGGGCTGGCGATTGATTAGACATATGATAATTACCATGTTTCAATGCCATTCTCCCATATCATCCCACCCTTTCCCTCATCCACAGAGTCCACGAGTCTATTCTATACATCTGCGTTCCTTTTGCTGTCTCGCATGCTGGGTTCTCGTTACCGTCTGTCTAAATTCCATATATATGCGTTAATATCCTTGATGTCTTCTACAATTAATGCTATATATCCTTGGACTGTCTTCTTTTTTTTAATTTATTTATTTTTTATTGAAGGATAATTTCTTTACAGAATTTTGCTGTTTTCTGTCAAACCTCAACAAGAATTAACCATAGGTATACATATATCTCCTCCTTTTTGAACCTCCCTCCCATCTCCCTCCCCGCCTCACCCCTCTAAATAGATACAGAGCCCCTGTTTAACTTTCCTGAGCCATACAGCAAATTCCCACTGGCTATCTATTTTACATAGTGTAATGTAAGTTTCTATGTTATTCTTCCCATATATCTCACCCTCTCCTCCCCTCTTCCCATGCCCATGAGTCTATTCTCTATGTCTATTTCTCCATTATTGCCCTGTAAATAAATTCTTCAGTACCGTTTTTCTAGATTCTACATATATGTGTAAGAATATGGTATTTGTCGTTCTCTTTCTGACTCACTTCACTCTGTATAAAGAAGTTGTGGTATATGTACACAATGGAATATTACTCAGCCATAAAAAGGAACACACTTGAGTCAGTTCTAATGAGGAGGATGAACCTGAACTGTCTTCTTGCCTAATACAATCAATAGCTCTTCCAAAATCACAGGTATTTGCTGTTGTTAAATTGTTGTAAGAAATTATGACACATATTTTCTGAATAGGCACAGAGAAGACAGAAGTTATAACACATGAACTCTCTCAAATTCCTGCTCTCTCATCATTTATTTTTGCATTAATTTATACATTATTTGTTATATATTATTTTTATATTACATATATACACATGAATAGTATACATATTATATATGCATTATTACATTTACAGTATATAGTACTTTATATCTAATATACAATATAATATGTGTTATTCTATCTTATATGTTATAACTAATACAATATAAATTTACATATTATATATTAGGTTAGTAAATTTGCATACATCCTAAATTACCATTGCCTCCTGTGCCAGAAACCATGCTTTGCATTCACAAAATCTTTTCATTTTCCTCTTCTTGAGCACATAGGAAGACAATGTTATTTAGGGTGGGCCTTGTGGCTAGTTCTGCTCAGGGACCTATAAGCAGATGTGATTTCTGTTCCTCTAAGGCCAAAACATAGAAAAGCAAAAAGATGTGAGTTCTCTGCATTTCTTCTTTCTTTCTGTGACTCCCTGTATGATGCAGATGGTTTAAACTCTGTAAATGATTTAGATACTGTAGCTGCAGGATACCTGCCACAGTGCAGGCATCCATCCCACAGCAGAGAGCCTGCAGTGGGTTTTCATGAACAAGGACTGAAGCTATATATATTCTGCCTCTGAAATTGCAAGATTTATTAGTTACTAACCAGAAATACATATCTTTCCTTTCTTAGGGAAAGAGATGTTGTTCCCTTGTAAGGATTTTGCTGCCCATCTATTATATGGCAGACCCTGTAGGCAATTTTCTTAACACATCATGCATTTTCTTCCTTTCATGCTCATTCTTGTATGTCACCTCAGTCTATGTCTTAGGCCTTAGGTCAAGTTCCAGTTCTATTTTTAGAGGTATGAACTTAATTAGCTGACTTGGATTCCTCAATAATAGTGATAATAAGACCTAGCCAAGTGTTGCTTTTTAGGATTGAACAAACTTGTGTACAAGTTTACTCAAGTGATTTGACTGCCTTTTTCTTTCCTTTCTTCTTATTAATATCCTAGACATCCTTCAAGATTACCTCAGATATGACCTCTTTTCTCATTAAAATAGTTTCCTTCTTTCGTTTGCAACCACTCAGCACAATGTATGCCCTTTTGTTTAGCCTTATTTTATTCTGCCTGGAATGAGAATTATTTGTTCACACATCTTATTGCTTTCTAGTAGATTTTAAACTCGAGGCCAGAGACATCGGCCTCTTTTATCCTTTGTATTTTCTTCTTCCTCACAGCACCTAGTGAGCATCTAGCAAGTAGGAGGTACTCAATGATGTTTATTTAAATGAAATGAAATGAAGCCTAACGGGTTTTGCAAATAAAATGGACTTGCCTTTTCCCAGAACCTCAAAGACATTTTGGCGAAGAGAGGAAATCAAATAGGCAGTTTACCCGGTACACATTCTCTAAATCATTAGCAAGGTTAAAATGAGAGATCTGTGTTGTCTTGAAGCTGTAACAAGGATTATTTGCAGTGAGCTCTGTTTTATGAGAAAGTCATTCTACATGGATTTTGCACAGCTCTGTCGATAACAAAGACATGCCACAGAGATATCTGACATTTTCCTCTACAGACCCCATTCCACACTCACCTTTGGACCCAGGGTTTAACTTAGCTTGCATAATGTCTGTAAGAAGATGAAAAAAGCTGCAACTTGAAAGTCTTAGAAGGCAGTGAAAGAAAGATGAGACACGCAAAGGCATTTTGGCTTTGTTTTTTCAGTCTTGACTACAATATTTAAAAGTAATTGCAGTGGCAAAGATTTGGATATTTAGAAGAAAACAGAAGTAGTGTGTGCACTTTTTAAAAAATGAATTTATTTGTCATTGAAGGATAATTGTTTTACAGACTTTTGCTGCCCTAGGTATACATATATTCCAAGTGTTTGCTGCTGTTTTTTTCAACTTAATCATAATTGTCACTGGAATAGTTCATGGAATTATGGTTGAAATAATTTTTAAAATTCACTTGTAATAGAAGAATGTTAAAATGCATTGTTACTGCTGCTGCTGTTTAGTCGCTCACTTGTGTCCAACTCTTTTGTGACCCCATGACCTGTAGCTCTCTAGACTCTTCTGTCCATGGGATTTCCCAGGCAAAAATACTGGAGTGAGTTGCCATTTCTTTCTCCAGGGGATCTTGCCAAACTAGGGATCAAACCTGAGGCTCCTGAATTGGCAGGCAGATTACTTACCACTGAACCACTTGGGAAGCCAGGTAAAATACATTATGTACAGTAGTCCAAAGGAACATTATGAGACATTTACAAAATCATATTTTTGTAGGATATATATTAACTGAAGAAAGGTAAAAGCAAGAAAGAGCAGCTCAATTAAGTATATATGTCTCAAAAATTTCATATATGTGTACAAATAGAGAAAGCCCAGAAAGAAATACATCAAAACATTAATAACATGCATTCTTTTAAAGTTTTGTCTGACAGTACTATGGATAATTTTGATTTTTTAAATATTTCCTTTTCTGTATCTCACTTTAAATTATTATAACATTTTATCTTAACTTTCCCTTTATTTCTGCTCCACTAACAGAAGAAATAAGAAAGCAAAAGACAACTTACTTTGACTTACTGTAATAGTAACATTTAAGTACTTATGGGTTACATACAACTGCAAACATTTTTCATAAATTTTTATTTTATTTTCATAACAATTCTGCTATTATTTGTACTATTTTCCAGATGAAGGAAAATAAATACATGAAAATGTTAGGAAAATGTTCATGACAATCCATGTAGTAAGTGGTAGAGTTCAGATTTAACATCAGATCACTCACTCCAGATCTGAGCTCATAACATTAGACCCAGAGTAGGAAACAACAGTTAGAACTGGACATGGAACAACAGACTGGTTCCAGATAGGAAAAGGAGTACATCAAGGCTGTATATTGTCACCCTGCCTATTTAACTTATATTTAGAGTATATCATGAGAAATGCTGGGCTGGAGGAAGCACAAGCTGGAGTCAAGATTGTTGGGAAAAATATCAATAACCTCAGATATGCAGATGATGCCACCCTCATGGCAGAAAGTGAAGAGGAACTTCTTGATGAAAGTGAAAAAGGAGAGTGAAAAAGTTGGCTTAAAGCTCAACATTCAGAAAATTAAGATCATGGCATCCGGTCCCATCACTTCATAGGAAATAGATGGGGAAACAGTGGAAACACTAAGAGACTTTATTCTGGGGGCTCCAAAATCACTGCAGATGGTGATCACAGCCATAAAATTAAAAGATGCTTACTCCTTGGAGGGAAGGTTATGACCAATCTAGACAGCATACTAAAAAGCAGAGACATTATTTTGCTGACAAAGATACATCTAGTCAAGGCTATGGTTTTTCCAGTGGTCATGTATGGATGTGAGAGTTGGACTATAAAGAAAGCTGAGCACTGAAGAATTGATGCTTTGGAACTGTGGTGTTGGAGAAGATTCGTGAGAGTCCCTTGGACTGCAAGGAGATCCAACCAGTCCATCCTGAAGGAGATCAGTCCTGGGTGTTCATTGGAAGGACTGATGTTGAAGCTGAAACCCCAATACTTTGGCCACCTGATGCAAAGAGCTGACTCATTTGAAAAGACCCTGATGCTGGGAAGGATTGAGAGCAGGAGCAGAAGGGGATGACAGAGGAGGAGATGGTTAGATGATGTCACTGATTCAATGGAGGTGAGTTTGGATGGACTCCAGGAGTTGGTGTTGAACAGGGAGGCCTGGTGTGCTGCAGCTCATGGGGTCACAAAGAGTTGAACACAACTGAGCGACTGAACTGAACTGAACTGAACTTCTAGGATACAGGTAAGGGAGGTAGGTCTGCAGTGATGTGAGTGTGTATTGTTTTAGGTAAACCATATTCCCAGCTCAGCTGGTTGAGGGTGGTGAGGAAAACCAGGGACTGATTCTAGAATGCAGGAAAGGAAGTCTCTGAATAACAGGGCAGTAGGGTTCCCGAGAAAAACAAGCCCAAACTGCAAATTATTTTCATTTAGAACGAGTTCTCAATTACTGAGGGCCTAAGTGATGGCTATAGAACTTGAAAGTCTTTAAAAGCTTTTGACAAGAGACTGGCAGTTAACACTTTACCTTGTTCTGTGTTGTTGTTTTTTTTTTTTAATAAGAAAAGCATGCTTAATTTGTAATGTGTCTTACAGTAAAGGACAACATCTTTAATATAAAATATAATATATATATATATAGCTCTTCCAAATAAATAAGTCAAAAATCAGTAAAAAGTGAAAAGTATAAGAATAGCCAATTCACAAAGAAACAGATATCACCAGAAAAAATAATCTTTCTCATTAAGAATTTCAAAGTTAAACAACTGAATGGGGTACCTATTTCTGCTTTAAATTGAGATATAATTGACACATAATACCATACTAAGTTTAAGGATACAACAATGGATGTATGAATATAATGCAAAATGACCACACAGTAATTTAGTTAACATCCATTGCCACTTATAAGTTGAAATTTTATTATATTCTGTTCTATTCAGCAAATATTATTTGAGAATGTATTATCATGAGGACAAGTCTCCATGCAAATGACTTTGAAGGTTCAATTGGAGTGACAGGAGGTTGAAAGCTGTCATAACCCATTGAGATAAGGTTCTAGAGCTTAGGAGAGAGGTCAGGTCACGCTTAGCATACAGGCAAGAATTTTAACTGCATCTGCATACTGTTTTACAGTTTCCAGGGTGATCTCTTAAACCATTGTATTTATTTTTATTTTATGCACCCAAGAACTCTATAAAATAGAAAGACAAACAGCACTTGCCAAGTACTCACTATATGTTAGACACTGCCTTAGAATTTTTGCACATGCTGGCTAATGCAACCCTCTTAAAAGCTTCTTTCAGGCAGTCTTGGTTACATATTAAGTAACTGAAGCTGAGAAGAATGAATCGGCTTCTGCATGGTCGCATACTATAAGCTAAGGGACCCCACTGAAGCCACATATGGAACTCTGTCCCTTGCACCACATGCGTGGAGTCTGGGTCAACTAAGGCCTAGATATTAGAACAAATGCATTTCTACAGAAGAGTTGCTCTTAAACAACTTGGTACCTGTTTCGGCTTCTTTGCTAACTTTAAAAAAAGTTCCAGTCAGGTTCTCAAAAAATCTCTTCAGTTCTACCCACTATTCATCACCTGGATCCACATGATAGTTTTATGGTCCTCTGCCTGCAGGCCCTAGGCTTTGGATTTAATTTTTCCTCCTCATTAGCCTTCATTTGAATTGTGCTCAGCAAAGGTCAGTTCCTGAACTACTACCTATTTTTATAAGTAACATTTTATTGGCCTGCAGCCATGCTCAGTTATTCATGTCTATCTCTGGCTTTTCCTTTTTATGCTACAATGGCAGAGTTGAATAGTTGTCAGAGCTACTAGCCTTCAATCCCTAAATTATTTACTATCTGGCCCTTTACAAAACAGCTAATCATAATATGCTTTGTCATGTCATTTACCTGGGTCCTATGTTTCTATCTCTCCTGAGCGCTATTTCAGTTCAATTCCATCTTTGTCTGTGCCCATCAGCGTTAAGCCAGCCCTGTCATTCCCTGGCCCACTCTATATATTGCCATGAACATGAGTTGAGGAAAAGACAGAAGGATAGCTCTGGCCTTGGAGAAGTTCACAGTCACAGAAAAGAGGAAAAACAGAACTGCCCCAAAACTGCTGAGGCTACTAGAAGCCAACAGACAGATTCTCTCCTCAAAACAGGCTTTAATGGTGGCTGGAGTTGCAAAAAAAAAAAAAAACTGGAGGAAAATGTGAAATGAGAAGTCTGCTGAATCTGGTCATTAGCACGTCACTGGTGACCTTTGGAACTGTACTATGAGGGCTGCAAACCAGATTTCCAGTAGTGAAGAAGATAATGATTTGGACTTCCAAAATGGCTTTGCATTATAGGCTGAACTTTCTTCCCGACTAATTTCTCCAAGGGCAATTTTGTGATTTTGTTTCCTTATTCAACTTCTCTTTACACATTCAGAAGAGTTAGTTATGCTCATCATTTGTAATCAAGCAGCTGTTGCATTTGAAGAATCTCTTGATAGCCACATGGACACATTTATGACACATTTACACTCTAATGGACTGTTTGGTTTTGCATGATTTTTTTTTTCTTTTTGTGAAGCTGTGGAGATAGAACTTTTGCCCCTATATATGCTCCTTGAATCCCTGATAGCAGAAGTTGTAGAATTGTTAGTGATGTCACATCTTTGCTGGTAGACAGAGAGATCAATGGCTTTCAGGTGTTAATGAGATGTCCTCAGAATTTACAGCATTGTGAGAGAGCTGATGGTTCCCTGCTGAGCCATTAGAACGTTCTTTTAAATGGACAGCAAAAGGTATACATTTTCAGCCTGCATAAATTTTAGTCATCAGGCTTGGATATTCAGTAAGTAGCAGAAATTTAAGCCTTCTCAATCATGAGATTCTTCCTCTCCACCTTCAAACTTTCATGTCTCTAACCTCAAAGAAAAATGTTCCTCTCCTTTCCCAGATGTGCTTTTGATCCCAATTCCTATCACCTCCGCCAGACATGCATCCATCATTCATCCCATCTCTCCAGTGTTTTTAACTTCTCTTCCAAGGCTTCATCTCTTCAGTCTTTGACTATATTTAAGCTTCTCCCCTCCCCAAGCAAAATTTCTTACTTGGCCCTCATTTTCTCTCAAGTTATTGCACTCCAAACCATCACTACATTTTTACTGTAAAACTTTCTGAAAGAGAATCCTACGTTCTATTTTTTCCTCAACACTTTTCTCTCCTTCATTGAACTGGTTTAGTGCCCACCTTGGCTTCCCTGGTGGCTCAGATTGTAAAGCATCTGCCTACAATGTAGGAGACCCAGATTCAATCCCTGGGTCAGGACGATCTCCTGGAGAAGGAGGAAATGGTAACCCACTCCAATATTCTTGCCTGGAAAATCCCATGGACAGAGGAGCCTGATAGGCTACAGTCCATGGGGTTGCAAAGAGTCGGACATGACTGAGCAACTTCACTTTGCTGTTTAAAATATTTGGAAAAGGTCATTAGTGGTCTCCCAACTGCCAATCTATTAACATCTTCTTAGTGCCCTCCCACCTTGCCTCTCAAGCCCTCTGATCCTCTTCCTGACACTCATATTGTGTCCCTGGGATCAAATGTTTCTGATTCTTCTCCCTCTCTGATCACTTGCTTCTGAGTCATTATTATGAAATGCCATTTCTCTACTCCTTACTGCTGGGTTTCTTCAGATTTCTATTCTACGCCTTCTCTTCATTCTAATTTCATAAATTCTTCCTGAGATACTTTAGCCCCATTAATAAATTCATCTATCTTGAAATGCCCAAACAAATCCCCAGATTATGTCTCGCTTCTGAGCTCCAGACCGGTACTACTTTTTGTAATGATGGGAAAGCTTTTTCACACTATGTAATACAATTGCCTCCTGTCACAGGTGTCTATTAAGTATTTGAAAAGTGGCTAATGTGATGAACTGAATTTTTTGTTTTATTTAAGTTTGTTTGCAATTTCAATAGCCACATGTGGCTAGTGACTACTGTGTTTGAGGCTCAATAGCCTCTGTTTAAATCTCCTTTGGGATCACTCCTTTTCACTTTTCATCTCAATATATCACAAACCAAAGTCGCCACTTAATCTGTCAAATATCTCCCCTTCTTGTGTTCTTCCTGTTGTTAAATAGCATCATTATCTAAACATTTACCCAAATAGCAAATCTAAGAATCAGATTTGATTTTTTTAAATTTTCCTCACGCTGACAATCAGTTGTTTCTATTCTGAAAACATCAGTCAAATCTG
Source organism: Antilocapra americana (assembly GCA_007570785.1). Lineage (NCBI taxonomy): Eukaryota > Metazoa > Chordata > Mammalia > Artiodactyla > Antilocapridae > Antilocapra > Antilocapra americana. The sequence goes on along the minus strand of ML663009.1, from coordinate 31,252,382 downwards.
ATCTCTCCTTTTACTATAATGATTCTGCTTTCCTTTCAGCATTCATTATTAACGACTTGCAGTACATTGTTCAGTCATTTGACACACAGACACACACACACACACACACACACACACACTTATGCTTGAACTTGATATTTGCCATTTTAAAAGACTTGACACTTCCATTTTTTGTAAGAGGGTCTTTACATCTGGGGAGATAATCCTGGTTCTGAAATTGAAAAGAATAAGATATTAAACCCATCTTTAAAGAAATGTTGAATTCTTTAGACTTTTCTATTCTATGGGCAATGTTTGTAATCCCAGATCCCTATTATTTCACATACCACCTATGACACAAATTAATGTTGCACTGTCAGCTGCTAATCTTTCACTTTTCCAGTTACCTCTACTCCTCTTCCCCTCTAGTGATTTGAGGAATGAATATAATATGTGTTGCTGTTGTTGTTCAGTCGCTAAGTCATGCCCAACTCTTTGCAACCCCATGGGCTGCAGCATGCCAGGCTCCCCTGTCCTTCAGTATCTCCCAGCATTTGCTCAAATCATGTCTGTTGAGTTGGTGATGTTACCTAACCATCTCATTCTCTGCTGTCCTCTTCTCCCTTTGCTTTCCATCTCTCCCAGCATCAGAGTCTTTTCCAATGAGTTGTCTCCCCTCATCAGGTGACCAAAGTATTGGAGCTTCAGCTGTAGCATCAGTCCTTCCATCAGGGTTGATATCCTTTAGGATTTGATCTCCCTGAGGCAAAAGAGACTGAAAAGTCTTCTCCAGCACCACAATTCAAAATTTAGTGCTTAGCCTTCTTTTTGGTCCAACTTTTAGTGTGCATGACTACTGGAAAAGCCATAGCTTTGACTATATGATCTTTGACAGCAAAATTATGTCTCTGCTTTTTAGTATGCTGTCTAGATTTGTCATTTTCCAGTTTGTTGTGATCCACACAAAAGCTTTAGCATATCAAAGAAGCAGAGGTAGATGCTTTTCTGAAATTCCTTTGCTTTTTCTATGATCCAATGTATGTTGGCAATTTGATCTCTAGTTCCTCTGTCTTTTTTTAAACCCAGCTTGTACATCTGGAATTTCTAGTACTGCTGAAACCTAGCTTGAAGAATTTTGAGCATTACCTTGCTAGCCTGTGAAATGAGTGCAATTGTACAGTAGCTTGAATATATTTTGGCGTTGCCTTTCTTTGGAATTAGAATGAAAACTTACCTATTTCAGTCCTGTGGCCACTGCTGAGTTCTACAAATTTGTTGGCATATTGAGCTCAACACTTTAACAGTATCGTCTTTCAGGATTTTTAAATTTTATTTATTTTTAATTGAAGGATAACTGCTTTACAATATCATGTTGGTTTCCACCATATATCAACATGAAACAGCCATAGATGTACATATATCTCCTTCCTCTTGAAACTTCCTCCCACCTCCCACCCTTCCTACCCCTCTAGGTTGTCACAAAGCCCTGGTTTGAGTTCCCAGAGTCATACAGCAAATTCTTATTGGCTATTTTACATATGGCAGTGTACACATTTCCCTGCTACTCTCTCCATTCATTCCAACCTCTCCTTCCTTTCCTCGTTCATGTCCGTAAGTCTGTCCTCTATGTCTGTGTCTCCCTTGCTGCTCTGCAAATAGGTTCATCATTATCATCTTTGTAGATTCCATATATATGCATTAAAATATAATATTTGTTTTCCTCTTTCTGACTTACTTCACTCTGTATAATAGGCTCTAAGTCCATCCACCTCATTAGAAATGGTTCAAATGCAATCCCTTTTATGGATGAGTGATTTATTCCATTGTACACATGTACCACAGCTTCTTTATCCATTCATCTGTTAATGGTCATATAGGTTGTTTCCTTGTCTTAGCTACTGTAAATAGTTCTGGGATGAAGATGGGCATACGTGTGTCTTTTTCAGTTTTGGTTTCCTCAGGTTATATGCCTAGTTGTGGGATTGTTGGATCATATGGTAGTTTTATTTCTAGTTTTGAAAGGAATCTCCATACTATCTTCCATAATGGCAGTATACATTTAAATTCCCACCAACAGTGAAAGAGGGTTCCTTTTTGTTCACACTCTTTCCAGCATTTATTGTTTGTGGATTTTTTGATGATGGTCATTCCAACAAATGTGAGATGATATCTCACTGTAGGTTTGATTTGCATTCCTTTAATAATGAGTGATGTTGAGCATCTTTTCGTGTGTTTATTAGCCATCTGTATGCTGTCTTTGAAGAAATATTTGTTTGATATTTTGCCCACTTTTTGATTGGGTTATTTGTTTTTCTGGTATTGAGTTGTATGAGTTGCTTGTATATTTTGCAAATTACTCCTTGTCAGTTGCCTCATTTGCTATTATTTTCTCCCATTCTAAGAGTTGTCTTCTTTTTAGTTTTCTTTGCTGTGCAAAAGCTTTTATGTTTCATTAGGTCTCAGTTGTTTATTTTTTGTTTTTCATCTCCATTAGTCTAGGATATGGGTCATAGAGGATCTATCTTTTAGGATTTTTAAATAGTTCAGTTGGAATTCCATCACTTCCACTAGCTTTGTTCATGGTAACACTTCCTAAGGCCCACTTGACTTCACACTCCAGGATGTCTGGCTCGAGGTCAGTCACCACACTATCATGGTTATCTGGGTCATTAACACCTTTTTTGTACAGTTCTTTTCTGAATTCTTGCCACCTCTGCTTAATCTCTTCTGCTTCTGTTAGGTCCTTGTCATTTCTGTCCTTTATTATGCCCATCTTTGCATGAAATATTCCCTTGATATCTCCAGTTTTCTTGAAGAGATCTCTAGTCTTTCCCATTCTGTTGTTTTCCTCTATTTCTTTCCACTGTTCACTTAAAAAGACTTTTTTGCCTCTCCTTACTATTCTCTGGAACTCTGCATTCAGTTAGGGTATATCTTTCCCTCTCTCCTTTACCTTTCACTTCTCTTATTTTCTCAACTATTTGTAAGGCCTCTTCAATAACCATTTTGCTTTCTTGCATTTCTCTTTTGGGGGGATGATTCTGGTCACTGCCTCTGGTACAGTGTTACAAACCTTTGTCCATAGTTTTTCAAGCACTGTCTACCAGATCTAACCCGTTGAATCTATTTGTCATCTCCATCGTATAATCATAAGAGCATATCTAAATGGCCTGTGGTTTTTCTGGCTTTCTTCAAATTAAGCCTGAATTTTGCAATAAGGAATTCATGATCTGAGCCATAGTCAGCTCGAAGTCTTGTTTTTGCTGACCATGTAGAGCCTCTCCATCTTTGGCTGCAAAGAGTATAATCAATCTGATTTTGACATTGACCATCTGGTATGTCCATGAGTAGAAGTGTCTTTGTGTTGTTGGAAGAGTGTATCTGCTATAACCAATGAGTTCTCTTGACCAAACTCTATTAGCATTTGCCCTGCTTCATTTTGTACTCAAGGCCAAACTTGCCCTTTATCCAAGGTATCTCTTGACTTCTTCCTCTTGTGTTTCAATTCCCTGTGATGAAAAGGACATCTTTTTTTTTGCTGTTGTTAGTTCTAGAAGATCTTGTAGGTCTTCATAGAACTGTTCATCTTCAGCTTCTTTGCCATTAGTGGTCAGGCCATAGACCTTGATCACTGTGATATTGAATGGTTTGTCTTGGAAATGAACCTAGACCATTCTGTCATTTTTGAGATTGCACCCAAATACTGCATTTCAGACTCTTTTGTTGCCTATGAGGGCTACTCCATTTCTTATAAAGTATTTTTGTCTACAGTAGTAGATGTAATACTCATATGAATTCTATTCACCTATTCTATCCATTTTAGTTCACTGATTCCTAAGATGTCAAAGTCCAGTCTTGCCATCTCCTGCTTGACCACGTCCAATTTACCTTGATTCATGGACCTAACATTCTATGTTTCTATGCAATATTGTTCTTTACAGCATCAGGCTTTACTTTCACCATGAGGCACATCCACAACTGAGCTGGTTTCTGCTTTGGCCCAGCCACTTCCTTCTTTCTGGAGCTGTTACTGGTTGCCTTTCACTCTTTCTCAGTAGTATACTGAACATCTTCTGACCCTGGGGTCTCATCTTCAAGTGTCATATATGTTTGGCTTTTTATATTGTTAATGGGGTGCTTGTGGAAAGAATACCAGAGTGGTTTGCCATTCCCTCTTCCAATGGGCCACATTTTGTCAGAACTCTTCAATATGACCTGTCCATCTTGGATGGTTCTGCACAATATGGCTCGTAGCTGCATTGAGTTATGCAAGCCCCTTTGACCCATGAAGGAGATCACAATGGTTTAATTCTCTTCCTCCTCCTCATCCTGTAATGCTTGGAGAAATGACTATAACGTGTAGTTAGACTGAATAATATATTTTTGGCCACAAAGCCATTTTGAGGAGCAGACTTCCAGTTCTACTGAAACCATAAAACTGACCCTGATAAGGAATAAACTTAGAACTGCCAGTGTCAGATCCAGGAGCTCCATGCCATTTCTTACAGGGTACCAGCCTCTGATGTTCTTCTCAATCCCAAAGTCCAGTATAGAATTCAAAAAGTCCACACAACACACAAAAGAATAGGAATGCACAAAGAAACCTTGAGAATCCAACAAAGCAACAGCCATATGTCATCTGTGGTTGATGTTATTGTTCTAACTGCTTGGTTTTTTTGTTTTGATTTTTAGTTAAAAGTCAAAAATATTCTCTTGTGTAAGTTATGAGAATTGAGATTGTTACTTTTGCTTTCAACACACTCATGAAGAGAAAGTCACAGCTCATGGTGCAATGGACAAAGGCCAGTGTATAGCTTGCAGGCATCTGGACAGGAGATAGAAAAAGAGAAAGTCATCTTAAATTAAGGCTGTTCTGTGAACCACAAAATCAATACTCTTCTCTCTTGCATGAATAATTTTAATAATTTAATTAGTCCTGTTACCTCTGGCCATTTCTTCTACCTTCCATCTATATATATTGCCCTAGTTTTGCTAATGAAATATAATCCTTCTCTAGTTTGCATTGCTCAAAAGATGAAGTCCTATATTTTGAAATAACATAGAGGATCACTAGTAATCTGACCCTTACATAAATGATGGCCCCAATTTTATTGTCCCTCCCACCTACCCAATGCTGTGAGTTTTTTAGGCATTTGCTAGAAATCAAAGTTGATTTCCTTCTCTGGACCAGACCTATGCACCACAAGGAGGAGATTTCAGGGTTCCAGAGGTACTTAGAAATCAGTCAAATGTTTTATTTCACATTTAGTCACTATATCAAATCATACTACACAATAAATATTTAGATAATGTCAGGTTTCTGCTCTTTCCTTGTGCAATTTATCTTTTTGTTTTTTGTTTGTCAAATATTGGAGCTCACTGAATCCTCCTCTCTCCATTCCACAAGAAGTTTTGCACCAAATCAGATGCATGCTTCAGTGAAGGGAAGTATGCTGATACATGCCTACCTATTGAATGAACCCTGAAAACATTATACTGATTAAAAAAAAAAAAAACTAGACACAGATGTCATACATTGTATGAAATACCTAGAATAGGAAAAGCCCTAGAGACGGAAAACAGATTAGATTATTATGAGTAGGGAAAAGGAAAAATGGACAGTGACTGCTAGTGGATATGGGGCTTCTTTTAGAGCAATAAAAATGTTCTGGAATATAATGGTAAACTTTATAGTGCTGATGGTTGTACATATATTTAAAAAACACTGAATATACTTTAAGAGGATTAATGTTATATGAATTATTTCCCAAAGAAAAGAACCTACTTAAGTAACTCTCATATTCTAACAGCCAAGACTGAAAACAACACAGTTGTTTTTCCATAGGTGAATGATTGGTCCATTCACTGTGGTATTTTTGTACTATATAATGTTACTAATGATAAATTGGAGCAAACTACTGATATAATCAACTACCTGGCAAAATTTCAGAGAATTATACCTAGTGAAAAAAGAGAGCCAATCCCCCAAACTTTTATACTGTATAATTCATCTATATAACATTATTGCAATGACAAAATTATAGAAATGAGAAATAGATTAGTGATTCATCAGTAGGGTTAAGAATAGAGACACAGACGTAAAGAACAGACTTTGGATACAGTGGGGGAGGGAGAAGGCATGACAAATTGAAAGAGTAGCATTGACCTATATACACTACCATGTGTAAAATAGATAGTCAGTGACATATATACACTATCATGTGTAAAATAGATAGTCTAAAATAGATAGTCAGTGTGCTTATGGGCACAGGAGTTAAACCTGGTGCTCTGTGACAGGCTAGAGGTGTGGGGTGGGGTGAGAGGTTGGGAGGGGGGTTAAGGAGGGAAGGGACATATGTGTATCTGTGGCTGATTCACATTGTTGTATGGCAGAAACCATATAACATTGTAAAGCAATTTTCCGCCAATTAAAAATAAATTTAATAAGAAAAGAATGGAGGACGGAGGTGTGGGGGGAAAGTGGGCATGACTCTATCAGGGCAACAAGTAGGGTTGTTGTGGTAATGATAGCATTCTGAATCTTTGTTATATCAATGTCATTATCTTGGTTATTTACATTATAGTATAGTTTTGCAAGATGTTACCATTAGGGGAGGGCTTCCCTGGTGGCACTAGTGGTAAAGAACCTGTCTGCCAATGCAGAAGACGTAAGAGAAGCAGGTTCAGTACCTGGGTCAGGAGGATGCCTGGAAGGGGGCATGGCAACCCATCCCAGTATTCTTGCCTGGAGAATCCCATGGACAGAGGGGCTTGGTGAGGTACAGTCCATAGGGTCCCAAAGAGTCAGACAAGATTGAAGTGACTTAGCACACGCCCATGCACATTAGGAGAAACTAGGTAAAGGGCACATAGGATCTCTCTGTATCATTTGTTACAATTGCATGTAAATCTACAATTAATCTAAAATAAAAAGTTTAATTAAAAAATAAACAACTTCTGAGGTTGGTCCTTGGAGGTATTTGCCAGTTAAAATTCAATAAAAGAATGAGAACAGTCTAAGACAAAACCATGGCACATAACTATCTGTAGAAGAAGTAACTCAGTCTGAAAAAAAATGTCAATGAGCCTAAATACTGAACAGGAGCATCTGGGAATATACAGTGAGAAGAGTCAAATCAAAGGAATCTCCCAGTGTAAAGGCATATGTTGCTAGAATGTTTAGCTGATACAAAAAGTTCAAAACTTCAGGGATGTTCACTGGACTTTGGGAAAGGGAATTTAATAGACAGTTTTATGTGTCAGCTTGGCAAGGTTACAGTCCTCACTTATTCAACTAAATAAAAATCTAGATGTTACGGTGAAGGCATTTTGCAGACATGATTAGCATTCATTAGCAGTTGCCTCTAAGTAAGGAGATTATCCTAAATAATCTGAGTGGGACTGATTCCAGCAGTTAAAGAGAAGAATTAAGCTTTCCCTGAAGAAGAAATTCTACCTCCAGATTTCAGTTTCAGCTCTTGCCAGGGAATTCCAGACTGCCCTTCCTAGTGGCTTGCCCTGAAGATTTTGGATTTGCCTAGCCAGGCATGTTGAAGTTGAAACTCCAATACATTGGTCACCTGATGCAAAGAAATGACTCATCTGAAAAGACCCTGATGCTGGGAAAGATTGAAGGTGGGAAGAGAAGGGACAACAGAGGATGAGATGGGTGGATGGCATCACTGACTCGATAGACATGGGTTTGGTTAAACTCCAGGAGCTGGTGATGGACAGGGAGGCCTGGCGTGCTGCAGTCCATGGGGTCGCTAAGAGTTGGACACGACTGAGCAACTGAACTGAACTGAAGTGCATTGAGCCAGTCCCTACCATGCATAAGCCAATTTCATGCAATAAATCTCTTAATGTATGATATATTTCCCTACATCTCTGGAGGAAGCTGACTGACAGATGGGTTTGTGGCATTTAAAAATAAAACCAGGAAACGGAAGATGGTGGAGGAGTAAGACAGAGAGATCACCTTCCTCCCCACAGATACATCAAAAATTCATCAGAATGTGGAACAACTCCTACAGAACAACTTCTGAACAATAGCAGAAGACCCCAAACTTCCAAAAAGTTAAAGTGATCTCCTTAGAATGAAGTAGGGCAAAGAATAAGGGCATAAAAAGAGACAATGGACTTCAGGGCAGGGGCTTATGCCCTCAGAGAGGGAGTCGTGAAGGAGGAAAAGTTCTCACACATTAGGAAACACCATCACAGGTGGGGCCAGGTGGGAGCTTCAGAACCATCAGAGAGGATGGAGTGCAAAGTGGGGGCTGAGAGGGCAAAACAGAAAATTCACTATAGAAATTGCTGCCGAAAATCATTTTGCAGAAGAGGATGGAGACAAGGTGCTCAGACATAGGCTCAGACCCCAGGAAGAGATTTGGGGTTGGCTGCCATGGGGATACTCTGAGAGGATTACTTCCACACAGCTATGGAATTAGATGTGATTGCCACTGCCAAGTGCATCCCAGGTGGTGCTAGTGGTAAAGAACTCCCCTTCCAATGCAGGGAAAGAGACATGGGTTCAATCCCTGGGTCAGGAAGATCCACTGCAAAAGGGCATGGCAAGCCACTCCAATATTGTTGCCTGCAGAATCCAATGGATATAGGAGTCTGGCAGACTATAGTCCATAGGATCGTGCAGAGTCAGACATGACTGAAGCAACAGCATACACACACACCACTGCCAAAGTTGGGGAATGTACAAGAGGCAGTGACAAAGTGCTGCTAATGCAGTCCTGATCCAAGAGGCGGCAGCTACCATCAGGCTGTGAGCAGGCACAGGTTACTTCCCATACCTTCCTGGGAGCTTGAACAGCGTAGATGTTCTTGGGAACCCACAACCTGGGGCCAATTCCTCTGGGAGAGCTCACGATTCTTCTCAGATTGTAACAGCATCCAACAGGTCTCTACTCCACAGGCACTCCCTGGTACCTCCCAACTGTGGTTGCCATACCCTCCCCTCTCCTCAGCCTTAGCAAGCATGTGAGCCCTAATAAGCCTTGGGCTTTGTCCTCTCAAAGGATTATACAGTGGAAGTGACTAATAGATTCAAGGGATTATATCTGATAGACAGAGTGCCTGAAGAACTAAGGACAGAGGTTCATGACTTTATACAGGAGGCAGGGATCAAGACCATTGAACAAAGCTAGAGGAGGTGATGGAATTCCAGTTAAGCTATTTCAAATCCAAAAAGATGATGTTGTGAAAGGGCTGCACTCAATATGCCAGCAAATTTGGAAAACTCAGCAGTGGCCACAGGATTGGAAACGGTCAATTTTCATTCCAATCCCAAAGAAAGGCAATGCCAAAGAGTGTTCAAAATACTTCACAATAGCACTCATCTCACACGCTAGCAAAGCAATGCTCAAAATTCTCCAAGCCAGACTTCAACAGTATGTGAACCATTAAATTTCAGATGTTCAAGCTGGATTTAGGAAAGACAGAGGAACCAGAGATCAAATTGCCAACATCCCCTGGATCATCAACAAAGCAAGAGAATTCCAGAAAAACATCTATTTCTGCTTTATTGCCTATGCCAAAGCTTTCAACTTTGTGGATCACAACAACTGTGGAAAATTCGGAAAAGATGGGGCTACCAGACCACCCGACCTGCCTCCTGAGAAATCTGTATGCAGGTCAAGAAGTAACAGTTAGAACCATACATGGAACAACAGACTGGTTCCAAATTGGAAAGGGAGTACATTAATCGTGTATATTGTCATCCTGCTTATTTAGCTCCTATGCAGAGTACATCATGCAAAATGCCAGGCTGGATGAATCACAAGCTGGAATCAAGATTGCCAGGAGAAATATCAATAACCTCAGACATGTAGCAACCCCACCCTTATGGTAGAAAGCAAAGGAGAACTAAAGAGCCTCTTGATGAAAGTGAAAGAGGAGAGGGAAAAAGTTGGCTTAAAACTCAGCATTCAGAAAACTAAGATCATGGCATCTGGTCCCATCACTTCATGACAAATAGATGGAGAAACAATGGAAACAGTGACAGACTTAATTTTCTTGGGCTCCAAAATCACTGCAGATGGTGACTACAGTCATGAAGTTAAAAGACACTTGCTCTTTGGAAAAAAGCTATGATGAAGCTAGATAGCCTATTTAAAAGCAGAGACATTACTTTACCAACAAAGTTCTGGCTGGTCAAAGCTATGGTTTTTCCAGTGGTCATGTATGGATGTGAGAGTTGGACTACAAAGAAAGCTGAGTGCTGAAAAATTGATGCTTTTGAACTGTGGTGTTGGAGAAGACTCTTGAGAGTCCCTTGGACTTCAAGAACATCAAACCAGTCCATCCTAAAGGAAATCAGTTCTGAATATTCATTGGAAGGACTGATGCTGAAGGTAAAACTCCAAAACTTTGGCTGCCCGATGCAAAAATCTGACTCATTGGAAAACACCCTGATGCTGGGAAACAAATCAAATAAATAACCTAACCATACATCTAAGGCAACTAAACAACAACAAAAACAACAACAAAGTTAGTAGAAGGAAAGAAATCATAACGATCATGCATGCGTGGGCACCTTATATTTGACAAGAGGAGACAAAAATATACAGTGGAGGAAAGGCAGCCTCTTGAACAAATAGTTCTGGAAAAACTGGCCATCTAATTGTAAAGGAATGATATTAGAACATTCTCTAACACCATACACAAAAATAAATTTAAAGTGGATTAAAGACCTAAGCATAAGACCAGAAACTATAAAACTCATTGAGGAAAACATAGGCAGAACACTTTCTAACATAAATCACAGTAAGATCCTCTATGACCCATCTTCTAGAGTAATGGAAACAAAACCAAAAATGAAACCTAATTAAGCTTAAAAACTTTTTCACAACAAAGCAAACTATACACAAGGCAAAAAGACAGCCCTCAGAATGGGAGATGGTAATGGGTAATGAAATGACTGACAAAGAATTAATCTTCAAAATATACAAATAGCTCATGTAGCTCAATACCAAAACACCTTCTCTACAATCAAAAAGTGGGTAGAAGACCTAAGCAGCTATTTCTCCAAAGAAGACATATATAAAAAAAAAAAAAGAAGACATATAGATGGCTAATAAAATGAAAATAAGCTCATCATCACTTATTATTCAGTCCAATTCAGTTCAGTCACTCAGTTGTGTCGGATTCTTTGTGACCCCTTGGACTATAGCATACAAGGCTTTCCTGTCCATCCCACCAACTCCCAGAGCTTGCTCAAACTCATGTCCACTGAGTCTGTGATGCCATCCAACCATCTCATCCTCTGTCATCCCTGTCTCCTCCTGCCTTCAATCTTTCCTAGCATCAGGGTCTTTTCTAAGAAGTCAGTTCTTCACATCAGGTGGCCCAAGTATTGGAGCTTCAGCTTCAGCATTAGTCCTTCCAATGAACATTCAGGGCTGATTTCCTTTAGGATTGACTGGTTGGATCTCCTTGCAGTCCAAGGGACTCTGAAGAGTCTTCTCCAACACCCCAGTTCAAAAGCATCAGTTCTTCGGCACTCAGCTTTCTTTATGGTCCAACTCTCACATCCGTACGTGATTACTGGAAAAACCATAGCTTTACCTAGACAGACCTTTGTTGGCCAAGTAATGTCTCTGCTTTTAAATATGCTGTCTAGGTTTGTCTTAGATTTTCTTCCAAGGAGCAAGTGTCTTATAATTTCATGGCTGCCAACACCACATGCAGTGATTTTGGAGCCCCCCAAAATTAGTGAAATGCAAATAAAAATTACAGTGAAGTTCCATCTCACACTGGTCAGAATATCCATCATCAAAAAGTCTAAAACAATAAATGCTGGAGAGAATATGGAGAAAAGGGAACCCTCTTGCACTGTTGATGGGAATGCAAATTGATACAGTCACTATAGAGAACAGCATGGAGATTTCTTTAAAAACTAGTGACAAAACTATCATATGACCCAGCAATCCCACTACTTGGCATATACCCTCAGAAAACCATAATTGAAAAAGACACATGTACTCCAATGTTCATCCCAGCACTACTGACAATAGTTCGGACATGGAAGCAACCTAGATGGCCATCGACAGATGAATGGATAAAGAAGTTGTGCTATATATCCACAATGGAATATTACTAAGCTATAAAAAGGAAAACATATGAGTCAGTTCTAATGTGGTAGATGAACCTATAGCTTATTATACAGAGTGAAGCAAGTCGGAAGGAGAACAGCAGCCATCATATACTAAACCATATATATGGAATATAGAAAGGTGGTACTGATGATCCTACTTGCATGACAGCAAAGGAGAGACAGACATAAAGAACAGACTTGGACATAATGTGGGAAGAAGAGTATGGGACGATTTAAGAAAATAACATTGAAACATATACATTACTGCATGTAAAATAGATAGCCAATGGGAATTTGCTGTATGATGCAGGGAACCCAAATCTAGTGCTCTGTGACAACCTAGAGGGGTGAAGTGGGGAAGGAAGTGGGAGGGGGTTCAAGAGGGAGGGGACATATGTACACTTATGGCCAATTCATGTTGATGTATAACAGAAACCATCACAATATTGTAAGTAATCATTCTTTAATCAAAATTTTAAAAAGTTAAAAGGAAAAATAAAATCCAAAACTCTTTTCTCAGAAATTTTTGAACACAACTCTGCAGATTCAAACTTTGCTATGTTATAATTTTAATTCATTGCCTGAGAATCTATGAATTAAAATAAAACTCCATCCCTGACAGCAAATTAGAAAATGATGGAGTTAAGTTTAAAAGGCCTCTTCCTAAATTTAAAGACCAAATCAGAGTGAGTTTTCTGATATTCATTTTTCATAAGACATTATCAGGCTAGGAGATAAAGGCTGTCTTCATTGCCAAAAATAAATCTCTCTCTTCCTTTTATTCATCAAGCTTCTATTAAAATCTGGCTAAGTATCAGGCTAGGTGCTAGATGCTGAGATTAATAAACACAAGTAAACTGAGTCCTATTTCTTTTCAAGGAGCTGCTCATATCGTTCATGAAAGAAACAGGTACAATTGATCAGCATAAGGAAGGCCCCGAATAAGCAAATAAATTAATCTTTATCATTTTTAGAGTTTCATTTCCCACTTAGAATCAGAGGAGCATTTTTGATATATAATTTATTCATGATTTTCAGGAATCTTTAAGCTACTAAAACTGCATGCCCAATAGCACACTTGACACCAAAGAATAAACTGTGGCAAATTCTTTTGATTTGTTAACATTCTTTACCTATTCTCTACTGGTAATATTAGAGGGTTTATTTTACTAAAGTAAAAATTCTGGAATTATTCTCTTATGATGTCTCATTTGTCCTTTCTCTCTAACCATAATTTCTCATACAATGTAGAGCTAAGTTCATATTTGGATGGTGAGGTAGTGAGCCCATGACAAGCAACCTTTCTTTAGGTTTTGATTTTACCTGTATTTTAACTATAAAAACTCTTATCTACTGCTCAAAAATAACATTGTGTTTTTGTTTTTATTGTGTTTGTTGTGTGATTTTTCTTCCAGGAGAACAATTGTGGGTTTGTTTTTTCTTTGCTAGGCTTGTTGATATCAAAGTGAAAACCCTATAGTTTTTATTAGGAGTTATGACTTATTTGGTGTCTTGTTAGCCTGATCAAGCACAGTGCTTAAGAGGATGGCTTTGGGAACAGTATGTCAGGCTTATGCCACTTGAGCCTCAGTTTCCCTTTCTGAGATAATAATTATAATAAATATGGGAGGATTAAGTGAAATGACCACATAACATGCTTAAGTACATACTTAGCATGAAATGAATACTCTGAATCTTAGCTATGGTTATATGATTCCAGCAGCATTGTAGAAGTGCCTATTTTGGTTATAATCGTGTGAGTCATTAAAAGCTAACAGTAGCTGGTTTGTAGGAAGGCAAGCAGCTCATCATTGCTAACAAATATCTTGACTGTGTAATCTTACTTAATCTTTAGAAAAAGTCTATAGATAAATTGCACTTAACATTTTTAAAGCATTCACTTTATCACAATCTGCTTTACTTATCACACACATTTATATAATCTGAAAAGACATGTATAGTTCTACACTGCACAAAGAAGTTGTTCTCAAACAAACAGGAATATTCTCAAGATCAAAATCTCAAACATGAAAAAGCTTGAACTGAAACGCTAGTTCTTTTGATTCTTCATTTTCCATCATTTCTCATTTATTTTGTCTAAATCCAGAATTCATGTTCTTTGATAATAAAGAATTTTACAAGAAGAATTTGTTAGAGTTTTAATCTAACAAAAACATCCCCATTTTTTTGTAACTTCATTTCTAATGTGCCTAACCAGATTGTGGAGATACCTAGTCTGTGCTCTGGCCAAGCCTGCCTGAGATGCACTCCTTCTGTACCAGCAGCTCAGTCACTTGTCTTTCACAACAAGGTTCAACACTCTTGTCTCCCATAAAGCCCTCCTTGATCACTCTAGTCTACTATTCTTTTGTTTATTCAACTTCTTGGGTATTTATTCTATGCTCTCTTTTATTGTCATTTACCTTTTATGCTAATGCTTACCTCTTCAATTTGACTGATAATATACATCATAGCCTCACACAGTACCTGGTTCAAACAAGTACGCAGTTGTTTGGTGATGATGATGGTGATGTGATGGTGGTGATGATAGCAATACTTACAACAACATCTCCAATTTACCTTGTAGTGTTCTTTCCATGACTGTGACCCTGGCAAGCAACAATCAGTTGGTCACTGGTAATTGACCATTCATGGCATCTGGTCCCATCACTTCATAGGAAATAGATGAGAGAACAGTGGAAACAGTGTCAGATTTTATTTTGGGGGGCTCCAAAATCACTGTAGATGGTGATTGCAGCAATGAAATCAAAAGATGTTTACTCCTTGGAAGGAAAGTTATGGCCAACCTAGATAGCATATTGAAAAGCAGAGGCATTACTTTGCCAACAAAGGTCCATCTAGTCAAGGCTATGGTTTTTCCAGTAGTCATGTATGGATGTAAGAGTTGGACAGTGAAAAAGGCTGAGCACCGAAGAATTTATGCTTTTGAACTGTGGTCTTGGAGAAGACTCTTGAGAGTCCCCTGGACTGCAAGGAGATCCAACCAGTCCATCCTAAAGGAGATCAGTCCTGGGTGTTTATTGGAAGGACTGATGTTGAAGCTGAAACTCCAATACTTTGGCCACCTCATGTGAAGAGTTGACTCATTGGAAAAGACCCTGATGCTGGGAAGGATTGGGGGCAGGAGGAGAAGGGGAAGACAGAGGATAAGGTGGCTGGATAGCATCACTGACTCGATGGACATGGGTTTGGGTAAACTCTGGGAGTTGGTGATGGACAGGGAAGCCTTGTGTGTTGCAGTTCATGGGGTCGCAAAGAGTCGGACATGACTGAGCAACTGAACTGAACGGAATTGATCTGTTCAGTTGTATTCACTCATTTCTTTCAGAATATTTCAGGAGAGTCTAGTCTACACTAGAGCCTGTCTAGATAAAAGAGTTGTGAAGTCAAAGAGTTCTGAACTTCAGAATTTACATTCTAATGGAAGAGATAGACTTAAGAACACATGTGTAGTACAACGACATATTTCAGGTGTTCTAATATGAATATTATTGTGACGGCAAAAATGAGAGAAAGATTCCTAATTTATTTATGAGAGGAAAGGTGGGTTCCAGAAAAACTTCACAGAAAAAATCAACTTTGAACAAAATCTTAAAAGATGACTAAGTGGAACAAACCCACTTATGTCTGTTTATTTCTATTATTGATTGCAAATATGTCCCAGAGCATCATAAGACCACTAAAGTGCCTGGAGCTGAAACAGAACTGGAGATTTTGACCTCCAGTGACTGGAGTAGGAGGTAATGACATGATCTAATTTAAGGAAACAAATTGTCTATTATTTGAAGAAGTTACTGTGAAATGACCTAAAATTGCATTGAGATCATTGTGGCCTACTCTTGCAGAAAAGAGGTATCTCTGCCACTGTGTGGGATTCTGAAGAGCTCATAACAAAAACAAACAAACAAAAAGGTTTACTTTGCACCTGAGACTATCAGAAAAAGAGTCTCATTATACAGTATTATGTTATACACATACACTGATATGTCTCATTACACACTATTAGGCAAAATCTCTACATCTCCATGTAAATATTGCTTTATTTAACACATTTATTTAGCACCTGCTCTATGCCAGGTACCATGACAGGATCTGAGAACTGTAGCAATGAGCAAAACTGACACAAATCATTATACTACTGAAGCTTATATTCCAGTAGGAGGAAATCAACAGTAAGCAAATAAATATGTCAGTCATATAGTACATTAGATAGGGAGGGTTCTATGGAAAAAATTAAAACAGAGAAGGAAGGTAAGGAGTGTTTTGAGGTGGGGGGAGGTAAGAACTTGTATTTTTAAATAGGCTCGTTAAAAAAGGTCTCACTCAGAAGGGGGCAGTCAAGCCAAAATGTGAAAAAGGGCTCAAGCCACATAAATATGACAAAGGAGAAAATTCCATGTTTGGTAAACAGCATGTACAATTTCCCTGAAGCAGGACTTCACTTGAACCAGTTAAGACACTGGAGTGGCCAAAGTGGCTGGAATGGAGTAAATGAGGGGAATGATATGAGGTCAGTGAGATAACTAGGGGATGGACTGAGTAAAGTTTGCATATTTGTGTAAGTATGTTTGCTTTAACTCTTAGTGACTGAAACTTAAAGGCATGATCTGTCTTATATTTCAACGGGATAACTTAAGCTTCTGTACTGAGTATTTTCTCTGGGAGATGAAGGGAAAAATTAAAGAGAACAATTCAGACTCGGTTTTCATAATTCAGGTGAGAAATCATGTGGCTCAGCCCAGAATGGTAGTGGCAGATAGTAATGAGAAGAGGTCAGAATCTGAATATACTTTGAAGAAAACTTGAGGATAATTTGTTAGTGAATGAGGTTTTTGATAGGAAAGAAAGGGAAAAATAAAAGATTATGATTTTGACCTGTCTGTTTGCCATTAAATGAGATGGGGAAGACTAGAAGAGAAGCAAGTTCTGAAGTAATACCAGGTTTTGGACATGTTATATTTGAGATATTTGTAGGACATTCAAGTAAGATGAATGTAGGAGACCAGAAGTTAGAGGGAGAGATCTGTTCTGTACACATTCACTTTTGAGTCTCAGTATGTATATGGTATTTGAAGTCAGGAGACTGGATGAGATCACCAATGAAATAAGTTTAATACAAAAGAGAGTCCTGGAGGACCACAGTATTTAGAGGCTGTGAATAATAGAAGGAGCTAGCAAAGGATTTTAAGGAAGAGAGGTCAGTGATGCAGGAGAAAAAGTAGGACTCTGTGATGTGCTGGAAGCCATGCAAAAGAGGTTACAGAAGGAGTCATCAGCTGTACCTAATACTGCAGTGGATCAAGATGAGTGAGTTCTAAGAATTAGTCAGTGCACTCAGCATTACAGTAGTCATTGGTAACTTGTTAGGGACAGTTTTAAATGTGGAGTGATGGGGAAGAAAGCCGGACTAGTTTAGGTTTGAGAGAGAATGAGGGTTAAGACATTGGATACAGGAAGTATACACAGCTCTTTGAATGAGTTTTTTTTTTAAACCAGTCAGTGAAATGGAGCTTAAGTTAGAGAGTATGGTATTAGTTTTCTGTGTGTTTATTTTTAAGAAGATAAAAATATTATATCCCCACAATCTGCATAACTACCTTATCTTTATTGGAGGAATAAAAACTACATGCCCTGTGTAGACACAGACTAAAATGTAGGCACCTATATTGTGGTGCTCCTTTAAAAGAGATTAAATGTCACCAGTGTTTGGATTCTTTCAAAAGAAAAATTTCCTTAATCTAACCAAGATATCAACCAGAATAGTTTGACTTAAATTGTAAAATCATGAGCCTGAAAATTGGCAACCAAAGTCAAAATTCAATAGTAATATTCCTGGTTGATTTACTCTTACAAGAATATTAACAAGAACATTATCAGTTTAATAATTAATATAATAATTTGTTCTGTGTGCTGTATGTGCTGTCCTCAGTCACTCAGTACTGTCTGACTCTTTGTGACCCTCTAGACTGTAGCCTGTCAGTCTCCTCTGTCCATGAAATTTCCCAGGCAAGGATACTGGAGTGGGTTGCCATTTTCTCTTCCAGGGGATCTTCCCAACTCAGGGATCAAACACATCTCCCATATTTTATGCATTGGCAGGTGGATTCTTTACCACTGAGCTATCATAGTTTGGTGGCCAAATTATAAAATTTTAATCATTTAAGACTTCATATTTAATGTAAATATTATGCTTGGAAGAATTTCAAAATATAGGGCTAATATCAACTTTGAAGATGATTTAATTTAATGTGTACATTTTATCAGTTGATAACTTCAACCAGAGATTAAAATGACACAACTGAGATCACCAAGCCAGTTAAACAGGACCAGGACTAGAAACCAGCTGAGTAAGGACCATTCTACTGTGTCTCAGGCTTCAACTAAGGAGAATACCCTGACTATGTCCAAACTGGGGACATGTCTATCAGTTTATAGGTTAATGTAACCTGAAGAACAAATATTATAAGAAAAAGCTGCTAATTTATCTGGTAAATAATGAAATCAATTCTGTATTTTTCCCCTTCAGTTTGTAGCTGAAAGAATTAGTGCCCAACAATTTTGATTCATTCAGTATATTCTCAGAGAACACCTTCTGTATTCTAAGCTTCCGAGGGTCTAAGAGGAATATGATGATCTCAATACATCCCCAGGACTTAGTGTCATTTGTAAAGAGAAGAAGAGAAAGGGACTGACAATTTATAGGCCAGGCACCTTCATAAACAATCTCTTCTTATATCTCACCATAGCTATGTGAAGTAGGGGTGATCATATATTCTTTACAGACAAGGAAACTGGGGTTAATTTGCTCAAAAAGTCAGAGTTGTATAGTATAGGTATTGAAAAGTAGGGATCATATTCTTTTGATGTATACCCCATAGAGAACTGAAGCCTATTTTATTTACAAGGTAGGGTGGGGAAATTTGTAATCTGAGAAACTACAGTTTTGATGGACTGAAAAGAAAAGGTGAAGGAAAAGATTCTCATAGAACACAAGAGAATCTTTCATATATCTTGACCCAGGTTCTCAAAGAAGGAGGTGATATACTGTCCTTCCTGGGTCTGGGTAGGATGCAGGAGAGCAGGAGGGTATGGAAATGCCCTATAGTTAGAAGGGTTTGGGCCCAGCCAAGGAAACCAAACACATTTCCACAATGCCACAACAGTATATGGGAATTTTTAAAGAAGTTGGTGATGAATTTCAACTAAACTCTATCTTTGGAAAAGTGGGATTTTAATAACTTAAAGAAAAATGGATATAAATAAATGACTATCAAGTATAATGGTGGAAAACATACATCTATAAATCAGAATACCTGGATTTTGGTCCTAACTCTGCCACTTACTAGCTTTGCTGCTGCTGCTGCTAAGTTGCTTCAGTTGTGTCCTGACTCTGTGTGACCCAATAGACGGCAGCCTACCAGGCTCTTCCATCCCTGGGATTCTCCAGGCAAGAATACTGGAGTGGGTTGCCATTTCCTTCTCCAAGGCATGAGAATGAAAAGTGACAGTGAAGTCGCTCAGTCGTGTCCGATTCTTAGCGACCCCATGGACTGCAGCCTACCAGGCTCCTCCATCCATGGGAGTTTCCAGGCAAGAGTACTGGAGTGGGGTGCCATTGCCTTCTCCATACTAGCTTTGAGAATAGTGGAAAGTCACTTAAGCAGACTGAGTCCTTATTCTTTCATCTTTAAAGTGAACATGATAAGTGCTACTTTACATCACTTTTGAGAAGAACAAGTGAGATTAATGCATATAAAAATGCTTTAAAAACTCTAGAATGTATGGCATTCTATGTACAAACTTTAGTTACCATTGTTCTTATATAAGTATTGTTAAATTTCTAAATGCAATATAAGATAGTTTTAGCATACCAGGGTATTGGAGTTTTTAGTTACTTCCCTTGGTTTTGAGAGCCTTTGGCAGTGAGTGACCTAGAATCACAAAATCTAGCTACATTCTTGGGCCATTTCAAAGAATGTCAGGAGTCCTAGAGCCTTTGGAGTAAATAATAAGATGGGTTGCTTCAAACTGAAAGAAAATTCCAAGGTACTATCCAGTGCCAGACCTAACAGTGGACATTAAATTATATATAGTATCTTTGTATTAGTACTTTTTTCTATTTTTTGAATATTTTGATGGTATTTTTGGAGTACTATGAGTCAGTCATCAAGACTACTCTGAAAATTAAGATGAAAATATGCTTATACAACTATCAGTGTGTTGAGCTTAGAACATAGGTCACTATCCTTGACTATGAACTGATGGGCCCTTGAAAACTTGGAATTTTCAATGTGCCAGCCAAGAAATAGCTATTTCTCAGAACTACTATGAAGGAAATGATGAGTAGAACATCCTTCACATGTTGAGCTCTCACACAGAATTCTAATTCATTCGCTTGTTTTGTACATGAATCATATTTGCAATCTACAGTATAGAAGATTGAATTTTATTTTACTAGGAATGTGAAGATTTAATTAGAACTGTGGTTCACTTATTCTTTGAATTATTCTTTATCTTTATTGTTTGTCACCTCATTATTCCATTCATGATTGCAATAGATGGAAGGTAAATTGCTCCGATTTAATGGGTTGAAGTTACTGCAGAAGAATTTGATAGTTGAAGTTCTCCTTCAGCTTCTTGAAATTTCTTGAAATAGATTTGCACTAAATATACACGGTTAACAATTTCAATAAAATATTTGTTATCAATTGAGAACAATTTTCATGAGACTAAGTTGAGCCTGATCTTTCTGACTTTGTGGGCAAAGAATTTGATTAAAATTGATAGCTACATGTGACTACTCTTTAGAGTTATGAAACATTTCTTTTTTTCATCATTCTAGTTTTTCATTTTGTTTGTAATGACATATCACTTTAATAAAATGTCAATTTCTGTTGAATAAACTTAGATAATTATAAAGCTTTTACAAGATTTCTACAAAATGATAACAAATGAAACACCATTTGGGTATTGAAGGCATATCTGCTGGGGACTACCTGTTGGTGAGTAGTAGTGGACTGGAATCAACTATGGTTTTGACTGAGGAGCTACTCTCCATGTGTGAAAAACAGAACAGGGAAACAGAAAAAACCTTCATGTACTTTTGTTGTTCAGTTGCTCAGTCATATCCAACTCTTTGTGACTCCACGGACTACAGCACACCAGGCTTCCCTGTCCTCCACCATCTCCTTGAGCTTGCTTAAACTCGTGTCCATTGAATCAGTGTTGTCATCCAACCATCTCATCCTCTGTCACCCCCTTCTCCTCCTGCCTTCAATCTTTCCCACCATCAGGGCTTTTTCCAATGAATCGGCTCTTTGCATCAGGTGGCCAAAATATTGGAGCTTCAGCATCAGTCCTTCCAATGAGTATTCAGAGTTGAGTTGATTTCCTTTAGGATCGACTGGTTGGATCTCCTTGCAGTCCAAGGAAATCTCAAGAATCTTTTCCAATACCACAGCATCAATTCTTTGGCACTCAGCCTTCTTTATGGTCCAACTCTCACATCCATATGTGACTACTGGAAAAACCATAGCTTTGACTATATGGACCTTTGTCAGCAAAGTCATCTCTCTGCTTTATAATACACTGTCTAGTTTGGTCATAGCTTTTCTTCCAAGGAGCAATTATCTTTTAATTTCATGGTTGCAGCCACCATCTCCAGTGATTTTGGAGGTCAAATAATAAAGTCTGTCACTGTTTTCATTGTTTCCCCCTGTATTTGCTGTGAAGTGATGGGACCAACTGCCATGATCTTCATTTTTTGAATGTTGAGTTTTAAGCCAAATTTGGCCAAATGAAATTGTGGTTACCTTGGTTCAGAATTGCTTAGTCACCAGTAACAGAGGTCCATTGAAAGTTACTCTAATACCAATGAGGTACTAATTTGCTAAGAAACAAGGTGCCTTTCAGAGCGTGCAGAATAGCCAGCCTCACAGGTGGCTAGAACCAGGGACTGGACAAGAGCCCGGGCAGCCTGACTGCTTGTTAGCTGGTCTCCACATCAGTCTTCAGAGTCACACGCCTTTTATTTTTGCTTCTCTCTGCATATATGCTTTATTTTTCTCTCTCTGAAACCTGACTTCCCCTGATCACTTTTTATTGTCCCAGTATAGCCATTCCAGTTAAAAGCTAGTGGAGCCAAGTCCTAGAGTCTTTTGTGTTCTGATTAAATTTTTGAAGTTTGAGGCTCACTTAATTCCCTTTAGAGCTGATGGTATAGTCTGACCTTAAGATCCCTAGGATTCTGAGTAAGTCTTAGAATTCTAGGGAGGAGAGAAGCTCTGAGGACTGGGCCCCAAGTTGTTGGCATGGCTTGGTCAGAAAGAAGCTGGAAGAAATTGGGAGTTTATCTGGTATTCTTGGCTTCCTCTCTTGGCTCTGTATGGATGTCATTACCCCATCTGGGGGCATCTGCTACCTTCAGAATCTTCAGAAATTTCTTCTCTATCCCTCATCTTCTTTTTTTGACAGCAGTAGAACTTTCTCCAGATCCATTTCAACTATCCCCACAACTATTTGTACCTTCCTAGCTATGATGTTCTCTCATTTATTCAGCTATGATCTGAATGACACTATCTGGCAAACACAGAACCCTTCATAGTCAACTAAGAGTACTTGTTTTCAAAAGGACTTAAGCAGTGACTCAGTGAGAATGCCAGATACTAGGCAGGAGGAATTTGAAGTCAGGAAGGTCTTAGAGTAAGAGGTAATTCATAAAAATTTGTATTTGAGTCTCAACTCCATTACTTTGGGCTGTGAGAACCTGGAAATTTGCTTGGCATACCTGTTCCTGAATTTTGCATTATCTCATTTCTACTTATTCCATAGAATCACCATATTAAATTAGATAAAGTATGCAAGTATGTAAAGTACCCAAATGTGTAGGATTTCATAGAATGTAACTGAGGATTATCCTCAACCCCTATTCCCACAGCATGCCTTTCACTCAAATCTCGTTACAAAAATGGTTGCCTTAGAGTAGGACCAACACTCTGTGGGTGCCTTTAGAAATATACTGGCTCCTCTCTCTGGGGCAGGTATTTCCCACTCTTTTATGCACAGATTGTCTCCACAGGATATCACACTCTTCCAATAAAAGCATAATGGTTACAACTTTGAAAACAACAAAGGGACTCAAGACATAGAATCACTTTGGATCTAAAAGGTGACTATTGGCATCTTAGATCAAGGAGAGCATGGGAATGTGTTTCTAGTGGTACCACCTTATAATCCTAGAAGCCTCATTTTTATACTATCTGTATTAATTTAGAATTCCATGGACAGAGAATCCTGGTGGGATACAGTCCATGGAGTCACAAAAAGTCAGACACAACTGAGTGACTAATACAGATTAATTTATATACAACCATGCCCTTTACACGGCCATAATCATGAAGATAATAATCTTATTAACAACTGCTATATCTTCACCAATAGCTTTGTATTTAACACATCAAGTATTTCACAAATTATCTCCCATAAAACTCTCGGAGTCATTATCTCGTTTTACAGATAAGGAAACTAAGACTCAGAGATCTTCAGTAACCTAAGGTATGACTATACTGAAAGATCAGTCATAGAAAAGGCAGAGGAATCAGAGATCAAATTGCCAACATCTGTTGGATCACTGAAGCAAGACAATACCAGTAAAATATCTACTTCTGCTTTACTGACTATGCCAAAGACTTTGACTTTGTGGATCACAACAAACTGTGGAAAACTCTTCAAGAGATGGGAATACCAAACCACCTGACCTGCCTCCTGAGAAATCTGTTTGCAGGTCAAGAAGCAACAGGTAGAACCAGACATAGAACAACAGACTGGTTCCAAATAGGAAAAGGAGCATGTCAAGCCTGTATATTGTCACCCTGCTTATTTAACTTATATGCAGAGTACAACATGAGAATGTCAGGCTGGATGAAACACAAGCTGGAATCAAGACTTCAGGGAGAAATATCAATAATTTGAGATACGCAGATGACACCACCCTTAAGGCAGAAAGCGATGAAGAACTAAAGAGCCTCTTGATGAAAGTGAAAGAGGAGAGTGAAAAAGTGGGCTTAAAACTCAGCATTAAAAAATGAAGATCATGGCATCCAGTCCCATCATGCCATAGCAAATAGACAGGGAAACAATGGAAACAGTGACACACTTTATTTTGGGGGACTTCAAAATCACTGCAGATGGTGACTGCAACCATGAAATTAAAACACACTTGCTCCTTGAAAGAAAAGTTATGATTAACCTACACAGCATATTAAAAAGCAGAGACATTACTTTGCCAAAAAATGTTCATCTAGTCCAATCTATGGTTTTTCCAGGGGTCATGTATGGATGTGAGAGTTGGACTATAAAGAAAGCTGAATGCCGAAGAATTGATGCTTTTGAACTGTGGTGTTGGAGAAGACGCTCGAGAATGCCTTGGACTGCAAGGACATCTAACCAGTCAATTCTAAAGGAAATCAGTCCTGAATGTTCATTGGAAGGACTGATACTGAAGCTGAAACTCCAATGCTCTGGCCACCTGATGCAAAGAACTGACTCATTGGAAAAGACCCTGATGATGGGAAAGATTGAAGGCAGGAGGAGAAGGGGATGACAGAGGATGAGATGGTTGGATAGCATCACCAACTCGATGAACATGAGTTTGAGCAAGCTCTGGCAGTTGGTGATGGACAAGGAAGCCTGGTGTGCTACAGTCCATGGGGTTGCAAAGAGTCAGACATGACTGAGTGACTGAGCTGAACTGTACTGAAAGATATAAGGATTCCAACTCCAAAAATAATCATTTTTATTACTTACAGTATGTTGTGCTGCTCACTCCTGCTTCTGTGCAACTTTCATTGTCTCTGTCCTCTATCATAGTGATGACTTCAGCTACCTGGAATTTCCAGCTCTCTATAAGCCCTCATCAAGCTGGATGGATTCCCTGAAGACTCTGCAGCCCCACAGCTGAGTTCCAAGCCTCATCCATTCCATAGATCCGGGACTCTGCTACTCAAAGTGTGGCACTGGACAAGCACGGTCACCGGGGAGCTTGTTACAAATGCAGAATCTCACCCCAGACCTACTGGGTAAGAACTGGCATTTTAAAAATTTTCCCAGGTTATTTCTGTGAATATTAAAAACACTGATCTGAGAATTGAAACACAGTGGATACAGATTATCTTAACTGCTTGGATATTTTTCAGTGTGTTAATCCCCTTTATGCATTAGCCATAATGTTTTTGATACCTGTGAGCAGACTCCACCATGAAGCTTATCACTCCCTCCTTTCTCAGCTTTATTTAATAGCAGTGACTGACATAGAGTTAGAAAATTTGGGAGCCAGGAAATGATTTTGCTTTGGGGGAGTTCTCTGTTCCATGTGAAATAGAAGGCCCTGCTCAACTTCTACTCTGGAGGTCAGGACTACTGATTGGCCAAGCCTTTACAGCTCATAAGATAAGGGATGTTTTTCTACGTTTGCTGGAAATAAGCCTTCCTGTTTATTTTTTTCTGTTCCACATTTGACTTGAACATAGCACAACTGCATGTGTGACTATTGTCCACCTCTGCAACCAGACATTCTGAAGATGGTAGCTGCTATGCACTCAGAGAAAACCCTTCTAATTTGTTTCTGAGAAAACATTTCTGTCTTATTTCTCAAAGCAGAGAGAATTAGAGAAAGGAATTCATTCATTTAAGGTAGTAACAGAGGGGCAGTGGGTCTTTAATTCTGGCAAAACAGAGATTTCAAATATCTGTTTAATATAATGTAATTAAATTACACTGAAGAGGGTGAAAATATGAGGGCAAACTGTTTCTACTGCTGCCAATCAATGGCAGTATATCATTTTTAATCTTTTGAGGAATTCTATGATTTAGAGATTCTGTCAATGGTCAGCAGAACAGATGAGCTTCCCAGATCCCCTCCTCCATCACTCGTCATCAGACCCTATCAGAGGACTTTGAGCTGGAACACTGGCCCATGATGACTCAGGAGCATGAAGGTCAGCTCCCAGGGCTGCTGAGACTAGTGCTATTATGGCATATCTGGAGAAGGCTAGAAACCCTGGGAGAGGAACTTCTGCACAAAATGACTTGGGTCTCAGTGCTTCCACCAGGCCCCGGAATGATTAAAGAGTGGTTCTCAGGAGTGACATATCCTCTAGAAAAGATAGACAAGATACAGGGTTTGGAGAGGACTTCATCATCATGTATGTTAAGAATCATTTTTCCCCCCTTGGTTATAAAACTAAGGTGTTCCATTGTAGAACATTTGGAAAATACAGAAAGGTCCATAGAGGGAATCAAATTTGCCTGTAACCCCATTAGCCAGAATAATTATATATTGGGTTATATTTCCTTTCAGATATACATATTTTTTCATTTAATATCATTCATGTTCATTAGTAAATATTGTCAAAACGTAAAATAACTGCTCCATGTAAATATGCCCAGGCATTATTAAAATGATCATTTTGTGATTTATAATTTCTACCTACTAAAAATGTCTGTTTTGACTATTCTTCACCAAAAGTCTTTGATTATCTGTCATTATCTCCTGAGGAGAAACTCTTAGAAGTGGGATTGTAGAGCAAAAGATGTTAAGATTTCTGATATATATTACATTTTGCTTCCAGTTAGCAACTCCAACTGCTGAATTTGTTAGTACTCATTGAAGCCTTATAAGATGAAGCGGTCAGTATGCTTTCAGTTATAAATAATAATGATAATAATAACTAGCTCAAAGTGGCTTAAACAAAAAGGAGATTTATTGGCTTATATAACTGGGGAGTAACAGCTTCATTCTATTTTTCCCCAGATAATTTCATCCTCAGTCTGATTTCCTGGTAGTTACAACATGGCTGATGGTAATGTGCTGCTTCTTTTATAACTAAAGGAGATAATCCCACAGCTATTGAAAAAGCCATTCTGATTGGCCAGGCTGGGCTAGGAACACCTAACAATAAGGCTAGGGGGTTCCTGTTACTCTGATGGGCACTACTATTCAGGGAGCAGCCTAGGAGAAGAGTGAGGGTCAGACCCCATTGCCATTTTATTGCTCACAAGAGACAAGGTATGAATGGGCATTGACAAGGCAACCACTAGGTCCTTTACTTCTCTGTTCTATATTGTCAGTTTTAAAAATTTTCTAACAGGAAAAAATGGCATTCCACTGCTATTTTATTTTGCATTTCTTTGATTACCATTGAGGTTTAATGTTTTTTTTTAATTTATTGGCCATTTCTATGTTTTCTTTATTAAATTGCTTCTTCAGGTCTCTTTCCCAGTGGAATCCATTCTTGTACAGATTGCAAAATCATGCTTAGGAGCCTGAACATGCAGAACAATGGCTCTCATACATTAAGTTCATCTAAGGAGTTTAAAAAAATATGTTGTCATAACCCCACCTCCAAAGATTCTGGTTTAATTCATATGCAGTATGTTTTAAGGGCTTCCAAGGCAGCTCAAGTGGTAAAGAATCTGCTGCCAATGCAGGAGACATAAGAGACATGGGTTCAGTACCTGAGTTGGAAAGATCCGCTAGAGGAGGGCATGGCAACACCCTCTGGTATTCTTACCTGGAGAATCCCATGGGCAGAGGAGCCCGGCAGGCTATAGTCCATGGGGTCACAGAGTCAGACATGAGTGAAGTGACTTAGCATGCACGCCCACAGTATGTTTTAAAATCTACCCTGAGATTGATTCTCCCAGGATTGATACATGCCTTTTGAAATACCCTTCCTCAAACCTACAGACTTCCCTCATAGTTCAGTTGGTAAAGAATCTCCCTGCAATGCAGGAGACTCTTGTTCGATTCCTGGGTTGGGAAGATTCCCTAGAGAAGGGATAGGCTACCCACTCCAGTATTCTTGGATTTTCGTTGTGACTGAGATGGTGAACAATCCACCTGCAAAGCGGGAGACCTGAGTTCAATCCCTGGGTTGGGAAGATCCTCTGGAGAAGGGAAAGGCTATCCTCTCTAGTATTCTGGCCTGAAGAATTCCAGGAACTCTATAGTCCATGAGGTCGCAAAGAGTCAGACACACTGAGTGACTTTCACTTTCTTTCCTCAAACCTACATATATCTCCTTCACATTGAACCTAAATTTTGCTTCTTTAATATATTATTCTGGAATTATACAAGATATCATAAGTAGCTCTAGTAAAGTGCAGCACTTAATCAAACACTGGAAAAAAAACAGACCTAAATGAATATTCATGACCACTTAGTACACATACGTCAAGCAATCAGCAGCTTCTCCAGCAGGGTCAGTATAGCAGTGCTTAGAGTCAGTGTAACCATTATTGGTCTCTTCTTTTCTGACTAAAGGGAAAAGACAAAGATGTCCCTCAGATACCCAACTCAGGAACAGTATATTTGTAAACAAGGAGCTAAACAGAAATGTGTTCCTGTTGAAAAGCAGAAACATATTTACTTCTACCTTGGTTGTTTATGGCATTGCAGCTGTTCTCCAGAAACAAATGAAGTTATGCTTGGTTTATTCCCACTCCTAAAGAGCCCATGGAAATGTGAGCAGACATTTCTTTTAACAAATGACAGAACTTCTATTAAGCAGCTATTTTGCATGCATCTGCCTTCTCCATGTTTGGGGAATAGCAGGGTACTTGTTATTCCCAGGATGTGTTAAGTCAATGAAATCAAAAAAGGAACTTCATTCCTTCCAACATTGTACTGACAAATTGGTTGGATTTTTTAAAAATTAGAAACAGCTCTCTACTTCAAATCATTAATCAGGAGAATTGCTTTGAAAATGTTCCTTTCCTTGGCCATAAGTAAGATGTGCTTCCTCTTTCAGTGTTCAGGAGGGCTATCAGGCTTTTGAGTACTAACAGGAAAGCTACCATCCCATCTCAACAGTTCCTGACATTGCCTCTAAGTGTTTATTTGATAAATCATCATGTATACTGTATACATCCATCACTGACTGATCTTTCATTATCTCACTCAGTCTTGTAGATTTTTCCATAAGCTGTTTGCTAATGTTTTATTTATCAAATTATAAAAATATTTAGCATTTTAAACAAACACATAAACACCATCTGTGCAAAATAGTTGCAACTATTATCAGACAGAAGTAGCCATCACTGAGGCTGGCATTTGACAAGCACCTATTGTTGTCTTCAGCAAAGCTGACAGGGAAAATATATTTTAAGGGAAGGCAGACAAAAATAGGGCATTTAGAAGCCCTCCCTTTTATAAGACATTTTAGCTCAAACCTGTATACTTGCTTGTCCAAAAGGTGTAATGGAAATGCTAGCAAATTCTAGCAGCCTAAGTTTGCCTACCAAGCCCAGAGCAGTATTCATTTAAAGGAAGAAAGTCTTTTTTGTCTTCTTGAGAGTTAATAATACAAAATGCAAATTTTTGAAAAGTATAATCAGTCCCCAAGGAAGTTGTTCCCATCTCCATAATTTGCAAATCCAGCAAAATGCAACAAATCATGCCATTTAGCAACAAGGGAAGAATCTCAACCTGCAAAAAGGCAATAGAGTATTATTGTCTGTCAGGGAATTCAAATGTCCCAGCTCTCGTCATAATATATGACTGAGATTTTTCTTATCTGGTAGACAAGAAGAAAATGTCATGAAAGACCCAGGTCATAGTCAATACAGTATTTTCCTGAAGTGGAAGGTAAGGATAAACAAAGCTCTAGAATAAGCTAGTGCAAATATGCTCAAAAAGACACTGGGTGTTACTGGAGGCACTTCAGCTCTTACCCTGTCTTCCTGGATAGATGCCCCCCGCCCCCGCCTCCAATATGTCCCTTTGTCCTCTTTGTAGGTAGAAAAAGTATAGGAGAAAGAGGAATGGCTTATGAACCAAAAAGAAAATAGTATGAATCTCCATCGCAAACACACCGTGTAACCTAAAGCAAGTTATTTCATTTTGGACTCAATTTCTTCAATAGCAAAATGAGCCCAAATTAAAATAGGAGCTCAAACAATATAAAGGATGGAAGGGAGGGACGGAGGAAGTGGAAGAGAGAAAAAGAAATTGAGAGGTGGGGGAGGAAAAGGAAATGAAGGAAAGGAGAAAGAGAAGGAGGCATGGAGGAAGGTAAATGCTATTATTAGGATCAAATGAAACAGTTTCTCAGTCAACTTTAGTTCCCTGTCTGCCTGTCTGTTCCCGTTCCCTTCAGTCTCTCTCAGCCTCTCAGTTCTGCTCCCTTTACCCTCATCCCAGGGCACTGACAACACTCAGTCAAAGCCCCCAACATAGGAAGGACCTCTCAGCTCCAGGACTGCTGATGGGCATGGCCAGGTAAACAGTTCATAGCCCAGCATGGAGATGACATGCGATAGTGGTTTGCTTAAACCAGAGTTACTTCACCAGTGTCTGTCTTCATTGTAGGGAAGGTTGAACATCAAAATATGATTGATGAAGTCTGCTATTGTTGTTAGAATGTCAGTTAACCCTCCCTCCCTAACTAAAGCTTATTTCTAAGTTATCATTATTGTGCCCTACTGAGGAAGAGAAGGAAAGCATCGAACCAAACAAACAACCGAAAAAACTTCCAGGTTTTTCTGAAAGAACTAGGCTGCAGGGAAAATAGGAACAATAATAGGTAATAACTAGCATTTACTGAGCACTTACTAAGCGCCATTCAGTTTGTTAAGTGATTTATATATTTTATCTGATTTAATTATTTTAACAACTTCACAAGTAGCTATGAGGTACCGAGAGTCAGTGGAGGCAGAGAAAGATTAAGAAATGTCTTCAAAACCTTGAAGCTAAATCTTGAGCTAGGAAATGTGGAGCTGAAATTTAAAACTAGACACTGTGATTCCAGAATTCTTAAGCTTAATCTTTATGCTGAAAGTAAGTATGGGCTTAGAATTGGAAAGACAAAGGTTTAAGCATTGGCCCTGCAATGGAAAGGCTGAATGACATTGAATAAGACACTTGAGCTTTGTGAAACTTCATTCATTTGTTAACTAGAGAAGTTAACAGAACTTTGAATCGGAGGTCTGATGCTGAATATTAGCTGGGATAATATATGTAAAAACCCTTGGCATGGAACTTGATAGAGAGTAACCTTTCAGTAAATGTTAGCTATGAAGACTTTAAATAGCAACACTAATTTGATTTAATTTGCTAATTTTGGTGCATTTAGCATAACATTGTCACGATTGATACTGGTGCAAATATATATACATGTATATGTATATATGTATACAATTTCTTTTAAAACATTAGTTCTCACTTTGGAAAAACTGAATTATATTCTGAAAACTCATGCATTAGGATGAAATGGTTTCTGCTGTTATGAAAAACTTCTGACTGGGATTTAAAAATCATCCTGGAGAGAAGTGGACTGTGTACAGTAATAAATTGCTACCCTGTTATCCTGCTCCTTAATCCGGTCTAATCCTTGTTGTTTTGTCCAGGTCATTAAGAAACTGTATCTGAAAGACTCAAAGGAAAGCAATGTTGTGGAAAAAATTAGAGTTCAAAATTCATACAGTAAGATCCCTTTTGCTCACAGACTTGAGGCAAATACTTGCTTTGGTTCTTCATGTTGCATATACTTACACAGAAACCCTTGAGCATTCTTTCAAAAGGGATAAGCTACAAAATAATAGCTCCATAAGGAAGGAACTTTAAGATGCCACCAATTCTATCAAATTGAGTTTCATACATATGTATTATTTACTGGCTTTGATCTAGCAGCTTGAGTAAAATAAGGAAAACTATTTGAACACCTTTCTTTCTTTTAACGATGTGTTGAAAAATGTTCCCAGTTCTCCTAAATATCTGCAGTCAATCATGTCTGAGAGATTGTCATGGCAACCCACTCCAGTATTCTTGCCTTGGAGAATCCCCATGGACAGAGGAGCCTGGTGGGCTACAGTCCACGGCGTCGCAGAGAGTCGAACACGACCGAGTGACTAAGCGCAGCACAGCGCAGCACTGTGTCTGAGTAGTGTTTCAACTTTGCAATCTGTACATTTCCTAAGATGTTTCTGATCAATGTATATTGTTTTCACACCAACTGATTCTAAAGAACTCTCAGTAATTTCCATCTTCATCAAAAAGCCCTGTAGGAGGGGGAAACTAAGACTTCCAGGAGTGATATACAGGTAAAGAGAACCGTGAAAGGGGATAGAATCCAGGGTCAGAGAGGCTCCTGCGAAGAGTGGATGCCAAGAGGGCTTTAGGGGAATAAAAGTCGGGTGGTTTCTGTTAGCCTATCCCAACCTCTTTAAAGGGCTGATGATCACAAGGAAAAGAGCAAACAGCCTCTCTTTTCTTTCAAACTATGGGTCTTCCCTTGTGGCTCAGCTGGTAAAGAATCCACCTGCAATTTGAGAGATCTGGGTTCGATCCCTGGGCTGGGAAGATCCTCTGGAGAAGGGAAGGCTACCCACTCCAGTATTCTGGCCTGGAGAATTCCATGGACTAGGACATGACTGAGTGACTTCCACTTATTTTCTTATGGGGAAGCTAAACAGATTTTTTCTTTCAAAAAATTATTGGTGTTTCAAGAATGTGCTGTTTCATCTCATAATATTTAAAATAAAACAAAATGGAGGAGAAGGAGATAATGATACAGGAACTCTTGCTCACCTGCAACAAAGTAAACACTCCTAAGTTATTTTTGATACTGAACAAAAACAGAACATAGTGACTGAAGAAAAGAGGGTGAGAGTCCATGTGAGAAAGAAGGTGAGAGAAGAGAGAGAAGAAACAGAGCTGTGGAGGGGAGGGGAGACAGAAAGACTGGCAAAATGATAATCACAGTTGAAATCCTTTCCTATCCTGACAGATGTATGTTTTCAGTGGCTATTCTATCCTACCCATTAAGTAGGCCTCCAAAAGTCCTGCCACCACCCCACCGTTGTGACGCCAACCATGATACGGCCTGTGGGTCAGTCCAGGAACTATCTAGATACACTTCAGTGTTTTGTCAAGAAAATTAGGGTGACATATTGTTTGTGTGTCATTTTCTGGAGCAGAAGCTTATTTTAAAAAGCACATTTAAGAGTCACTGATTATTTTACTTGCAAACAAATCATATGCATTATGGACACTTGTATTTTGAGGCAGAAGTGGTGGTACTGAGAAGGAAAATCTTCTCTTGTGTTTACGAGATCATTCGTGATGGGAAGAAACTTAGGGGAAAAGGCATTTGGATCCTGGGCTCCTCTAGAGGAGAGAGAGAGGGAGAAAGAGAGAGAGAGAAGAACCATGGACACCCCCTGCCCCCCAAACAATGGACGTAAGGCTTGATATAAATCTGGAAACAGTACACTTAGGGTTGAGGACACTATAGTCTGAATCTGAAATGACTTGTCCAAAGGCAATGCTTATTGGCTGGCATTTCTCTCTACTTCTCAAAGAGTTAGCATTTCTGGGGTTCAGTGTATGTCCTCCTGGAATCTTTAATGCCTATCAGTATTGAGCTTATGGAGATGTTCTGAGTCTTCCTGAGTCACACACACACACACACTACACACACACACACACACACACACACACACACACAACTAGTTGTTAATTTCTTTCTGGTATAATAATTTGTCTGTATATTGACATTCAAAGAGGGGAAGATCTTTCATGCTAACAAGCAAAGTTACCATAACAATCATTCAACATCTTCTAGAAACTTGAACCTAGAACACTCTAAATATTTCATCAAATACTTCATCTAACCCTCAAAATACTTTTGGACTTTCAAATAGTAGCAGCCACAATGTCTTCTTTTTACTGTCCTTGGAATCCCATTTCTTCCACGTTAGGAAATGAACTGATTATTTCTTCTCACTTCCATCTTTTGATTTGCAACTCAATAACCACTTCTTCATCAGCTACCTCATTGTATCAATGTCAAATCAATCAGCCCTATTTTATTCCATCTTGTTTATATGCCTGCTTGTGGTGCAAACTATTACCTGCTCCCCTTCACCAGAATGGAAGAAATGCTTCTTGCAACTCCTTACTCTGATTCAGAAATTGTTTCATCTTGTTCCTCCTTGCCTGCCTAGAGGATTTCATTCTTTGATTTTCCTGACTAATAGCTTGTCTTACGCAGATGCAGGAGATTCTACAACCAGAAAATAAATATGCTCCTTATTCTCAGAGAGCTTTAAGCTCAGGGGAGAAGACAGATCCTTGCTCCTCAAATTGTGGTGTGTAAGGTTTGCACTATCAATGTTGCCTGGGGTCTATTTAGAAATGAAGAATTTCCCATGACATCTCAGACCTACTGAATCAGAATCTGAACCTGAATGAGACTCCTGAATGATTCAAATGCACATTAAAGTTTTGGAAGCACTGTAAGCAACACCAGATACATAAGAATAACCTTTACCATTATTGAGCAGTGAGAGGTACTTGTAAAAGGAACACACATCAGATGTGATGAGTCAAGGGAAAGTAAAAGTGAAAGTCGCTCAGTCGTGTCTGACTTTGTGACCTCGCGGACTATATAGTCCCTGGAATTCTCCAGGCCAAAATACTGAAGTGGGTAGCTTTTCCCTTCTCCAGGGATCTTCCCAACCCAGGGATCGAACCCAGGTCTCCCGCATTGCA
Organism: Antilocapra americana; assembly: GCA_007570785.1. NCBI lineage: Eukaryota > Metazoa > Chordata > Mammalia > Artiodactyla > Antilocapridae > Antilocapra > Antilocapra americana. The sequence goes on along the minus strand of ML663009.1, from coordinate 31,217,727 downwards.
GGTGGATTCTTTACAGTTGAGCCACAAGGGATGGTTCAAGGAGGACTATCAAAGCTGAAATTCGAAGGACACATTAAGGCATTGGAGCTGGGGCTAGAAAGAAGTGGACATATTTTCAAAAAAGTTATTAGGTGTGGGTGGTGAAGGTGGGAGTAATTCCATAAAAAGATTCTTTCTCTGATTTAGACCACAGAGTGTATGGTGATATCATTTCCTGAGATGGAGAACACTGTTGAAGCAGCAGATGTGGGCAGGGAGGAAATTGGATGAGTTCCATTCTGGTCCAGTGTGTGAGCTTATAACTGGGTTCTTGTTTTCTAGGAGGTCTTTTTTGTCAGTTGGATCTGAAAATTTTATTTTAGTGTTTGTTACATACTTTTTAGCTAAACCTCTTAGGTTTGGTGATGGGCATTTGAAATGTTCTCTAGCTGGGACCCCAACACTCTCCAGACTCTGGCATTGGTAGCTCCATCTTCACCACCTCTCACAAGTTTTTGTCAAGGGGAAAATGGAGAAATTTGTAAACCATTGGCCTCACCTCCCCCAGGGGTAGGGAGGAGATCATTCAAATAACTTCTAGTGTTCATTCAGTTTAGAGACTGTCATGGACTAAATGCTTGTGTGCCTAAGAATTTATAAGTTGAAATCCTAACCCCAAATGTGTTGGTATCAGAAAGTGAAGCTTTGGGGAGGTGATTAGATCACCAGGATGCAGCCCTTATGAATGGGTTTTATAAGAGATTTCTCCAGCTCTTTCTACCACATAAGGACACAGGCAGAAGAACCAGAAAGCAGGCCCTCACCAGACATTGAATCTGCTGAGACCTTTGACCTTAGACTTCCCAGACTCCAAATGTGTGAGAAATAAATTGTTTATTTATCCTGTTGTTCACAAGTCACCCATTCTATGGCATTCTGTTATAACAGGGTAACTTAAGACAGAGGCCTTTATGTTATCCACCTACCTCATTCATCAGTGTTTATACTCCATTGAATAACAATAAAAGGCAAAAGCCACATCAACATTTTAATGGCTTTGAGCATCAAAGTGTTGGTGAGGATGTAAGGAATAGAATTTTTCTTTTCAGCTTTCAGGAGCTTAAATCACATTCAGATCCTCTGACATGGTCAATCCACTTTTAGTTACACACTCAAGAAAAATTTATATACATATGCCCAGGATCCATAAAGAGGATATATATATATACACATATCTATATTGCTGAACTGTAAAAATTAATATTGGAAAAGTCCAAATATCCAAAAAAAGTAGAAAGTATAAATAAATTGCACATATTCATAAAATAGTACACCTAAGGTAATGAACATGATGAAATTGCAACTTCGGCCAACATTGTGAATAAAAACAACAATGAGTGAAAGAAGCAAAACCAAAAGAAAATACAGTTACTTTATTTGAGAAAGCAGAGCTGCCATATTGTTGAGGGATGTAAACCATAAAGAAAATCAGGAATATGACCACTGAGGAAGGCAAGACAGCCATTGCTCAAGGACTGGAGTTGGGATAAGGAAGAGGCACGTGGCTGGGAGCTTCTGGAGATCTGTCAGAGCTCTGTTTCTTGAAGCTTACTGATATACTTTCAGAGAGAGGAATGAACCAATATCTTGCTTTTAAAATTTGATTCTGAACTCAACAGGTAAACAAATGTCTTAATGTGGGTCCTGGAATTTCCATTTTTATCAAAAAAGATGATTCGTAGTAGTAGATTTTGCTAAAGAAAAGTGAATCCAGGATTGACTGGTGCTGGGTTATAGTAACTGGTGAGGAGACAATATCAGGGCGGCCTTTGACCAGCTTTATTCTAGGGACTGGCACACTGCTGTCCCTGGAATTCAAGGGTCATACCATTTTCCCTAGACTGGATGTCCTCTGAGTTCATTCTTTCCTTTTAATTCAGTTCTAAGCCACAGTGGTTTTTCTCTCATTAGAGGGTTGAACATGCCCTAGAGTCACTTTCACACTGTATTTATGTAAGCTGATAGCTTCCTAAGTCTTTGGCCTGATTATAATTACATGATCATGATTATCAATATAATACATGAAATCTATATATCAACAGATTAATTTATAAAGGCCACTAAGGCACAGCATTGAATGTTTTTAAAGTAAGTTATACATATGTTCAGAATAAGATAATTTATATTTTAATGATAAATTTCTATATGAGTATGTATGTGCACCAATACTGAGAAAAACGGATTGGAGGCTATATACCCATGTTCTCAACAAGAGGGGAATTCTGTCCTCTGAGACATTTTTGGTGGTCATAACTGAGAGGTGGATGCTAAGGGCCTCTAGTGAATAGAGGACAAGATACTACAAAATACCCTGAAAGGCCCAGAATGTCCATAGTGCCACTGTTGAGTTACCCTGCTATTCATCAAAATTAGTACAATGTTATTCTCTGATGAGGGAATAAAATGGTTAAATATTTAAAGGGTATTTCAGTTCTATCTTTAGAGTTTGAGTTTTAAATAAGACACTTATATTCTCAGTTCAGTTCAGTTCAGCCTCTCAGTCGTGTCCGACTCTTCATGACCCCATGAACCACAGCACACCAGGCCTCCTTGTCCATCACCAACTGCTGGAGTTTAACCAAACTCATGTCCATTGAGTTGGTGATAACATCCAACCATCTCATACTCTGTCGTCCACTTCTTCTCCTGCCCTCAATCTTTCCCAGCAGGGTCTTTTCCAGTGAGTCAGCTCTTCCCATCAGGTGGCCAAAGTATTGGAGTTTCAGCTTCAACATCAGTCCTTCCAATGAACACCCAGGACTGATTTCCTTTAGGATGAACTGATTGGATCTCCTGCAGTCCAAGGGACTCTCAAGAGTCTTCTCCAACATCACAGTTCAAAAGCATCAATTCTTCAGTGTTCAGCTTTCTTTATAGTCCAACTCTCACATCCATACATGACCACTGGAAAAACCATAGCCTTGACTAGCCGGACCTTTGTTGACAAAGTAATGTCTGTGCTTTTTAATATGCTAAGTTGGTCATAACTTTCCTTGCAAAGAGTAAGCATCTTTTAATTTCACAGCTGCAGTCACCATCTGCACTGATCTTGGAGCTCCAAAAAATAAAGTCAGCCAGTGTTTCCACTGTTTCTCCATTTATTTGCCATAAAGTGATGGGACTGAATGCGGTGATCTTAGTTTTCTGAATGTTGAGCTTTAAGCCAACTTTTTCACCCTCCTCTTCATCAAGAGGCTCTTTAGTTCCTCTTCACTTTCTGCCATAAGGGTGGTGTCATCTGCATATCTGAGGTTATTGATATTTCTCCCAGCGATCTTGATTCCAGCTTGTGCTTCTTCCAGCCCAGCACTTCTCATGATGTAATCTTCATATAAGTTAAATAAGCAGAGTGGCAATATACAGCCTTGACGTACTCCTTTTCCTATTTGGAACCAGTCTGTTGTTCCATGTTCAGTTCTAACTGTTGCTTCCTGATCTGCTTATATTTACACACTGTTAATAGACAAAACATGACAGTAATATGTATCTATCACACAGAAAAGAGAAAAGACAGAAAAGTTAAAAAATTTTAAACTATCTAAAACCCACCATCCAGAGATATCTGGCCTATTTCTTGTTGTTTTCCCTATGTATATGCCTCTGAACATACAGAATTATATTTTGAAAATAGTGCTCATTCTCTACATAAACTCTATTCTCCCACTCACATTATATTATGAACATTATCTCATGTCAATAAATACAGGATTTTAAGTGGCTGTGAAACATTCCATCTACATGGATATACTAGAGCCATATTTCTAAAATAAATTCATAAATATTCATATGTTTAGAATTTAAGTGGAAACTAATTTCTGAAGCAAAAGTTTTATTGGGAGAATAAGTTATAGTACAAAACATCAACTTCAGATTTCAGTCAGATGACAACCTCATTCCATTTTCAACAGGAAACAAAATTAGCAGAAACTAATAGCACATTCATTCGAAAACAGAAATTTAAGAACTGGTTAACTTAGAAAAACATATTACTTGGTAATGTTGCTACAGCTAGAAACCCACTAAACTACAACTAATTGCCACTTGTGGTTTAATTAATCTATTTTCTCAAGAACATAATTTGGAGCTCAAGTATGCTTACTGGGGAGTGATTAACCTTCAATAGTAATGTAGAGGACACCAAACAGCTTATTTAAGCATCTCCCTTCTTGAAATGCAACTAAAGTGAATTAAATTCCAATTTCTATTCATAGATGAGAGCAAATTGCTCATTATGGTCAGGCAGATGAAGACCCTGTGACACGTGGAGGCCACTGGAGCTAGAAATGTCTGGCTGCAAGGAGGTCTGTGACAGTGAAAAGACAGGAAGGTGAATGCTAGCAGGCACCCTGCCTTCCCCAAGTTCAGCTTTCCCGCCCATTGACACGTCTGTTAATTCAGCTCAAGAAGGCTTGAAAATGCTTCTAGATCACCTCCAAATTCCCATTTGCCCTAACTCTGCCCCAGTACTTGACCTTACATGCCTTCAGAATAGCAGGAGGGTTCAGTGAAACAACTGAAATGAGTTTTCTTAAGTGCTGTCTATTCGGGAAGTATTTTTTCCCCTTCTGGTGAAAAAGTGATAAGGTGATGGTTCTGAGATGAGGCAAAGTTGTGAAGACGTCCACATTTCTCAGTGGGGACTAAAGATGAGGCCTCTGGAATCAGAATCCCCCTGGCTAGCTGTGCCACTGTAGGCGAGTTACCTGCCCTGTCTACACCTCAGTTTCCTCTGTCGGCTTCATGGTAAGAGCACTAACAGCCATTTTCTAATGGTCATTTGAGCATTGGACAACTCTGAGTAAAGCAGCATGCTACCTAGGTACAGGCTTGGTCTCAGGAAGCGTCTTTCTTTTCTGTTCTCATTTCACGCTCTCCAAAGGCCTGATATCTCTAAGTCTTGAAATGAGAAAAGGCCATGGTAAGTGCAGGGGAGTATTCAGGGCAACTGTAAAGAGAAGAGTGGAGGTGTTAGGGGAGGTGTCACAGAGAACAGGTCCCTCATAGCTGACTAATTTCTCTCTAAGCTGCTTGGACCAATGTTCCTGTTGGCGGACCTGTTTCTGAGTGGTTCTGCTTTTAGCATGTCAACTAGGCCAATTCATCCTTTCCTCCTATAGGAAAGGGAATATATTTCTATCAGTGCTTCTTGGGGAATTGTCACTTGCAAACTGACTCATTCATTTCATTGTTCAACAAGTATTTATTGGATACCTGCTCTCTGGGTCACACAAGAGATAAGGAAGTGAGTGAAATGCAGTCCCTACTCTAAGAAAGTTCAGGGTTTATTGAAATAGGGAGATATTTCCACAGACCTCAGCAGAATAATGAAGGCTGTTTGCAAGCAAAACGAACCAACAAAACACTACTGACTCCTTTCACTATATAGCCTTTTCCTGCTTGCTTTAAAAAAAAAAGATGCTCAACATCACTCATTATCAGAGAAATGCAAATCAAAACCACAATGAGGTACCACTTTACACCAGTCAGAATGGCTGCCATCCAAAAGTCTACAAGCAATAAATACTGGAGAGGATGTGGAGAAAAGGGAACTCTCTTACACTGTTGGTGGGAATGCAAGCTAGTACAGCCACTATGGAAAACAGTGTGGAGGCTCCTTAAAAAACTGCAAATAGACCTGCCATATGACCCAGCAATCCCACTGCTGGGCATATACTCCGAGGAAACCAGAATTGAAAGAGCCACGTGTACCCCAATGTTCATCGCTGCTTTGTTTACAATAGCCAGGACATGGAAGCAACCTAGATGCCCATCAACTGACGAATGGATAAGAAAGTTGTGGTACATATACACAATGGAATATTACTCAGCATTAAAAAAAAAATTCATTTGAATCAGTTCTACTCAGATGGACGAAACTGGAGCCCATTATCCAGAGTGAAGTAAGCCAGGAGCAAAAACAACAATACAGTATACTAACGCATATAAATGGAATTTAGAAAGACGGTAACAAGAACCCAGCATGCAAGACAGCAAAAGGAACGTAGATGTATAGAAGAGACAAGTGGACTCTGTGGATGAGGGAAAGGGTGGGATGATATGGGAGAATGGCATTGAAACATGTTAATTATCATATGTCTAATCAATCGCCAGCCCAGGATTGATGCTTGGGGCTGGTGCATCGGGATTTCCCGGGGGGAGGGAGGAGGGAGGGAGGAGGGAGGGGGTTTCTGGAGGGGGAACATATGTAAACCCATGGTGATATCATGGCATTGTATGGCAAAACTAATAAAAAAAATAAAAAATAAATTAAAAAAACCAAAAATAAACAGCTGCCAACATGGCTGCTGGTAGAGTGGAAAATGCTTTTGGAATTCTTTAATCAAGTAATTCTTCAACTGTCCCAATTTCTGAGAATGCATTGACTCAATACTGTTAAGTCCCCTTCCTTTATCTTTATGTTAAAAATATATGTATATATCAACATGAAGGGAAAATTTGTGCAGTTTGAGTTAGATTGAATTCCAGGACTTAAATACAAAGTTAGGAAGTATTGATTTCTGGACGAAACTCTCCAATAGGTTATCATTATGAATTCCTTAATTCTATTACATATTTGACACTATTTTTGGTTGCTTGAACTTATTTTGTCTAAAGACTAAGATCTTTTCTGGTTGATCTGAGTTAAAATGATTCCTTTCTGGCTTATCCAGAGAGCTCTTTATTGGAGGCTTGACAAAAACAGTAAATACCAGGATGTCATCTAGTGAAATATCATGAACAAATTCTTCTCTGAAATTCTTTGACCATGTACTATCTCTCCTGAAAGTGTGATGACTCAGACCGAGTCAGACATAGAATGCACCTTCCAAATGTCATTTGGCAAGCGCACCATCAGACAGACATGAAAAGGACAAAAGTTTTTTGAAAATTTTTTCCACAATAAGTAGACAATCTTCAGAGGAAATAATAAATCCAGTGCACACTGCAGACTTGGGAGTCTGTTCTTGCCTTGCTTCTCTTGTCAGCACTGAAGTGGATTGCCCAGGGCATAGTCTGTGTGAACGTACTGCCTGGCTTCAAGTCAGTTTGGCCTTCCTCATGATTGAAGTCCCTAACAGGTGTAATGAATTCCTTGGTCCTTGTCCTCAAATTATTCCGATTATGGTATCCTTTCACTTTTATCTTTAGGCATAGCTTTCTCCAGTCTCTAGAGCCAATTATTTTCATCAATTTCAGGAAGTATAGGATTCCTAAGTTCTGTATCACTGGTCTTGCTCTAGCTCTCTTCTAACCTTGTGTTGCAGGCCTAATAGCTGTGTTATCACTTTGTTCTTAATGCCCAAACATTTGTGTTAAACACTGATTCTGGTAACTGGATCCCTACCTTAGTTTAGTATCTTGACCCAGACAGATTCCTCTAGGGCTAGACTTTTCCCTTACATTGGGCAACCTTCCCAAGTATCAGAGTCTGTGTTCTAAATGCTAATTCCCATATGAGGTACTTGAAACACAAAGCCAGACCCCTGCCCATGGGCATTGCTTGTCTCAGCGACAGCTACCTGCATCCCTTAGCTAGTACCACTAAAGTATCTACTCAATACACTATATTTTGGATCAAACCTCTCTACTTAGCCTTCCTTAACATGCCACCTGTCCACTTCTTTCACAATCACAGTGCTTCTCATTCATCAGGACTTGCAGGCAAGGAGGTGGCAATCACAACTGTGTGAAAATGCTGTGGAGGGGAAATGTTGGGTGTTTTGGGTGTTGGAGCATTTAGGGAAACACTGACATGAACTTTGGGTATGACAGAAGACATCCTGAAGGAAGCGACATTTAAACTAAGATGAGAAGATTAAGCCAGACCACAGTCACAAACAAGATGAGAGAAAGGGTGAAGAGAGATTACATCAAGAAGAAAAACTAGATCAAAGACTAGGGGATTAGAGAAAGAGCATGACACATTTGAAGCTGGTTGAAAACAAGCTAGAGAAGATGAGAAATGAGAGAGAAGCTGGTTGGAGCCCAGATCATACAGTAAGAAGTCTGATCACTATGCATAAGCAATAGGAAAGCCTTGAGCATTTTGAGATAGGAAAGTGACATGCCATGTGGGGATGTAGACTCCTATCCTGCCCCTGATCTGGTTCAATCTGTTTGCAACCAAAAACAGGATTTTGACAGCCAGTTATATAAATAACTATTGAAGGTTTTGACAAAATACACCAGAAAAGATTTATTTATATCATTCGGATATAGTCTCGTCTTGATAGTTGATATGGATGGTTCCTTTAAGAATGAATCTCCCTCACTTGATGACCACAAGCAACTTCAGGTGCTGATAACTTTATTATCCTTTTTAACATTTGTGAAATGTAATTTTAAATAATTCACAAAAATCATCTTATTGTAGTAAATGAAGCCAAATTATTCTCCAGATGCTCTCCTCAGAAAGAAAACATTGAAATCTGATTGAAGTATAGTTTAAATTATATTTCACAAGTCTCTATAATAAGTATTTCCAATAACTGGAAAAAAAGACTCTTCCTGTTCACACTATTCCAGTCAGTCTTATGTTTATTTTTAAAATCGAAAGACAGAGCAAGTGAACCCAGTCGTATATTCTATAAATGCATAATATAATTTTGTTATTTTATTTTAAAAATTTTATTCTATTTATTTAAAATAAAAAAAAGTTTATGCCTTTGTCCCACTTCAATCTCCTGCAACTATCAGTCTGTTTTCTGTATCTATGAACTTGGCATGTTTGTTTATAAGTTGTTTTTGTCTTTTAAATTCTTTATATAAGAGAGGTCATATTGTATTTGTCTTTCTCTGACTTATTTCACTTAGCGTAATGCCTTCAAGGTCCATTCAGGTTGTCACAAATGGAAAATTTTCATTCTTTTTTATGGCTGACTAATATTCATGTGTATACACACACACACGCACATATATATCACATCTTTATCCATTCATCCATTAATGAACACTTAAGTTATTTCCACGTCTTACCTATTGTATTAATACTGCAATGCATATATCTTTTCAAATTAGTGTTCTGGTTTTCTTTGAAAAATTACCCAGAAATGGAACTGTGTATTGTATAGTAGTTCTATTTTTAATATTTTAAAGAATCTCCATACTGTTTTCCATGGTGACCACACTAATTTACATTCCTACCAACAATGTACAAGTGTTCATTTTTCTCTATATCCTTGCCAACACTTCTTATTTCTTTTCTTTTTGATAACAGCCTTTCTAACAGATGTGAAGTGATATCTCATGATTTTGATTTGCATTTCCCTAATGACTGGTAATGTTGAGCACCTTTGGTGTTTTAATTTGCCTTTCTCTGATTATTAATGATGTTGAGCATGTTTTCACGTGCTTTGCGGCCATCTGTATGTCTTTTTTGAAGACATGTCTGTTTAGATTCTCTGCCCAATTTTAATCGAATATTTATTTTTTTGCTAGTGAGTTGTATGAGTTCTCTACATATTTTGGATATTAACTCCCTATCAGATATGTGATTTGCAAATATTTTTCCCATTCATTAGGCTGTCTTTTCATTTTTTTAATAGTTGCCTTTGCTGTACAGAAGCTTTTTAGTTTGATATAGTCCCAGCTGTTTATTTTTGCTTTTGTTGCTTTTCCTTTTGGTATCAGGTTTAAGAAATCATCTGCAAAATCTACATCAAGGAGCTTACCAACCATGTTTTCTTTCAGTGGTTGTATGGTTTCAGTTTCTTATACTCAATTCTTTCATTTATGTTGAGTTCATTTTTGTTCATGGTATAAGATTGTGGAACAGTTTCATTCTTTTGAATGTGGCTGTTCAATTTTTCAAACACTATTTATTGAAGAGACTGTCTTTTTTCCATTCTATATTCTTGGCTCATTTGTTGTAAATTAATTGACCACAGATTTATTTCAAGACTCTTTATTCTGTTCCATTTATCTATGTGTGTTTTTGTGCCAATACCATACTGCTTTAATTACTATAGCTTTATAATACAGTTCAAAATCAGGATGTGTGATACTTCCCAGGTTTGCTCTTTCTAAAGATTGCTTTGGAATTAATTAATAAAAATTTTCAGAAAATCTGTTAACTCCTAGGTAGCTTATGAAGGTGACAGAAATATTTATTTCTCTTTCTGGAGGAAAATCAACTAAAATATTAGAACCAACTCTTAGTAAGAAAGAGTTAATATAATGAATCAATAAGATACTTCAGTCTGCAGTATTATAAATATAATCTTTTTTCATTTTTTCTATTCTTTACTTACAGCTACAGTGGATGAGTGAGGCATAAACTGTTTCATTCTTCTTAAAGAGAAATTAGGAATACATTTTCTATTCTAAGTCTTTGTCCTACCTTTAATCTTTACCCCCCACACAGCCATACATATATGTGCAAGTGCTTGCATACATGCAATGAACTAGATGTTAGACAGGTGACAATTCTGTTTTTTTTGTTGCTGTTGTTGTCATTGTTTTAATTAAGTAGAAATTTAAACAATTTCATTTATCTTTAAAACATTTTAAATGACTCAAGAACTATAAAATGTATGATATGTAAGAAACTATACTATTCTAGTAATACAGAATATATTTTTAATTCTGTATAACAGAAAATGCATGTATATATACTCTGTATCTATATGCATATATTTATCTATATATAAAGAGATATTACTTAGGGAAAGAGAATATATGACAGAAGGACACCACAAAGGGAAATCCACAGAGGCAAGTATACAGTGAAAAAGAGAAGTAGAAATACAGAAATCTACAGAGGCAGAGACAGCCTGAAAGCTTTGACAGATATTCCTATTCACCAGGATTAAGAGCATTAGAACAGGTGAGCATCTCCTAATAATCAGCTTTCAATGCTCCAACAATTTCACAATTTGGAAATCATCCTTTATCCAGGACAAAAGTAATTCATTTGCACACATTTGATATACACATCTTAATGTGTTTGGGCAAATGCATATACCCATGATACCATCATCACAACCAACCTACATGTCCATCATCTCTAAAATTTTCCTTGTGTTCTTGTGTATGTAAGTGTATATGTTAAGAATACTTAAGATGATATCTATCCTGTAACATAAAATGCCCAATACCACATTGTTAATGATAGATATTAGGTTGCACAGCAGTTCTCTATAACTTATTCATCTTGCATCGTTCAGTTCAGTTCAGTCACTCAGTCATGTCTGACTTTTTGAAACCCCAGGGACTGTAGCACGCCAGGCCTCCCTGTTCACCACCAACTCCTGGAGTTTACTCAAACTCATGTCCATTGAGTCAGTGATGCCATAACTGAATCTCTAAAACTCATTGAAAGATTCCTCATTTCTGCCCAACTCCACCACAGACTCTGGCAAACATCATTCTATTCTCTGCTTCTATAAGTTTGATTATTTTAGATATCTCATATAATAAGTGAAATTTTGCCATATTTTTCTTTCTGTGACTAGCTTATTTCATTTGTCATAATGTTCTCTAGGTTCATCCATTTATTGAAAATGGCAGAATTTCCTTCTTCTTTAAGCATTGTGTGTACATGTCACATCAAAAATAATTATTTCTCCTTTCAAGTTTGTAGTTGTATGTGCTTATTAGAATTGTATTTGTACAGGTTTGTACTTGTCCTACATAAGAATTAAAATTAATCTGAGGCTGAAATCAACTCTAGAAGTTATAAGTGTGCCAGGCCTGTTGTCTAGGGCTCTTGGATACACAGCACTTCTCCTACCCCACTGGCTGCTGTTGTTGCCTTTACTATTGTTCTGATAGCCACTTTCTGTTTTCTGGGTAGGCGCCCTCCCTGTGCAGCTACATGTAATACTGATGTGACTAATCTGGCCTCTTTATGCTTTCGCCTCTTCAGAGTCTTGCTTAATATTATTCCCTCTGTGGCTGTAATAAACATAACAAAGAGACATGGTATCCGCAGTACTCACCATGTGCTTGGTCTATGTAGGCCACAAACAAATGTTTTAGGAATGTTAAATAAATTAGAAGCTGTACTTTTTGTTCCTACTAAAAAACTAACAAATCAAGCAGTGCACAAAAATCCCAGGGACTTACGTTTCAAATCCTATTAGTTTTTGATGTTTCCAACTGAAGCTCCCTATATCATCCTATATTTACCCTATGTTGATAAATTCTTGAGATTAGCTCGGATTTTGGAATTTTTTTAGTCTTAAGTATTTTTTAAGACCTAAGTTAATTATTCAGGAATACACTTAATCCTCCAAATATTTTTTTTATCTCATTTCCATGTTAAAACTGGAACACTTGGTCGTCTCCCCTTAAAAAACAGTTTCGACACTTTCTACCATACACAAAAGTAAACTCAAAATGGATCAAAGATCTAATCATAAGACCAGAAACTATAAAACTCCCAGAGGATAACATAGGCAAAACACACTCCGACATAAACCAAAGAGGGATCCTCTATGACCCACCTCCAAGAATATTGGAAATAAAAGCACGAATAAACAAATGGGACCTAATTAAAATTAAAAGCTTCTGCACAACAAAGGAAACTATAAGCAAGGTGAAAAGACAGCCTTCAGAATGGGAGAAAATAATAGCCAATGAAACAACAGACAAACAATTAATCTCAAAAATATACAAGCAACTCCTGCAGCTCCATGCTAGAAAAATAAACGACCCAATCAAAAAGTGGGCCAAAGAACTTAACAGACATTTCTCCAAAGAAGACATAAAAATGGCTAACAATCACATGAAAAGATGCTCAACATCACTCATTATCAGAGAAATGCAAATCAAAACCACCATGAGGTACCACTTTACACCAGTCAGAATGGCTGCCATCCAAAAGTCTACAAGCAATAAATGCTGGAGAGGGTGTGGAGAAAAGGGAACCCTCTTACACTGTTGGTGGGAACGCAAACTAGTACAGCCACTATGGAAAACAGTGTGGAGATTCCTTAAAAAACTGCAAATAGACCTGCCGTATGACCCAGCGATCCCACTGCTGGGCATACACACCGAGGAAACCAGAATTGAAAGAGACACGTGTACCCCAATTTCATCGCCGCATTGTTTACAATAGCCAGGACATGGAAGCAACCTAGATGCCCATCAACTGACGAATGGATAAGAAAGCTGTGGTACATATACACAACGGAATATTACTCAGCATTAAAAAAGAATTCATTTGAATCAGTTCTACTCAGGTGGACGGAACTGGAGCCTATTATCCAGAGTGAAGTAAGCCAGAAGGAAAAACAACAATACAGTATACTAATGCATATATATGGAATTTAGAAAGATGGTAACAAGAACCCTGCGTGCGAGACAGCAAAAGGAACGCAGATGTATAGAACAGACTCGTGGACTCTGTGGATGAGGGCAAGGGTGGGATGATATGGGAGAATGGCATTGAAACATGTTAATTATCATATGTGAAATCAATCCCCAGCCCAGGGTTGATGCTCGGGGCTGGTGCACCGGGATGACGCAGGGGGAGGGAATCGGGAGGGAGGAGGGAGGGGGGTTCTGGAGGGGGAACATATGTATGCCCATGGCAGATTCATGTCAATGTATGGCAAAACCAACACAATAAAGTAAAGTTAATTAAAAAAAAATTTTTTAAAAAAGCAGTTTCATACCATAATTTATGTATGTATTTTGGAATGTGACTTTTTTCCATGAGAATTTGTAAATATATGTGCCCTGAGCCATTTATATGAATATGAGACACTGGACGAGAAAATGAATGCAATTGTATTTCAGGACTCTTGCTATAACCCCAAATATACTACTGGCCATAAGTTTATTTTCAAGCTTCAGTGCAACTCTTTTTGGCAAGAGATTTCATTTTAGTCTTTCTTTTTTCCCTCTGAAAGCTTTTCTGATATAAGATTTAAGATTAAGGTGAAGCAATGGCCTTCACTGCTTTTTATTTTCTTCCCGACCATGAGCATCCACACAGGAGATTAAGAGGTGAACTTGAAGAAGCCAGCCTGCAGCCTTTCCATTCTTCTCACTTCCCCTGCTTTTCTCTTCCTTTGCCCTCGCTCAACTTTCGAGATGAGAAAGGACGGTGGATTGTTCCTGGATGAAGGGGAGCCAAGCGAAAACACAGCCCAGAAGACAATGATGCAGTCCTCTATTTTTGCTACAGTCAAATTGCTTTTCAAGATTTTTGTGTTATAAAAATGCATGGATTTTTAGAAACTACACTTGATTATATAACCTAATTCTCATTCCAACCCTGAAAGCCAGATGTAGGGCAAACAACTATCTAGCTTTTCTTGCTTTTCTGCTTCGTCCCATAAAATAAGAACTTTTGACCTCTCAGAATTCTCAGAAGAGTGAGAAAATAGCTTTTTTTCCTATCTCTCACTGCTTTCTCTCTATGGGAGAAGAGTGCTCTAATTTGTGCTATGACTAGAGCCTGAAGTCTAACGATATGGTTTTCCATTATATTGAGTTTATGTGTTTATAGCTTAACACACAAAAGTGGTCCCAGAACACTGGGCTTTTAACTTTTCTCTGACTTGCTCTTTGGACTCTGTGTGCTCAGTAACTGGTTCTCCTTGCTCCTGGCTCACTTACTGTCCTCACAGCAGTCCAAAGTCTCACCTCAGATGTTCATAAAATCTAGACTTTTTGTCTACTTAGAAACCCAGTGAAAGCTTTTATTGTCTCCATGTTCAGACATGGAAAATGTCTCAGGGAGGTTAAAAAGCCATACAGTTAGCAGATGGAAGAATGGAAGTTTGAATCCCATGTCCCTGGCTCTACTGTTTCATAACACATGTCCTGTAGTTCTTGGACCAATACTAAGGCTGGGAAGCACCAGAAATCACTTTTCTGATTTCACAGGGTCAACTTGGTTTTATATCTGAGTGTAGTGCTCATAGAGAAAGCAGTGGCCAGGATACCCAAGTTCTTTTTCTGCCTTCCCTCTATGCCTGACTCTAGAGAAATCTAGGATATCACTCATGTTTGGCAGGTTTGTCACATAAATATTCCAGAAATATCAAAGAATTTAGCGTTGTGAGGATCTTCCTTGACTGTACTGGTTTCCTGTCCAAACCTCCTGCCCAACACCTGTTCTGGTAGGGTAACTCTTTAACTGGTTACATAAATAAGAAAATCCAAACCATTCATGGCCTTACATTAAAAAGATTTCACTTTTTCAAAATGGTGTAGAGGTTGGACAGTTTAGGGCAGGTATAATCACTTCAGTCCATGGTCTTCGGGACCCAAGTGCTTCCTATCTTTCTTGTCTGCCATCACTCCTATGTATTTTATGCATTCAGATTGGTTGCTGGAGTCCCAACTATCGTATTCATATCCAGGAAAGAAGAAGGGAGGGAGATCAAAGGAGTTTTCCTAGATATTCTACCAGTAACTTTTGCTAATATCCCACTGACACCAAGCTACCAGGAAAATGTTTTTTTAAGCTGGGCATTCTATAACCCAGAAGGAAAACCAGGATGTTATTAGTAGGAAAGAAAGATGAAATGGACATTGGGTAGACAACTTGCACTTTTACCATATTTGCAAACACATCCACCTCCCTAACACACATAAGTCTGTCATGTTGTACAGCTCCAGGTATCATTCATACTGTTTCTGTGAGCACAGAAATTTAAGTATTAGCTGCACTCATCTGGCTCAAGTACTTTTCTGAATGAGCTTATTTAAATGACACTTTTATACATTCAAAATCAGAATTAGTTAAGAGTTACTGATCTTGAGCTTTGGAAGAATTTTTATAAAATGGTTCATTTTAATTTTAAAATACACAGATGAAACAAGTATCAATAATCTTCAGATAGGTTTCCGTATCTCCTACCATAAGTCAAGAAAATTGGAGGAAACAGAATTCTGTGTCTCACTCAAAAATTTTCCCAGCCCCTCATGGCCAGCAAGTGAGGCTAAAGTCTCTCTTCCTGTTGTCTTACTAAATTTTTGTTATTTAATCCTTTTATGTATCTATTTATGTATGTGTCACACACCTTTGTTATACATGCATTAGTAAAATCATGGAGAAGATAGGACATATCTTAAAGTCACAGTTCTTTGAAGGTCAACAACCATACTGACCAACAAAGGCCCCTCCAAAAAAGAATTACTTTTTCAGAGAGGCAAGAACCCTCTCCTCTGGTTATAAGACTATTTAAAAAAATTCTGGTGATGCTTGTTGCCATGAGGCATAAGGACAACCAGCCAAAGAGAATGGAGTTGATGAAGGAAGAGAGAGAATGTCCTGAGGGGATGCAAGTCTCTGGAGTTTTTTCCTATCCTTCAAGGATAGGAATCCATATTTTCCTCGAGTCTGTCATGGAAAGGTGGTTATGCAACTCTGACCAGGTTTATAAGATCACAGGTGTGATATATAATGGAGTGTCAGCAGGGACTAAGGGTATTTTCACTCTTCTGGGAGAACATGTTTTCAACTCGGAGCATAGCCATGAGAATTATAACCAAACCTGAAATCGCAGGCCCCATTCTTAACACTAAGGAGTTTTGTGAGCCTTCAGCAGCAACACCGCTTCTCTGAGTGGGTGGAGGGTTGCATACACTTTGCCCCAGCGTTATATCAAGAACCAGTAAAAGTCACAGATTAGCTGGGTCTCCTTCATGTAAACACAGCAAGTTCCAGCATCCTCCCTCACTGATGCTATTTTCACTAAAAAGTTGGATTGTGTTATGGCTTGTGCTTCGTTCCTCTATAGTTTCCTTTTTACCTCACAATCAGCTACTAATAAACAATAAAATCAGCAAAGGTAGGCAACAGGAAAGAGACGCAGAGAAGTAAATGACACAGATAACCCAAAATAACATGGACTTTCCCTGAATAATCTAAAGCTGATGATTTGCAAAACGATGATGTATCCCAAACAGTTCTTTGCTTTTTTTTAAAAAAAAAAAAAATTATTTATTTATTTATTTATTTTCTTTACATTATCATGTTGGTTTTGCCATACATTGACATGAATCTGCCATGGGTATACATGTGTTCCCCTTCCAGAACTCCCCTCCCACCTCCCTCCCGATTCCATCTCTCTGGGTCATCCCTGTGCACCAGCTCTGAGCACCCTGTATCAAGCATCAAACCTGGGCTGGCGATTGATTTCACATATAATAATTTACATGTTTCAATGCCGTTCTCTGCTTTCTTAAGGGCTGCAAATGCTACAGTAGTTGCCTAATAAGTAAGCATGACACCTGCACTGAGGAGATCTGAAATTTGCAGGCAGAGAAATAGAGTCAGGGAAGAAATTCCTTTATTAAGAAATCCTTGCGTGTTACTGGATTTTGTAGCTCACAGTGAACTTTCACATTCATTGTCTTGAATTATCTTCTAGGAATACTATAAGATAGTTGGAAGAGCATGGTTATCCACTTCCAGTGGATGGGAAAGCTCAGACTCAGAGAGGTCTGTCCTATGGTCAGGCCGAGATTACACTCATGGAATGAGTTAGAGATGGGACTTCACAAACCAGCATCTGTATTCCTACTTTAGAAGTCTTTTTTATTAAATGGCCCTATAGACCACTCCATTTTTCCCTTGAACGTAAGTTAACTCAACACTTTTATAAAATACTTGTAACACAAAATAAAATGCATACAAATCATTCAAAACCAATAGCCTGGAGACTGAATGTTGAAAATATTTTAGCATGCATTTTTTCCTCTCATTTTTGTTGCATAATTAATAACTAATTATTAACATAAGAGAATGCTAGGCACTTCTTATTTTCTTTATACATATTAATTTATTTAATCATCATAATAATCCTTTGAAGAAAGCATTGTTATTATTATTACTATCCTTATTTTAGGAATAAAGAAACTGAGGAACAGAAAGGATAGAAAACTTGCTCATTGGTACATTGCTACTGTTTGTGATTCAAGCTTATGCTCTTACTTACAATAATATATAAATAATTCCCACAACAACACACGTATACATACTCACACATATACGTAGATAAATACATAAATTTTAGATCATGCTCTATAATTTTCTGGAAGCTTCCTTTTGTATTTATTTATATTTAATGCATATTTTCACAATATTAACATATAATAAAATGTGTATATGTATAGATTTTAGATTTGTCATAATATCTTGGACTTCTCTTATTAATATTTAATTTGCTTCTACTTTTTCATTATAAATAAATGTGAACGTTCTTAAACATAGCCCCCTGTATCCAGCTGATTATTTTCTTAAGATAAATGCTTAGCCCCTGATTAAAGTTTGATGCATTTCCTTCCAATAATTTTTTAAAGGGGGTATTAAATCTTTTATTGATTACACACTATAATGGATGATACTCAAGCTTCATTCCCATCTATAACTTTATCTGGTACCATAATTCAATTTGGATATGTTTCATAGGATGAGCCAACAATCATTAATAACCAAAAAAAAAAAAACCCAAAACAAAACAACTCCATGAATTTGCATGGGTTACTCTTTTAATGGTGAACTCCAGGTCACAACACAGTAACTGTCAGTTCAACTACACCAAGGTTCTGAAGACAATAGCTTCTCCACCAAAGCAGATTGTAAATAAATTTCAAATGGAACTTAGCATCACCCTGAAGGAATTCTAACTTTACACTGCTGGGGTAGTTTACCAAAATGGCTTCAGAGTAGACTAACTTTACACAGCACATTAAAAAAAAAAAAAAAAGACATTTATTCAGCATCATGATCAGACTATTACATTTAGGAATCAACAACATGGGTGCAAAAAAAAAAAATCTGGATTAAATCTTTTTGTTGGAATGCTTTACACTTTCCACAGAACAGAAACTAAAATAACCTGTTTTACAATTAGTCACAAGTACAGTCCTCAAGCTTTTTGCCCAAACACATGAGTATTGCCTAAAACATGTCTTCTTTGTAGCAGCTAGGCCCTGCTACCACTGTTGGCTGAGTTCACAAATCTGTTGTAACCTGTAGCTTCCCTGTCACTTCTCTGGCTCTGCTCTCCTGCTAAGCTTTGTTTCCTGGCAGTAATTAAAACCTTCCACCACTGCCATAGCTACTGCTGCTGCTGGAACCACCATAGCCACCTTGGTTTCGTGGTTTGGCAAAGTATTGGCCTCCACCACCACAGGGGCCAGAACTTCTGCCTCCAAAGTTTTCTCCTTTCATGGGTTCAAAATTGGAAAATTGATTGCTATAATTGCCAGAATCATTGCAGATTCCGCCACCTCCAAAACTGTTTCCATCATTTCCAAATCCATTATAATCATCCCCACTGCCACCATATCCGCCACCACCACGGCTGCCACCAAAGCCACCTCGACCACTGAAGTTTCCTCCATGATCAAAGTTGTCATTTCCACCAAAACCACCTCCACGACCGCCACCAAAGTTTCCAGAACCACTTCGACCTCTCTGGCTGGATGAAGCACTAGCCATCTCTTGCTTAGACAGGGCTTTTCTCACTTCACAGTTGTGGCCATTCACAGTGCGGTATTTCTGAATGACAATCTTGTCTACGGAGTCATGGTCATCAAAGGTTACAAAAGCAAAGCCTCGCTTTTTGCCAGTGCCCCGGTCAGTCATGATTTCAATCACTTCAATTTTCCCATACTGTTCAAAATAATCTCTCAGGTGATGCTTGTGTCTTCTTTAATGCCACCAACAAAAATCTTTTTCACAGTTAAGTGGGCACCAGGTCTTTGAGAATCATCTCTTGAGACGGCCCTCTTTGGTTCCACAACTCTTCCGTCCACCTTGTGTGGCCTTGCATTCATGGCCGCATCCACCTCCTCCACAGTGGTGTATATGACAAACCCGAAGCTTCTGGAGCGCTTGGTGTTTGGAACCCTCATTACCATACAGTCTATGAGCATTCTCCATTGCTCAAAATGGCTCCTCAGACTCTCATTGGTTGTTTCAAAGCTCAGTCCTCTAATGAAGAGCTTCCACAGCTGTTTGGGCTCTTTGGGAGACTCTGACTTAGACCTGATGGTAGTGGACAAGGGGGAAAGACTTCCATGATGCTTTCCCGGCTGCGTCCACAAGCAGAAAAGCACCTTCCAATAATTTTTATTTGCGTATGTACATGGTTGAGATCAAACTGTACCTCAAATTTTTTATCCAACTTTTTAACTTACCAACATTTTGTAATAATCATTTTTCCATTTTACTTAAAAATTCTATGTGTTAATACAGCAAAAGCTAAACAATAAAAAGACAGTAAAGGAGGCAATGAGACATAAAAAGAAGGTGTCTATGACAGTGACTTGCTCCCAGTTTTGCTCCCTCAGATCTGTCCTCTACACCAGCTACAGTTTTCTCTCTAATGTTAAAGCTATCATGATATCTCTTTTCTTACAAATCCCAGTGGCTCCTGCTTCCTATAGACATTATCCTAGTTCCTCTGCAGGGCACACTATGTGTCATATGAGCCAGCTATACTTCAGGCTTGGAGGCCTTGAAGAAACCTTTAAGGCTTCCTCCCACACTGTTTCCCATGCCCTAGTTTTTTTTTTTTTTTTCTTAATTGAGGTTTAATTGGAATATAACATTATATTAGTTCCATGTATACAAAGTAGTGATTGAATATTTTTATATATTTCAAAATGATCACCAAAACATTCAACACTGTTTAGAAGGGCTTCCCTGGTGGCTCAGCTGCTAAAGAATCCACCTGCAATACAGGAGACCTAGGTTCCATCCCTGCCGGGGTCCTGCCCCAGAGCGTCCGGGGGTCTTGAGGGATGAGTAGCATCGGTGGAAGAACTGAGCTGAGTCAATGTGGTGATGGAGCAGTCTCTCTCTTTATTGTTGTTGGTTTACAGTTTTATAGCCAAAAGACATCCTCATTACATCATTACATCACCTATCATTCTATACAATATTTTGTTTTCTACCTTCCTTAGCAACCTTATCATTGAGCTCATTCTCCAATCTATCATGAAACATTCCCCTTGCAGAAGTCAGATTTCTATGTAATTAGATTTAACAATAGTATGTTTACCATTTGAATGTCTCCAGCATACTTCATTCAATCATGATAAGTACATCAATCTAAGTAGAAAGGTTACATTTCTCTTATCAGGTGCAACTATGTAGAAGCTAGAGGGAAGGGCTTAAGCTTGAAACTGTTTTGTTCTATTAACCTACTCCAGTGCTTACAAGGAAAGAGGAAAGAGGACAAAGGGACAGTTTGGGAAGAGGAAAGAGGACTAAGAGACAGTCTAGCAGCACTGCTTTAGCAATAAAACCCTATTAACCTTATAACTACTATAACAAATTCCTATGTCTTCATTATCCTAAAGCAGTCAATGTCTCCAACTATGCTGGCCACAGTTATGAGCATTCCTAAGTCCCATTCCAGCCTGGTTTCTTCAAGGAAAGGAGCCTCCTCCGCTTAGTGGTCGGGGGAGTGTGAGGTGGAAAGGTGACCCAAGTACAAACTCTTCTGGTCATGGCCTTGCCATGACCCCCAGAGAACTCTTGGTAAACTTCCCAGTAACTAGTAGGAGGTGTAGTAATCTATTTAAATGTCCCTTTCATTCCTTCTTAGCCCCCAGGGAAGGCAATCCACCTTCCGGAATCCTCTGGTCGATAAGGTCTGGAGGAATTATCTCAGGAGGAATTCTTTCCAACTGGGACTGACCTACTGAAATGAGCTAATGTTCCGAGCATAGACAGAACTCCCAAGAAAAATACCAGGTGGGGGGACCTTGCCCGGGATGCCCAGATAAAGAAAGTCAGCTTTGCAATTTCTTTCTTAGTCTCGTGATCTTGTCATCCTAGCAAGGGGGCATCCTGATGGCTCCCTGCACATCCCTGGGTTGAGAAGAGCTCCTGGAGAAGGAAAAGGCTACCCACTCTAATATTCTGGCCTGGAGAATCCCATGGACTGTGTAATCCATGGGTCACAAAGAGTCGGACACAACTGAGTGACTTTCACTTTCGCTTTCTATAGTTTAAACACAGTTGATGTATGTATGATAAGGACTTTTATGATCTACTCTGTTAGCAACTTTCAAATATTCAATACAATATTGTTCACCATGGTCAGCATGCTATACATTACCTCCTCATGACTTATTTTATAACTGGACATTTGTACCTTTTGACACCTTTTGCCATTTTACTCACCCCAAACCCTACCCCATATTTCACCCCCCCCCACTTTAGGCAACTGACAATCTCTTCTCTGTATCTATGAGCTTGTTTTTTTTAATTTCAATTCGACATATAAGTGAGAATATGTGGTATTTCACTTAGCATTACATCCTCAAGGTTCATTCTCACGAATGGCAAGATTTTGTTATTTTTTATATCTAAGTAGCATTTAGACATGAAATAAATAAAACACCCATACCCTAGTTTTTGATAGTCCTTTGTCCTGGAATGCTTTATCTTTCCTTTCCCCCCAGATTAACCTGTTAAAGAATCAACAGGTTAATTCTTTAAGTCTCTACTCAGAAACTGTTCCCTCCAGGAAGAATTTTTCCTTGGACTCCACCACACTCTGAGCTGGATATCTGAGCCCCATCTGTGGCATTACATGACACCCTGGAACAAGAAAAAAGTGGGGGAATAAAATGCATTCAGGGACAAGGCTAGCCTAGACATTACATTTGAATATTCTCCAGCCTTGCTTTATGGAATCTAATTCAACTCTGGAGTGATCTTGTGGAATTCCATAGGAATCTCAGATCAGAATTTCCCTGGATCATGAGAGATCCTTGGGGGAGGGCAGCTTCTGACCATCTCTGTTTTTCCATCTCTCCCAATAGCCTGCCAGGTTTCCTGCTACAGAAGTCAGTCTGTGTCTTAGAAGAGTTTTCAAAATGTATTTTTTTTCCCATGCTGCTGCGATCACCAATAGTTCTCTTTAGCTTCTGGCTTATATTAGGAAGAAAAATTCCCTTCATGTTAAAACTACTTTTATTAGTTCTCTATTCCTTAGTATGAATGAGGGTCTGAAAGAAGGATTCAGTGAAGGAAGAGAAAATAGAATATTCTGAAATTTGCCGAAGTCCTTCCTTGACTACATCTCACCCTCAGAGTTGTAACCACCAACCCCAAGAGAGTGAGCCTGGGGGACCTGGGCCTGCAAACCCACCAGGACTTCTACTAGGCCATAAGAGCAATTTGCTTTCACTTTCTGCTAAAGCAGCTAGCCAATACCCACTGGGGCCAGATGTCGCTATCTAAGCCCTATTCCTCCTCATTTAGAGATCATGCAGGGACTATTTTTGTACCCCACTCTGATATCTGGACATCTCCAAATGTGGTTTGAAAAATTCCAGTTGCCCGAGGATTTGTTGCCTGTGGAGGATGCAGCAGCTAAAATCATAAGGAATGCATCTGCCTCTCTCTGACTCCTTTGTAGCTAAGTTAAGTCACTTATTTAAGCAATCTCTGTCTCTTTATGAATGGAACAGATTCTATCTACAGCTATTGTTTACCTTAATGTCTTGTTCAAAACCAAGGTAGCCTATTGCAGACATTACCTCCAGTCCATTTCATGCAGATTTTTTTTTTTGGTGGGGGGTGTTGGGGGATCTCTTCATGAGACAGCTTACTGAAACCAGCATGCAAAATAGCTTAGCTCTCTAAGCAAATATCATACCATTAGCAGAAGGAACTGGGACCAGAGGCTGGGCTGGGAATTAAGGTTGCTGGGGTGATATTCTGCTTTCTTATACAAACTGTGGTGTTTTTGAATAAAATCAGTTCACCAATGAGTTTCAATTTCTTCCTAAATTAGAAAAATGGCACCTCCTTCCTTCTTCCAGAAGCTGACGGAGAGCAGTTGACAAATGTCCCCAAGGCTTTGGAATTACGTAGTTGCTTTTTCTAGCAGCATCTCTTTCTCAATAAAGGTTCTCAGAGGCTCAGTGTGGCTCAGGTAAAAATTGCCTTTCATCTATTTCTTCCTTGCTTTCCAGATAATCTGTGGCTAAAATTAGCAATGCTTAGTTCAGTAAAAAATATTGTTACAGCGGCAGCTATGGAAACGGTGTTTGAGCAGCTTCCCCTTCAGGGAGCTGACTTTAGTGGGATATGCCTTCTTGCTGATTAAATGAAACAACTCACTGCTTTTGAAGCTGAGGTCTGAAATTTGTTAAGAGTACAGGCAAATCTTCCAAAAGAACCATCCTCCACATTTCCATTAAGGAAAGAAAAAAGTATGTCTCAAATTAGGTGTCAGATTTTGCTTTGAATAGAGTATAGGAAGATTACTTTGTTGACCCATCATCCTACATTTGAGTTGTCTTTTCACTCAAATAGTGGATAATACTATTAATGCTGATGCCTTTCTCATACATCTTCTTATAGTTTACCAAAAAAGCTTTCCTGTGCACTGCCACTGAATTCTTATGATAGGTGCAGAAGACAGAGAGAACATAATAAGGAAATTCCTGATCAGACAAGGAAAGAGGCTCAGCCATTCTAGCCCACATGGTTAGTAATTAGAGGAGATGGGATGAAAATTCTCTCACCTCTGATTGCATTATTCTTTTACATTCCCTGAACGATCTCCTTGTGCCTGAGGTAGTGAATTCAAGTGGCCAAGGTCAGACTTACATCTAGTTGAGTCTGCATTTGGTAAACTTTCAGCTTTGCCTTTGTCAACGTTCCTGACTAGCAGGGTCTCCCCTGCTTCAGACAGCAGAGCTCTCCTGATGCTCCCTGGGAAGCAGTCTGCATTTCAATTCCACTTTCTGATCTGTCTGCCTTCCCTCCAAAGGACCCTTCCTCTGGGTCCTTATTTTGCTCCAGTTTCCATCATTTTAATTCATCTGTTCTCATGCCTTTCTTTATGATCTCTGTTCTCCTGGGAACATCTCTGAGAAGTTTATTCTTCTAAATGTATTTATAGGGCTAATGAATTAATGAGTGCCAGGAAAAGGGCACTTCTTTTTAACAGACTCTAATTACTTTGATTCTAACAAAAGACTCCTTCACATAACTTTGGCCAACCCAGGAAAGATAAGAGCCAGGCTCCAAAGTCTTCCCCTGTGGCCACAGTGGAGATTGAAGGAAGGGTGATGATTTTAGGGAGAAGGAGCGTAATAAACTATTCCTGTGGGAAATTGTCACTTCACGCCTTCTGGTAGAGCATGCTTAGGAAATTGTAGTTCACATTATTTGAAGGATTTAAGCCTTTGCTGCCACTATGAATATCATGCAGGTTTCTGGCCCCTCTCCATTCTACTTCTTTCCCAATTCTAAATGCTCCAGTAGTTTCCCAAGAAGTTCAGGGCCAGAGCAGAGTTCCTGATCACCGCACTCATTGAAGTCAAACATAGCTGGCTCCTTCTCTCCTTCCAGTGCCAGACCAGAGATTCATCACTGATTCTCATCCCACAATTCACATGCCACTTTATGAGGTGGGATCAGGGACGAACTCATCACAGTGTGGTTTCCTTGGCCCAGCAAGCATCCAAACCTGTACACTAAAATTTTTTTCCACTTTATGTAAGAGACAAAATGATGATTATTTGCTTATTTGCTGAGCTTTCAAACTCTATGTCCTTATCAAATGCTCCCATGGCAACAGAGGGTTCTTTGTCCTCAGCAGTGTTGGAGGACAGCTGAATTGTGGAAGTCTTCTCAAGTATATGATGCATTCACAGCTGCAGGAGAAGATGTGTCAGGCCAGGCAATAATGCACAACTGTCATTGTGCATTACCAGTCGTCAGAGAAAACAGCCACACACATGACTTGCATTTCTATGTCAGAAATTGTTTATCCTGAGTCTATGAACTTAATGGCTTCCTCTTCCATGAAATCTCCTATGTCACTTCCACCCTCCTCTCTGTTTCCCTCTGGGTTCTCACAGTATCCCATGCTTGGTTGTAATGCCTTTTCAAACTGTGTTATATTTACCCTTGTTTTTAGCTTCCTCTTGAGAGAAACATATACTACTGCATCTGTTAAATGAGTTTAGACTAAAGGTTTACATGAAAAGACAGATGAAAAATACATCTCATTTTACATATTAATTCTTCTCAGCCGAAAGTGTCTGACTTAGGAACAGACTGTGAAGCGTAGTTGTTGCTGTTGTTGTTGTTTTAATTGCTAAGTCTTGTCTGTCTCTTTGCAACCACATGGACTATAGCCCACCAGGCTCCTCTGTCCTGGGATTTCCTGGGCAAGAATTCTGGAGAGGGTTGCCATTTCCTACTCCAGGAAATCTTCTTGACTGAGTGATTGAACCCATATCTCCTGCATTGGCTGGTGGATTCTGTACCACCCAGCCACCCAGGAAGTACTAATTTTCTATAACTATAATTTAGTCTCTATAAATTATATGTGTGTATATATATATATATATATATACTTATATATATATATATATAGAGAGAGAGAGTATAGTTATATCACTAGAGTTATATGGACTAAATTTTTTAGAATGAGACCACATCCATGGAAAACACTTTTTGAAAATTCCTTCTTCTTCAGCTGAAGTATTGTGAAGTGGGAAAATATATGAAGAAAACATTGTGAAATGTTTTACATTTCAGATATATATATTCATAATTTTTCAGGAATTCCATATCCTGAAAAAAATGTAAAAATATTGTGAAGCTTTAATTTTCAATAATGTGATAGTTGCAGTTTCTATATCTGCAAATATATTAGATTCTTGTATTACCATATATTTGCTGTTCATAATAAAATAAAAATTAACATAGTAATATACAGTATTAATATATAATTATATGTAATGTCACTATAGATAGTGACTGTAGCCATGAAATTAAAAGACACTTGCTCCTTGAAAGAAAAGTTATGACCAACCTAGGCAGCATCTTAAAAAACAGAGACATTACTTTGCCAACAAAGGTCTGTCTGGTCAAAGTTATGGTTTTTACAACAGTCATGTATGGATATGAAAGTTGGATTATAAAGAAAGCTGAGTGTCAAAGAATTGATGCTTTTGAACTGTGGTGTTGGAGAAGACTCTTGAGAGTCCCTTGGACTGCAAGGAGATCCAGCCAGTCCATCCTGAAGGAGATCAGTCCTGGGTGTTCATTAGAAAGATTGATGTTGAAGCTGAAACTCCAAAACTGGCCACCTTACGTGAAGAGATGACTCATTGGAAAAGACCCTGATGCTGGGAAAGATTCAAGGCAGGAGGGGAAGGGGGCAACAGAGGATGAGATGGTTGGATGGCATAACTGACTCAATGGACATGAGTTTGAGTAAACTCCAGGATTTGATGATGGATTGGGAGGCCTGGCATGCTTCAGTCCATCGGGTTACAAAGAGTCAGACATGACTGAGCAACTGAACTGAACGGAACTGATAATGTATGTACATTGCTGTGTGTATGTATAAACAAATATATGTTGTTATTATTATTAGATATATGATTGCCTATATATTTGATTATATGTTACCATGTATGTGGTAGGCATTTACCAAAAACTATTATCATGTAAACATCTAACACTTCCTTCACCTGAAGCATAAACATAGTAGACTTACCTATCTAACCAAGAAGTGATTGTTTTCTCATTTAAAAATATTGATAAGCTTAATAAGAACCAAATTGCAGTCACAGAATTTATAAATAAACTTGATATTTTGGCTTTCAGACTTTTTTGGCTTTTCTTTTTCTAATTGCTTTAGATGTACAAATTTGATATTTTAAAACTTTAATTAAAAAAATTAATATGAAAAGTAACATGGAAGATTGAAGTTCTGAGATTAAAAATAGGGTGGTTCTAATGGTGACCAGTCTTAACATATATGAGAAAATGAACAGATAAATTTACTGTCCTATAAACACTCACCCTCTTCTGAATCTTTAAGATATATCCATGCTTGGTCAAATTTAATATTCACTGATTTTACTGTCTGTGACAGAGACAGCAAGCAATCACCCCACATCTACCCTACCCTTCATTTAGCAATAGAACCTAAGGGTTTTGCTTAACATGCATTTCCAGCTTCCATTTCAGCTATGTGTGGCCATATGACTAAGTTCTGACTAATGGATTGTGAAGACAAGTGATGTCTGCAACTACCAGTGTGTCTTCTACTTCTTTTTCCTCCTTTATACTTGCTCTCTGGGATGAAGGTGGGAACTCAAGTCATCTTACATAAAAGGTGGTAGTGTAGAGCGTAAGTGACTCCACCTTAAGAAAAGGAGCCACCATCTTGTAACAAAGGGCAACACCTAGGTTCCTGAAAAAACCTGCAGTGTAGTCCAGCCCTCACCCCCTGGCACCACCCTAGACACGACCAATCCCCGTGCTTCGGGGAAGCGCCACAAAATACGCCAGTCAGGGGGCTGTTCACAGATGAATATACCTATCAGGGGCTAGCGCGCGAAAAACCCCTGACCTCCCCTCCCGTCCTGGCCAGTCACAGGATGCTGAGGCACATTACTCCATTCACGCCCTCCTGCCCTTTGTCCTCTCCCTTTAAAAGCCTTGTACCATGCCGCTCGGGCCGCTGACCCCACTCCGCTGCGTCGGTGTGTGTGTGTGGTCCAGACCCGGGTCTGCAATAAACTACCTCTTGCTGCTTGCATCGTGAATGGCCTCCTGGTGGTTTGTGGAGACTGAGATCTGGGCATAACAGTAGCTGTATGTTGACAATAGCAAATCTCTAATAGAAATTTGACATTTTACAGCCTCCATGTCAATCCTGGCCTCCCTGTGTACAGATCATTGTTTAAGAGAAACTAAACTACAGTTTAAGCCACCAGCATTTTGACTCTGGTTGTATCCTAACTTCTTTTTGTCATCCTTCCTAATGACAACACTAAACTCAAGATAGGTTGGTGCTGGAGTAGGATTGGCTTTGGAAGACTACATTGCAGGAACAGAGATAATGTTTCCTAAATCACAAAGACCAAAGAACATATGAACATGGGTAGGTAGGAGTTAGGCACAATGTCTCCTTTCACAAATTTGGGATAAATGATGAGATTAAGGGCTTTGTTATAAGATACATCTGGGTTTGAGTCCTGCGTCTACTTTGGAATTTGTCTTTTGGGGCCTGGCTTTATTGGCTGTGGCAGAGATGATTAGTATGTTTGGATTCTCAGGAGAAGCAGAATTAATAGGCTACATAGATAGATATAAGAGGAAATTTATTATTGGAACTGGTTCATACATTTATGGAGGCTTAGAAGTCCCACAACCTGCTGTCTTCAAGTTAGAGAACCAGAAAAATCAGTGATTTAATTCAGTTTTGACTCTGAAGACCTGAGAACCAAGAAAACTAATAGTGTAACTCTCAGCACCAGATCAAACTGAGAATCAGGAGAGCTAATATTCATGACTGAGGGCAACAGAAGATATAAAGCTCAAGGAAAGAGAGAATTTATCCTTTCTTCACGTTTTTGTTCCATTCAGGCGCCTGGTGGACTGGATGATACTTGCCCACATGGTGAGGTCAGCTTTCTTCACTCAGTCTACTGAATCAAATGCTAATCTTGTCCAGAAACATCCTCACAGTTGCACCCACAAATATTTTACCAGCTCTCTGGGCATTGCTTATCCCAGTTAAGTTGACACATAAATATCACAAGACCATTCCTTGTCAACGCAACACCTATTGCATCTCCAATGCATATTCTAATATTAAACCACACTTAATCTCTATATAAAGTTTGACCTTGCAGTGGCTAAGTCATCCATCCATTTAGCAACGTATGTTGAGAACCTCCTATGTGCACATGCTTCCGTTAGTGCTGGCACACTGTGGTAAACAAGAACTTGGCACAATCCTTTCCCTCATGAACTACTGCATCTAGTACTAAGACAACTAAATAACACATTATGATTTAGTTTGATAATGGCTCTAGTACAAGAAGTACATAACAAACTTGCATATGTAGACACAGAGAAGAAATAGAGAATGAATGGTCATTGGCAATAGTTAAGGCCTCTGGTACTGTGGCAAGATTATGAAAGACTCTCTAGCTCCCTTTCGTGTTCTGGAGCTTATTCTGAAGGCAGTTGAGATCCAGTCAAATGTTGGAAGTAGGTGAAGAATATGAGATTTATATTGGAAACCTTGTGGGGAAATATTGGAATAAGAGAAGACTAGAGATGGAGAGTCTTGCTAGGCAGCCAGAGGCATCTCGCTAGTAGTTAACTCTTAGCTTACACCCTCAACAGTAGAAGATTCCTGTTACTGGAATCTAGCTCTACAGAGGACAGATTCCTTTTTCCTTCTAGTTCTGTCCTCTCCTGCTGAGAGGGTAACAGGCAAGAAGGCCAGGGGTCTCCAATGGAGAGAAGTGTCAGACATTTTTATCTCTCTCTTAATTGGCAGGAGGAAACAAACTAGTGATATTTTTTCCCTTCTCTATACAAATTCAAAAGAGGTTTCTCTTAAAACACTGTGTTGCCTTAAGGACATCTGGTCTCACCTGAAATTAACTATTCTCAAACCTTGAGTTAACCAATGCATTCTTCTTATGGAAATGTTTGTCTTAAGCTATGTTAATGTACTATGCATTTGCCCCAAACTCTGTCTTTGATTCGGTTCTGCCAAATGGCTTAAAACCTACTTGACAAACAAGTATGTTATACTCAGACATTGTTCTCCTAATCTATGTAAATGAAACTATCTGTAGGTACACTGCCCTTCAACAAGATTCAAGTCAATCGTTTTATGGCCCAGGATGACTCATCTGGTGCTAAGATTATCCCAAAACACATCTTATGTATGAGAGGCCTGGTGCCATTCTGAGTTTTGAGAAATTCCTTTCTTTCATTAGCAAACTGCTAGTGACTATATAACATCCAGCCAAAAACTAGCAGGGGGTTACTCTTTCTATCCCCTTCTGATGCCTATGTCAGAAGCTTTCTCTATTTCTTATATACTTTAATAAAACTTTATTACACAAAAGCTCTGAGTAATCAAGCCTCGTCTCTGGCCCTGGATTGAATTCTTCTCTTCCGGAGGCCAAGATTTCCGGCATCTTTTTTGTGATTTCGTCAACAACCTTTCACCACCATGTACCCATGTGATAATGTGGGGGAAAGCAAATGGTTATATCCTGGGCAGTAGGAGTGAGGGGGCCAGTGAACGCAGAAGAGGGGCTTCAAGTGCCACAGTATGAGGAGACACTGAAGGCGGGGTCTGGGGTTTTAGGCATAAGGCCAAGAAGGGGACGGGTGCAAAGAGAATAAAGAGGCCAAGCTGTGTAAAGGCCAAGCTCTATTCAGGTGGGAGGGCTAGTGATTCCTGAGCTGCTTATTGATGCAGGGTACACTCCTAGACAGGAGCTAGTTGCTGCTGCCAACTGAGTACAACCACCCAGGCCGGCCAGTTCAACCAAGACAGAGGCCTCAATTATGGGGTGGATGCTGAGGAGCATAATAAAGACAAGGCCTGAATAGAATGTGAGCCAAAGTTGTATCCATTCACAGAGATGGGATTTGTATTATATACTTGTTTAAAATCTGCTCAGTGCCCCTGGAAACTCAGGCTGTCAAGGAACTACACACCTCAGAGATGCCTCCTCCTCACAGGCTTCTCTTACCAGCACAATTTTTCTTGGTCCCCTGCTCACCCTCATACACACCTCTGACCTAGTTCTGTCCACACCTGACATACACACTCATTCAATTGCTTTTCCCTTTCTTTGATTTGATTTCTACCAGACCTGTGAGGATTCTTTGGATGCCTCTGGCTGTCAGCTCTGCTTACATTAGAAAGAGTTAAGAGAGAGCATAAGGGACAGAAAAAGAAATTTGGAGATAATATGAAAATTAAAGGAATTAAGTAACTTAGGCAGAATTATGAATTTCACATTCATTGGATTGAACTTAACTACCACAGGAAAACAATCATATGGATTTGAAACCACAGGGGAAGTACTTGAAAACAGTTACTCTCAGATATTTGAGCACCTATATAGGCTATAGTGTGGACTTCCCTGGTGGCTCAGACAGTAAAGCTTCTTCCTACGATGTGGGAGGCCTGGGTTCCGTCCCTGGGTGGGGAAGATCTCCTGGAGAAGGAAATGGCAACCCATTCCAGTATTCTTGCCTGGGAAATCCCATGGATGGAGGAACCTTGTAGGCTACACTCCATGGCATCGCAAAGAGTCAGACAAGACTGAACGACTTCACTTTCACTTTCTATAAGCAATTAAGGAAAGGATTTCACTACACTTTCTATCTGACTCTGGAGTAAAAATGAGGTTAGAGATGTTGACCTGGCATTCCAGTCTCAGTGTTAGCTCAGTTGCTCAGTCGTGTCTAACTCTTTGTGACCCCATGGACTACAGCACACCAGGTTTCCCTGTCCATCATCCATCCTGGAGCCTACTCAAACTCAAGTGAATCGCGTCAGTGATGCCATCCAACCATCTCGTCCTCTGTCATCCCCTTCTCCTCCCACCTTCAATCTTTCCCAATATCAGGGTCTTTTCTTCACATCAGGCGACCAAAGTGTTAAGGGAAGAACACTGACTGAAACTGCCCACCCTGGCCAGTCACCATGGTAACCATTTGCATGAGTTGTTTTATGACAGGAGATCCTGATAAGGAATAGAGAACTAATAAGCCACCACCAACCAGACGAGTTCGGGAAAGGTCTACAGGAGACACTGTGTGTCCCTCCACTTCCCAGAATTCCTCTCGCTAGCATCCATCTTAGCTGAGCTATGCATGCGCCACCAGGAAAGACTCTGAATTAGAATAATTGGCCAAAGACCACCTGGAAACTAATCCCATCACCATAAAACCTGAGACTGTGAGCCACGCAACAGAGCACTTCTCCTGGGTTCCCTTACTCTACTGCTCTCCACCTGGGTGCCCTTCCCAATAAAATCTCTTGCTTTGTCAGCACGTGTCTCCTCAGACAATTCTTTTTCGAGTGTTAGACAAGAGCCCACTCTTGGGGCCCTTTAGGGGGGCCTCCCCCTTCCTACTTCAATTCCTGAGGTAATTGAGCTTCAGCTTCAGCATCAGCCCTTCTGATGAATATTCAGGACTGATTTCCTTTAGAATGAGCTGGTTGGATCTCCTTGCAATCCAAGGGACTCTCAAGAGTCTTCTCCAACACCACAGTTCAAAAGCATCAATTCTTTGGTGCTCAGCTTCTTTATAGTCCAACTCTCACATCCATACATGACTACTGGAAAAACCATATCTTTGACGGGCATTCCAAAAGTTGAGCAAAACTGAATCTGGTCTACTGAATAGCAAGTAACACTCTCAACATATTCTTAAAACCTGACTGATCAGATCTACGCCTTCTTCGTTTCAACAACAGATTTTATTGTTCACTAAATCTTAGTTGAGTGTCTTACATATGCAGGGTTGTTTCTACACGTTCAGTGAGTAAACAAGAGTGGATTCTTCCTCTCAAGAGCATGACCAGTACTGACCTGAGCCAGCACTTCTTACATATGAATTCTTACTGGTATTGTACGTGTGCCTTTCTCTCCACCCAACCAACCAATGTACATATACACTCCATTCCCTGCCACTTATACATTCTATATTCCTCTGATGCTAAGACAAATATTTTTATAGCTTCATTTGCCCCTTGGTACCAGCAGACTTAAAATAGAATACACCTTTAAATTGTATTTTTCAAAGATGACTGCACCAATATATTCCATCCCAGATGTTCTGCTTACAAAGTGATGTTGACCCTCCTTCCATTGGGAAGTAGGGTCTTGTTTCCCTCCCTTGATTCTTAGTGGTCCTGTAACTACAAGCAAAGTGACACTATTTGACTTCTGAGGCTAAGGTGTAAATTGGCAATATGCCTCCCACTTGGTCCTTTTTGGATGCTTACACTTGAAACTAGTCACCATGTTGTGAGGAAGCCTGAGCTACATGGAGAGGCCACAGGGAGGCATTTCCACTGATAGGCCCAGAAGAGGTGCTGAGAACTCAATTATGAGTTCACATCAACATCTTCAGACATGTAAATGAATTACCCTTAATTATTCAACCCCTCCCTCCCACTCCTGAACCCCTCTACTGATTAATGCTTATAAAATCAATTTTCTCTGCTAAACCCTGCTCAAATTGCAGATCCAGGGGCTAAACAAATGATCATTGATTTAAGACTAAGTTTTGGGGTGGTGTGTTCATAACAATGCCTATCTTATCTACTCCTTTGATGTATTAATTAGCAGTCACATCTTCTCTTCCCATCAAGACTGTTGGTTCCTTAGAGTCTGGAGTTTTAAGTCTTAACTTTCAGAACATTCTTTCATACTATGTTATATTCAGTCAAACTAAATTTCTGCTTCTCTCTGTATTTAATCTTAGACTCTCAGTCTTTGTATACTTGATCATCCTATCTTTTTTTTGTGCACACTCTTGTTCCCATCTATATTCTCCCAAGTCTCATTCATCTTCAAGACTGAGTCACATGCCAGGACGAATTTTCTGATTCTTCCTGTGAGAAGAGATGCCTACTCTTTCTGAACTCCCAGAACACTATAGATAAATTTCTTTTACCAATATTATCATCTTTTACCTTATATCACAGTTACTCGTTTACAGATGTTTCTCCACTTGTAGACTGTCTTATTTGTCCTTATATCCATTTATACAAAAGAATCTATGGAAAGTCTACTACTTGCCATGCAATCTACAAGGCACAGGGTAAAGAACAGTGAACAAAGGAAGACATGATCCTGTCCTGATATATCTTCCAGTTTAGTGAAGGAAGCACAATAAATAAATACACAAATATTTGACAATCATTCTATTTTAAGAGTTTTAACCAAGTCAGTCACACCCAAGACTTAATGCAATGCCCTATTTCATTTGCAGTCTTGGAAGGCAACATGGAATAATCAGAGATATCAGTTTGAATTCTGTCTCACCTATGAATGTGAAGCAAGGGCTTCATCTCTCCATGCTTGACTTCTCTCATGGATCAAGTGAAGGTAATTTTATCTGCTTTATACTTTTTAAATAATAAGTGAGAAAACTTATGTGAGGTCTGCATTTGTGCTGGGCACACAAAGAAATCATATAGCCCTTTGTTCCCAGCTTCTCTTGCTTAATATAGAGCTCAGCCTTCAGTTTTCATTCACCTGATGAGGCTAACCATGATATCAAATACTCAGACCCCATCCTTCCCTTGTACATGAAACTCCTTTTATGGTTGAATAGCACCCAATTTTTTTCTTGGGGCAACTTCAGCCGGTGGCTCTGGAGGGAAAGAAGACCTCAGTTTTTGTCATATGGCTGACTCCTACTCATTATACAAAATGTAACCAAAATGGCATTTCTTTAGGGAGACTGTGACCACCACCCACTCCAGTCCCCATCAGACTGTGTCAGTTCCCTCCTTTTCAGACTACACAGAACCCCTACAGCTCTCCTTAACAATACTTGTCACAACTGGAATTGATTAATTTTTAAAAACTACCTATCACACTCCCATTAGATTGGAAGTGTGATAAAGGCAGGGGCCAAGGTCTGTTGCTGCCGTGATGGCCAGTATCAGGTAAAGTCCTTGCCATATAGAAAATACTCAAGAAATACTTATGCAATTAATGCATCGGGAAAAGCTTTGCAGCTGGAACACCAAGAAAGAAGTGAGCTCAACAATTGTCAGAAACTATTTTCTTTGAGCATTTTTCATGATCAATTCTCAGAAGATTCTGAAGTCAGAAGGTGGGATCTTCCTTAATGGACCCAAAGCAAGAATGATTAATTTTATTTTTGTCAGTTAACAAGTTTTTCTGAACAGTGCCTCTGGGTTTCCTGATATGACCTATGGAAGGTATAAGAAATTAACATCCTAAAGTTAGATGGTTTAGTCAGACCAGCAAGCTGTTTTAAGCCGTGTCTGTAAAAGCAAACTAAAAAGGAAACTGACAATTTGAGAGAGTCATGGCTGTACTAACTACAGTTCCTGAGACAGTTATACTGTGTTACCATAAGCCTTCTAGAGATGTAAAACCCCAAGATGTTTTGAAGATAACATGAGTGAAAGCGAAGTCGTTCAGTGGTGTCCGACTCTAAGAGGCTTACAAATTTTTAACTTAAAACAATAATTAGCAGCTGTCTTGCCTGCATGTGTGTGCTCAGTTGCTTCAGTCGTGTCTGACTCTTTACCATCTATGGACCGTAGCCCACCAGACTCCTCTGTCCATGAGACTTTCTATGCAAGAATACTAGAGTGAGTTGCTGTGCCCTCCTCCGGGGGATCTTCCCAACCTAGGAACTGAACCCATATCTCCTGCATCTCTTGCATTGCAGGCAGATTCTTTACCCTCTGAGCCACTTGGGAAGCCCAGCTCGCCCTGTCATGGGCATTTAACTGGCCATTCCCTCAATACATACTAAAATATCTTTTTATATTATTTGCTCAAATCCAAAGAGTTGTAATAAAATATCTTTTCTCTTAGAAGTATGAGACCAGATATAGCAAAGTAACCAAGAAAAGTAAAATTTGGATTTTTTTTTTTTGCAAATATTAGCATTGGTTATTTCTCTAGCAATATGAGGACAAAATCCCTATAGGGTCTAGCTAAATAAACACTATATTTCTTACTACTCAAATGCAGGCCATGGTTCCAGATCTGCTTCCCAGCTTGTAACTGGACCTGCTGAATCTTCACTGTCTAAGGTTGAATTTAATCAAAATTAACACATCTACTGACCTAATTCCCCTATGAAAAGAAAGATTTGTTAGAAGATTAGACAATGATTTTAACTCAAGTTCTATTAATGCATAAAATCTCATTTATTTTTTGCATTTTAGTATATTGAAAGTGGCTTCTTACATAGAGAAGGCTGCTAGAGCTGAGAGAAGAGACAGCATTAAAGAGAACTGGTACTTTTATAGGCTTTCATGTATCTGAAGAATGTGGTACAGAAATTGAATAAAGTCTAATCCCATTTTGTTATTTTTTTACCAATTTTTGTGTGCTAGATCCTGGAAAACTTCATTCAGCTCTGCATCCTTTTTTTCGAGATGTATAACTGTTATTAACATGAACCAGGGAGAAAAAGCAAGACTAATGCACTTCATTTCCCCATAAAAATTTTCCTCTGAGGAGTAAAAGGCTCTCTCTTCATTTTGCATACAGAAATATCCTTTGCAAGTTTCTATGAAGCTTCCCTATCTAATGAGGTCTGAATATTGCACCAACTGGTATAAGAATTTCTTAGCTCTTGGGTCTTATTTTGCAATTAATACTATTTTTAGTTCCAAGAGTCCCTTCTTAGGGAAATGTCTCATACTATTGATACTCAAAATAAAAAGACAATGTTTTCATCATAAAGTCTTCCATTTAACAAACATTTAATGAGCACTGCACTAGGCATTGAGGTAACAGAAAATCTAATGAAGAGAGGATTTCCATTTACATCAAAGATAGAGGTACCATAAATACCCTCTTGAATAAATCAAAAACACAATACAAATCAAACAATGGATTGAAGACACTGGACATCATAATCAAATTGCTAAAAACAAATGTTTTTTTAAAAAATGTAAAAACAGCCTTGAGAAAAACAGACATTATGTATTAAGGAACAAAGATTAAGATGATCACACATTTTTCACTGTAAAGAATACAAACAAGAAGACAGTGGAGCAATATTTTTAAAATACTGAGTGAAAAACCCTGAATTGAAAAAAATCTGAAAGATTAAAAGAATTCTATAACCAGCAAAACATCATTCAGAAGTGAGAGGTAGATTAGGAAATTTCAGGATATAAGAAAGTGGAAAAGTGTAGTTCTGACAGAACTACACCACAAGTAATATTAAAGAAAGTTCTTCAGACAGAAGGAAAATTGTAACAAGTGGAATTATAAACGTGTATAAAGAAATAAGGAGCACTGAAATAACTACTAAGAGAAATATATACAATATATTATTGTGTTTGTATATCTTTACAAGATAATTGGCTAAGATAACAACGTTAGGATTTATAATATATATAAAAGTGAAATGTGTCAAATCAATAGCACATAGGCCGGAAGAAAAGAGTTAGAAGTATAACTATTGTAAGGATTTTTTTTCCATAATGAATGTGGCATATTATCATTTGAACAAAACTTTGATATGTTAAAGATGTATACTGTAAACTTTAAGAATCTTGAAATATAAAAACCAGTTAAAACTAAATAGAAAATGGAAAATAATAAAAGTTGAAATGAAATTAATAAAATAGAAAACACAGCACACAAAGAAAAAATAATAAAGCCAACAAACCCAAAAGCTACTTCTTTAAGAAGAAATATATATATATATATATATTTCTTATATATATATGATATCTTATATATATATATATGATATATATATTTCATATATATATATATGATAATTTGTTGAGTCCAAGAAAGGTTTATCCTAGGAATGCAAGGCTGGTTTAACATTCTCAAAACAATAATATTAAGAAAATAAACAAATAAATTAGTTTCCACTCATGCTCCACCTCCCTGTGCCATGGTCCAGAAATTTCCTCAATGCAGAAACACAGGGTAACCATAAGATTCACTTTATTTCCTTTTTCTCATTCACAGTCTGAGTTGCCTAATTAAAGTCTGAAAACAATTGCCTAATAGTTGTTTTCCAGTTGATTATGTTTAGAAGTTAAGCTCAATCTTTATCATTGTATGTAATGTTTATAATCATAATTCTCAATCTTTTTCTTTAACTGTAGATGCTATACTTTTTCTTCAATAGACAACTAATTGATATGTGTAATTAAGCTTCATTGTAATTACTGACATGTTTGCCTTCAAGTGTACCAAATTTTTAGAAAAATTTTCTTAAAATTTTTCATTTTTTCTGTGTTCTTGCCTTTCTCTTTTAGATCAATCAAGTATGTCTTATTCAGTTTTATTTCAATGGTTATTCTAGAAATTATCATTAACTTACTGCAGGTTATCTTCTTATTACTTTGTATCATTGTTGCTAAGCTGTGTCTGACTCTTTTGCTACCCCATGAACTGTAGCCTGCCAGGCTCCTCCATCTATGCCATTTCTTTCTCCAGGGGATCTTCCAAACTCAGGGATCAAACCTAGGGTCTCCTGCATTGGCAGGTGGATTCTTTTTTTTTTTTTTATTGGTTTTGCCATACAATGACATGAAACCACCATGGGTTTACATATGCTCCCCCTGCAGAACCCCCCTCCCTCCTCCCTCCCGATTCCCTCCCCCTGGGAAATCTTGGTGCACCAGCCCTGAGCATCAATCCTGGGCTGGCGATTGATTTCACACATGATAATTAACATTTTTCAATGCCATTCTCCCATATCATCCCACCCTTGCCCTCATCCACAGAGTCCACGAGTCTGTTGTATACATCTGCGTTCCTTTTGCTGTCTCGCATGCTGGGTTCTCGCTGCCATCTTTCTAAATTCCATATATATGGGTTAGTATACTGTATTGTTGTTTTTCCTTCTGGCTTACTTCACTCTGGATAATAGGCTCCAGTTCCATCCACCTGAGTAGAACTGATTCAAATGAATTCTTTTTTAATGCTGAGTAATATTCCATTGTGTATATGTACCACAGCTTTCTTATCTATTCGTCAGTTGATGGGCATCTAGATTGCTTCCATGTCCTGGCTATTGTAAACAATGCAGCGATGAACACTGGGGTACACGTGTCTGTTTCAATTCTGGTTTCCTCAGTGTGTATGCCCAGCAGTGGGATTGCTGGATCATATGGCAGGTCTATTTGCAGTTTTTTAAGGAATCTCCACACTGTTTTCCATAGTGGCTGTACTAGTTTGCATTCCTACCAATAGTGTAAGAGGGTTCCCTTTTCTCCACATCCGCTCCAGCATTTATTGCTTGTAGATTTTTGGATGGCAGCCATTCTGACTGGTGTAAAGTGGTACCTCATTGTGGTTTTGATTTTCATTTCTCTGATAATGAGTGATGTTGAGCATCTTTTCATGTGTTTGTTAGCCATTTTTATGTCTTCTTTGGAGAAATGTCTGTTAAGTTCTTTGGCCCACTTTTTGATTGGGTCGTTTATTTTTCTAGAATGGAGCTGCAGGAGTTGCTTGTATATTTTTGAGATTAATTGTTTGTCCGTTGCTTCATTGGCTATTATTTTCTCCCATTCTGAAGGCTGTCTTTTCACCTTGCTTATAGCTTCCTTTGTTGTGCAGAAGCTTTTAATTTTAATTAGGTCCCATTTGTTTATTCGTGCTTTTATTTCCGATATTCTGGGAGGTGGGTCATAGCGGATCCCGCTTTGGTTTATGTCGGAGAGTGTTTTGCCTATGTTATCCTCTAGGAGTTTTATAGTTTCTGGTCTTATGATTAGATCTTTGATCCATTTTGAGTTTATTTTTGTGTATGGTGTTAGAAAGTGTTCTAGTTTCATTCTTTTACAAGTGACTGTCCAGTTTTCCCAGCACCACTTGTTAAAGAGGTTGTCTTTTCTCCATTGTATATTCTTGCCTCCTTTGTCAAAGATAAGGTGTCCATAGATGCGTGGATTTATCTCTGGGCTTTCTATTTTGTTCCATTGATCTATATTTCTGCCTTTGTGCCAGTACCATACTGTCTTAATGACTGTGGATTTGTAGTGTAGCCTAAAGTCAGGTAGGTTGATTCCTCCAGTTCCATTTTTCTTTCTCAAGATTGCTTTGGCTATACGAGGTTTTTGCATTTCCCCTGAAGTCAGGAACAAGACAAGGGTGCCCACTCCCACCACTACTATTCAACATAGTTTTGGAAGTCTTGGCCACAGCAATCAGAGCAGATAAAGAAATTAAAGGGATCCAGATTGGAAAAGAAGAAGTAAAACTCTCTCTGTTTGCAGATCACATGATCCTCTACATTGAAAACCCTAAAGACTCTACCAGAAAATTACTAGGGCTAATCAGTGAATATAGTAAAGTTTCAGGATACAAAATCAACACACAGAAATCCCTGGCATTCCTATACACTAACAATGAGAAAACAGAAAGGGAAATTAAGGAAACAATTCCATTCACCATCGAAACAAAAAGAATAAAATACTTAGGAGTATTTCTACCTAAAGAAACAAAAGACTTGTATATAGAAAACTATAAAACACTGATGAAAGAAATCGAAGAGGACACAAATAGATGGAGAAATGTGCCGTGTTCGTGGATTGGAAGAATCAATATAATGAAAATGAGTATACTACCCAAAGCAATCTATAGATTCAATGCAATTCCTATCAAGCTACCAGAGGTCTTTTTCAGAGAATTAGAACAAATAATTTCACAATTTTATGGAAATACAAAAAACCTCGTATAGGCAGGTGGATTCTTTACCACTGCGCCACCAGGGAAGTCCTTTGAAAATTGTGTAAAACATCAAAATTATTTTGGAAAATTATTTGGCAGTTTTTTAATAATGTTTCTTTGAGACTCCATGAACTACAGCATGCCAGGCTTTCCTGTCCTTCACTGTCTTCAGTGTTAAAATTTGTCCTCTCTAGTGGTCCTGTAGTTTCACTCCTAGATAGTTATCTATGAGAAATGAAAATACATTCTCAAAATTATGTGTATAAATAACATTATAGCAGTAGACTATTCATAGTAGTCTATTCACAATAGACTACAAGAGGAAATAACCTAATGCTCATGTACAGGGTAATATATTAGCAATTTTAGTATAAATTGTCAGAATAGCACTCAGCAATAAAAATATGAACTGCTATCCATGCAATAACACAGATCAATACCCCCCAAATCATTTTATGTGAAAGAATTCAGATATAAAATATTATATTCTTAATGATTCAATTTATATAAAATTTAAAGCTGTGCAAAACAATTAATGATGGTAGCAATCAGAACAGTAGTTGCCCATAGGTTGTGGGAGTTGACCAGAAGTGACAAAGAGAAAAATTTCTGAGAATTATGAGAATATCCTAAACCTTGAGTATAGAGGTATTGGTTATATTAGTGTTTACTTTTACCAAAACTCATCAAATCATATGCTTAAAAGCTCAATAGTACACCTTAATTATAAAGCATTTATGATTCACACTTGGCTATGAAGTCCCTGCTTTGTCCCAATAATTAATATGATAAAATGAACTTTTTCTCTTGTTAGTAATTTTTTTGAGCCAAAAATTAAAAACTTTGATATAAAGAATCATACTAACATTAATTTGCAGAGGAGGAAACAGAACCCCATAAAAGTATCTGTCTCAAAGACAGTGAGGAAGACTGAAGTGGTGCTCAGGAAAAAAGCAGACATTCTGATCCTAGTTGTAACACATTTAATACTACCTTATAACATAATTATTCAAAAATTATTTAACAGGTCCAGACAAAATTTATAAAATCAAGAAAAGTAAAATAAATGATCAGAGGTAAATTTGAACAACTCACAGTCTGTAACAAAATAGAATCCTAACATTGTGTTCAAGATGATGTATCTAGACTTCATGGTTTAATCCAAAAATGTACCTCAATGTTCTTTTAAAAATAAGCCATACTATGACATAATATGCTAACTTGGCATTAGAGGAAATAATATGTTTGGGTGGTTTTGGGTGGAAAACAGTTTTACACTACATGTGATAATGTACTTTTATTAATTCAGCACAGTTACTGAGTGTCCCATATGTAACAGCAGGGTCCTGAATTATTTTCTGATGGAAATTTGAGGAATGAGTCACCACTTAGTCACTTTAAATCACTTACTTTTTCCATCCACTTATAATTATGAGTTAGCATTATAGTCAACAATATTATGTTTTCATGATATAGCCTATGTTTAAAAAATCATAGAATTATGATTCTGAACTAAGCCATGAAGCTTGGGTACCAGGCCCTAGTGTTAGGAGTCCATTTCCTTATCTAATAGAACTGGAATTTTTGTTTAAGTTTAATCTACTTACTTTATTTTACCTTTTTTGTGCTCTTGTAAATTTAACTTAAAGATTTTTGGATAAATTACAATGTCGTGTAAAAAGCAGTGAGTTTTGAGTCTCCAAATGAATCAAATCCAGTGTGCAAGAAGTGGTTCTCTGTGATTCATGCAAATTGAAAGTGAAAGTCGCTCAGTCTGTCTGACTCTTTGACTACACAGCCCATGGAATTCTCCAGGCCAGAATACTGGCACGGGTATCACTTCCCTTCTCCAGGGGATCTTCCCAACCCAGGGATTGAACCCAGGTCTCCCACATTGCAGGCAGACTCTTTACCAGCAGAGGCACCAGGGAAGCCCAAGAATACTGGAGTGGGTAGCCTATCCCTTCTCCAGGGGATCTTCCCAACCCAGGAATCGAACTGGGGTCTATTGCATTGCAGGCAGATTCTTTACCAGCTATGATTCATAACTGGATGCAAAATAACAAATGTTTCCCAGACAATAAGCAGATACAAAGCCTAATCTCTCTCCCTAGCTAACAACTTACTCTGAGATGACTAAAAGGGAAGAGCCAAAGGGTAAGCAGGCTTTAGGTCTGACATTCTAGGTAACAGCTGTTCATGTTCGTAGTGATTTCCAGGCTGTATGCAATCCCAGCTGCTCTGGGTAGAATCAGATGCTAGATGCTCTCATAGTATCCTTGATGCCTCTTGTTTCCTGAAACATCCTCTGTGTTTGGACATCTACGAATTACTATCCTACTGCACCTGCCAACACAGGAGACGTAAGAGATGGGTTTGATCCCTGGGTCGGGAAGATCCCCTGGAGGAGGAAATGGCAACCTACTCCAGTATTCTTGCCTGGAAAATCCCATGGACAGAGGAGCCTGGCAGGCTATAGTCCATGGGCTCACAAAGAGTCAGACACGACTGAACCAACTTGGTAATTTGGCTGGGCACCACCTCTAGAGGTGCTTTATATCTGGGTGTGTATTGAGCCCTCTGGAACAGTGTGGCTTTCAAACCTGAAGGGAAATCTACAGTTAGGAATGCACTTTACACTGTGATTCACTAAACATATACATAACCTCAGAAGAACAATTACAAAATAATACTCATTATTGATACCTGTGATTTTATATTCTATTTAATTCTTAAATGAGAATCACAACCACCTGAATGTTCCATGTTTAAATGTGGACAGACTTCCCAAGTGGTGCAGTGGTAAAGGATCTGCCTGCCAATGCAGGAGACACA
The DNA here is from genome assembly GCA_007570785.1 of Antilocapra americana. Lineage (NCBI taxonomy): Eukaryota > Metazoa > Chordata > Mammalia > Artiodactyla > Antilocapridae > Antilocapra > Antilocapra americana. Next base: position 31,173,678 of record ML663009.1, on the reverse strand, counting down.
GGTTCGATCCCTGGGTGAAGAAGATGCCCTGGGATGGGAAATAGCAACCCACTCTAGTGTTCTTGCCTGGGAAATCCTGTGGACAGAGGAGCCTGATGGGCTACAGTTCTTGGATTTGCAGAGTCAGGCACAACTGAGCTCTGCATCTTCCCTCACCCCACCAATGTGGATCAACTTGCCCTCTGAAAAACACCGCTTTAGAAGAAGCAACTATATGGAGACATCATTTTCAATAAACAATTTTTTAAGAATTTAAAGAAATTTCAGGTTTAGAAGGGTGAAATTTTTCCAATGCTTTGAGTATAAAGGATTCTGTATGTATAGTGAACTAATTAGGGACTCTTACAATGCAGAAGGTGGAGAACAGTACTGTTGAAAATTATATCCTAATGCTTTCTGCAGTACCACTGGGCATTTATGGTAACAGTTTTTGTTTATTTCAGGATATATCATTATATAGTCACAGGCTCCACCTCCTAAAAATGTTTATTTTTTATGTTAATACATAAAAGAATATAATTGGCTTTTTTTAGTTTATTAGAGTATATCTTTGACTTTTTCCTTTTCTCTTGTAAGAAAAATTCACTTTAGTGTGGTATTTTGGAATAACATGTTTAGGGTTGGATGAATTCAGATAAGTGTGTATACACAGCAGAGACCCCTCAGCTTTGTTCTCTGCTTCCAACCACTGTCAACTCAGCTCCCCAGTTTGGCACACTGTTTCCACTTCCTACCCAAGAGTGAGGTCTAGGCTCAGGGCATGATGCCAGAATTCCCCATGGAGATAACTATCCATGAAAATTCCCTTGGGAAGGCAACTTGCACTGCTCAGCAAGTCCAACACAAGTAGACTTTCCTCCAGTATCAGAACACATTCTGCTCTCAGCTGAGCACCCCAGGAACTATGGCTTGTGTTGGGGGTCAAGCTGTATGAAAAATATGAAACCTTAAAAACTAGACTCACAGCAATCCAGTGAGATGCATATAGTTTGAAAGGCAAAGTCAGATCTAGCTCATGCAGAGCAGATGGCCACTGAGAGGACTGGCGGGTGGAATCATCTATTGTTCCTGTTAGAACTGTGTTTGCCTCAGCTGAGAACACCACCACAAGACAGTTGCTTCAGTAGTGCGAGCAAATGGGAACTGATTTGCTCATTACAATAAGAAGAACTCCACAGACAGTTTAAAGCTGGTTTTGCAGGGCTTAGGCACACAGCCAGAGACCTGCTCTTTAACTCTTCACTCCATTGTCCTTGACATATTGGCCTTTGTCGTCATTCTCAGAGCTGTGTCGTCACGAGGTGACATGGGCTCAGGCCTTACATTCACACCCAGGCAGGAAAGGAAGAAAGGCAAAAAGGTTAAGAGGAAAAGTACCTTCTCCAGGGAGGCTATGTAGCTGCTCTCCTCCAGGATTTTTTTAGAGATCGTTTTGAATAGAACATGGCCATTCCCTTGCTGCCAGAGAAAATGTGAAATCAAGTATTTTCAGTGGTGCATGCTTTTGTATTAAAAGAAGTAAATGAAAACTTTTGTATGACAGTCTCTCTCCCCATTCCTTTCCTTTTTCTGAGAGCATATAGCTGAGGTCAGTTAAATAAGTTGCACATATGTTATGACTTTACTATAATTCATTTATGAATATCTGAGAAGGGAATGTGAAAGGGAATTAAAATGTATTGAGTACCTTGCTGTGCTAGGCATATTGTTATGCCTTTTGCATATATATATATGTATCAACATATATGCACATATATGCTGATACATATATATGCATGCTATATATTTCTACATTTATTAATTTGTATATTGACATTCTATATATAATTCTTAATTATCTATTATCATATATACATATTGTTATATATAATATATATATATTATCTTCAAAACCTAAGAGAAGGTATCTAAAGACACCATTATGTCCATGTTGTCCATGTTACAGATTAAGAAACTGATGTTCAGATTAAGCAAGCTGCCTATAGCCCTTCAGTGGCAAGACTAGAGTCAAGATTCAGCCATAATTCTGTCCATAACCTATTCTGTCTCACACCTAGAAGATAAAACAGGCAGGAGAAAATATGCATGCAGTGTAAAGCAGTCTGTCCATAATTTTAAACTGAACATTACCAGGACACTCAAGTCACTGGGACAATATATTCAGTCAGAAAATAGCCTCCTGTGCCCAATAGTTCATATGAAAGTTTCTCAGATGGTAAAGTGTCTGTCTGTAATGCGGGAGACCTGGGTTCGATCCCTTGGTCGGGAAGATCCCCTGGAGAAGGAAATGGCAACCCACTCCAGTACTCTTGCCTGGAAAATTCCATGGATGGAGGAGCCTGGTAGGCTACAGTCCATGGGGTTGCAAAGAGTCGGACACGACTGAGCAACTTCACTTCAGGTCCAGGTCTAATGTGACAGGGGCTTAGGCGACCTGTTGCCAAGTTAGCTGCAGGGCTACATTTTTTACTTTATTGACTAACTGTGTTAGTGTCACATAGGAACAGCCTGAGGATAAATGCATCTTCTTGCTCCTGTTTCCTGAATCCCAAGTGAACAGGATGCTGTCATAGCCCCATGCCAGGCACAGCTTTGGCACAAGTCCAGAGTCACCATGTGGCTAAGACAGCCCTCAAACTCTGGCCATCCTGGCATAGTGTAAGCAAGATCTGTTCTGCATTGGAAGAAGGAGTTCTACATTGCTCCCCAGCAGAAGAGATGATGGAAAGCAAATACATTTCACTGATATTATAAAAATATAGCTTGCAAATTTCATCACAAGGGAATTTATGCTCATTTCAGATACTCTTTCTTTAACACAAATTCTGGAATAATTTTCACCATGCTCCACAATGGCCTGCAAAGAATAATAGAGCTTCCCTTTTACATAATGCACAATTATTTAAAGCTATGTTATCTCTGGGGAAAAAAATGAGACTTTGATTCATGAAAACATACAATAAGAAATGGCTTGAGTTTAAAAATGGATTGGATTCAACACAGATATGCAAAGCAAGTGCTGGAATATTTACATCTCACCTCCTTTAAGAAAACAAACAGGCTGGCTCTCACAGTCATTTGAAAGCTGAGTCTGTCACCCACCATTACTTAGTTACTGGTACGCTGCCTCTGTGACCTGGAGTGATCAGTTCTCATGGCAGCAGCACATACTGTTTCCTCAAGTGAGAGGGGAAATGACAGTCATCCTTCTTCCTTGTGCTTAATGTCTATTGAGAACAATCATACTGGGGGAAGTAGAGAAATGAGCTATGGAAAGTAATTCCCTCTGTGATTTTCCACAGAACTAGAGAGTATTTGCATCCAGGTGAAATGGGGCACTCTGCATTAGAGGCCATGAATAAGAAGTGGGGAAACAATCACAGAGTTCTTCAGACCCACAAACATGCCTTTTAAGGCTCTGAAAATCAGCTGAAAGAGCAGAAAACCACTAACCATGAACTTGGCTGTCAAGATCAGAAATATAGGAGAAGCTAGGGATTTTTTTTCCCCTTGATGTTCTATGGAAATGCCATTTTATTCTGTGCTCCCCAAACTGAGGGAACATGGTTGAAGCAAGAACTATTTACAAAGCCCCAATTTATCACTTCTCAAGGTTCTTAGCATACTTTTATTTTTTTTTATAGGAGATAGGTATTATTATTGATACTTCCATTTTATAGCAGAAGAAACTGAAATTATAAGTGGTAAAGTGAGCATGGTCTCAAGAAGATAAACACCAGAGTTGAAATACTAACACAAATCAGACTAATTCTAGAAGCCATTTTCTCTCCTCTATATAATGCTGGCATATAGGAAAAACTAGACTCATTAATTTCTTCACTATAACCAATTACAAGAGCTGTGATTGCAAGGTGACATTCCTGTGGCAAAGTATGTGGTGGTACACATTCTTATAGTCTATAGTTGGGGCCACAATAAATAAGCTTGAAGGTCATTTTGAAGAGTGACCAGGATGGGGAAGAATCTGGACATTTTGGTATAACAAAAGTCAAATAAAGGGAGAAGTGGAGGAGTCCTGATCAAGAAGACTGATTAGCATCTTCAGTGTAAGAAGGGCTTATATAGGACAGAAAGATTGCATACATTCTGAGGAAGAATGCATAACTATTAGAAAAAGGAAAATGTCAGCTCACTATAAGAAATTATTTATTGTAATTTGATTAATATTTCCAAACCATATAGGTTCATGATATGGTGTTGACACAAAGGTTTAACAATCCTGTCTGAGAGACTGAAGAGAAACTTTTGTAATGGGCAGAGCATAGAATGAGTAGACCTCATTGTGGCACCCACCATTATTCTTTGATTCTGTGATTAAAATTCTGTACGAGCAAGGAGCAGTATATGACTTTTAGCTTTGGGTGTACAAATATCATTGGTATAAGCAGTTCCAAAGCAAAAAGAAAAATGATGCACAGAAATGACCACCAACAAGAGCATGAGTAAAAGATGATCAAGTCAGGAAGGCATGTCAGAAATGAAATTATGACCTAAATTATATCCCTTAAGATTGTACAGTGGAAGTGAGAAATAGATTTAAGGGTCTAGATCTGATAGACAGATGCCTGATGAACTATGGACAGAGGTTCATGACATTGTACAATAGACAGGGAGCAAGACCATCCCCAAGAAAAACAAATGCAAAAAAGCAAAATGGCTGTCTGAGGAGGCCTTACAAATAGCTGTGAAAAGAAAAGAAGTGAAAAGCAAAGGAGAAAAGGAAAGATATACCCATTTGAATGCAGACTTCCAAAGAATAGCAAGGAGAGATAATAAAGCCTTCCTCAGTGATCAGTGCAAAGAAATAGAGGAAAACAATGGAATAATTAGATATATCAAAGGAATATTTCACACACCAACAGAAGCAGAAGATGTTAAGAAGAGGTGGCAAGAATATGCAGAAGAACTGTACAAAAAAGATCTTCACAACCCAGATAATCATGATGGTGTGATCACTCACCTAGAGCCAGAAATCCTGAAATGTGAATTCAAGTGGGCCTTGGAAGCATCACTATGAACAAAGCCAGTGGACATGATGGAATTCTAGTCAAGCTATTTCAAATTCTAAAAGATGATGCTGTGAAAGGGCTGCACTCAATATACCAGTGAATTTGGAAAACTCGGCAGTGGCCATAGGACTGGAAAATGTCACTTTTCATTCCAATCCCAAAGAAAGGCAATGCCAAAGAATGCTCCAACTACTGCACAGTTGCACTCAATAGTAAAGTAATGCTCAAAATTCTCCAAGCCAGGCTTTAAGCAATACATGAACCGTGAACTTCCAGATGTTCAAGTTGGTTTTAGAAAAGGCAGGGGAACCAGAGATCAAACTGCCAACATCTGCTGGATCATCAAAAATGCAAGAGAGTTCCAGAAAAACCTCTCTTTCTGCTTTATTGACTATGCCACAGCCTTTGACTGTGTGGATCACAATAAACTGCATAAAATTCTGAAAGAGATGGGAATACCAGACCCCCTGACTTGCCTCTTGAGAAACCTATATGCAGGTCAGGAAGCAACAGTTAGAACTGGACATGGAGCAACAGACTGGTTCCAAACAGGAAAAGGAGTATGTCAAGGCTGTATATTTTCTCCCTGCTTATTTAACTTATATGCAGAGTACATCATGAGAAACTCTGGACTGGATGAAGCACAAGTTGGGATCAAGTTTGCTGGGAGAAATATCAATAACCTCAGATATGCAGATGACACCACACTATGGCAGAAAGTGAAGAAGAACTAAAGAACCTCTTGATGAGAGTGGCAGACCTTATTTTGCGGGGCTCCAAAATCACTGCAGATGATGACTGCAGCCATGAAATTAAATGACTGTTACTCCTTGGAAGGAAAGTTATGACCAACCTAGACAGCATATTAAAAAGCAGAGACATTACTTTGCCAACAAAGGTCCATCTAGTCAAGGCTATGGTTTTTCCAGTAGTCATATATGGATGTGAGAGTTGGACAGTGAAGAAAGCTGAGTGCCGAAGAATTGATGCTTTTGAACTGTGGCATTGAAGAAGACTCCTGAGAGCCCCTTGGACTTCAAAGAGATCCAACCAGTCCATCTTAAAGGAGATCAGTCCTGGATGTTCATTGGAAGGACTGATGTTGAAGCTGAAACTCCAATACTTTGGGTACCTAATGGGAAGAACTGACTCATTTAAAAAGACCCTGATGCTGGGAAAGATTGAGGGCAGGAGGAGAATGGGAGGACAGAGGTTTAGAAGGTTGGATTGTATCACCGACTCGATGGACATGAGTTTGGGTAGACTCATCCGAAAGTTGGTGATGGACAGGGAGGCCCGACGTGCAGCAGTCCGTGGGGTCGCAAAGAGTCTGACATGACTGAGCAGCTGAACAGAACTGAACTGAACTGAAAGATGTTTCCTTCTTACATTAGATACTTTTGAAACCTGAGACTCGACAGTTTAAATGTATTCTTCTAGATGAAAGGGGGAAAAGGAAACAGAATGAAGAATGACAAGATTAGACAACTAGATGATTGTACAATTAGATTATAAAATTGAAATAAGTTAAGATAGATTTTAGGGTTCCTTGAGCTTAGTGATTATGCCTTATTCTTCTACTCGTTCAGTGCAACATCTACCGCATATTCTTCGTGCAGAGACGATATTGTATACTTATTGGATCTCTCAGATAAGGAGATAAAACCTAACAAAAGACTGAATTTAAACAAACCAAGATAAATTAGAGGAAATTAGGTGCAAAAGAAAATGTTTTATTCTATGTACACTCTACCCATGATTGAGGTCAACAAATGTCTGTTGGAAAATAAGCTGATTTCATGCGTGGAAAAAGAGATGCAATGGAATCTTTGATATAAACAAATATGAAAGAGCCTGAAGGAAACCGGCATATCTGAATAAGCATGAAAGTCTGATATCTAAAAGAAACTGCATAACATATAAATATGCTTTTTTGTCGAACAAAACCCAATACTCTGGGAATTCTATTTCCACAGAGTGCTTGACTGGGCTGAAGAATCAAGAAATTCCTTAAGTATATGTTTCCATGCATTGTCCACATGAGCCTACCATAGAGACCTAGATGACTGGGCTAAGGTTAGATTTCTAAGCCAGAGGTTTCTATCCATGTGCTGGTCAGAGGTCTATCTGGTAGAATGATAGACCCCGGAGACTATCTTTACTGATGATTAGCCAAATAGATCAGCTTTAGGACTATTGGATTTAGGCAAATGAAAATACAGGACTCCCAATTAAATTTGAATTTTAGATAGATAACCGCATTGTTTAGTGTAAGTATGTCACAAATATTGCATGGGCCATGTTTATACAAAAATATAATGTCTGTTTATTAGAATTAAATTTCACTGAGTGTCCTATATTTCATCTGGAAACTCTAGTCAGATTGGAGTTCAAGGCAGAAAGTTTCACAATAATAGAGGGGAAAAAAACAGAAATAATAGAAGAAAAGTTGGAGATGAAAAAAAATGGTTGGAATTCGTAAGTAGGAAGCAACAAGTAACTGACTAATGGAGGAACTAAAAGATGATCCAACCACTAGAGCTGCTGCTTTGTGAAAAGGATGCTGTGTAGCCTTAAGAACATCCCAGTTCCTTAGGAACTCCAAATATGCTCTGTTGAAACTGTTGCTTGAGTTTTCTACTTTTTCATGATTTGCTGCAAAAAAAAAAAAAAAATTTAAAAATCCCACTGAGGGAATTGACTGCATTTCTACCATTGATAATCTAAATGCTACAGACACTGTTATTAACATGTTTTATTATACTGTTTAGTTAATAAGTCTTGTCTGACTCTTTTGTGATCCCATGAATTGTAGCCCACCAGGCTCCTCTGTCTACGGGATTTCCCAGGTAAGAATATGAAGTGAGTTGCCATTTCCTTCTCTAGGGGATCTTCCCAATTCAGGGGTTGAACCTGTGCCTGCATTGCAGGTGGGTTCCACATCACTGAACCACCAGGGAAGCCCTAACTTCCTAGCATACTCATTAATTTATCCCCTTTTTTATTATTATTAGCATCTTGACTTTAACTAGAATAGTAATGTGCTTCTGTGATCTAAATCAACCACAGCAATCTGGTTCCCTGCTTCCCAGTCTCTCCCAGAGGAAAAGGGCAGATGCGCTGGTGTTTTTCCCCTCACCACATTTTTCTTGCCTCAAATAAGAATGGATATATCAAATGGGCAGCAACTTTCACATGATGCAACAGACATAAATAATGAAAGCTAACACGCAAAATGTCAGAATCATTGAGCAACTGAAGCAGTACCAGCAAACACCTTCTAATGATTACATCTTGTTATATAAGAAAAACAAACCCTTGTTTGTTTAAGCCACTATAAATTAAAGTTTCAGTTACTTTCAACTATATCCAATCCTAACTGATAAATCAACCAAAGGAATCATCTTAGGATCCACTGAAGATACTATACTTCCTGACTTCATAAATCTGTTTAGAATTGCTCCTACATGTAATTTCTTCTCATTCCTCTCTTCTTATCTGAATTTCATCTTTTGTTAAATATTATCTCCTTTCTGAGAGATTATATTACCTTATTCCACATTGATTCCTTTCTATTCTGATGATATTGACAGCCTAAAATTTGAAACTTTTATATTATACCCGGGGAATGCAACCCTCTGCTATTTTGTTGTTTTATTTTTATGCTGTTATGTATGCAGACTGTATCCCTTTATTGGATGCTAAATCTCTGGAGAGCAAACACTACACTCATATTTCTTTATTTTTAGTGTCTAAGGAAGAGTTTTCTAGGTATTACTGATAAATAAGTATTTCTCTTGACAATGACAGCAATAATAATGTCGTTAGAGGATATTTGGGGGATTTGGTAAGACCTCTAGCCATGGGTTCTAGAGTAGAGACTTAGACTAGATGAATTTGCCAAATCAGGCATAACCTGAGGGAGAACCAAGAAAGGTAGAAATTTAGCAGGTTTTGTTACTTGAGCAAGTTACTTAACATTTGTGAGCTTCATTTTTCTTCTGTAAAATATAGTGTTAAGATGAAGATAAGAAATAATGTTGTTAATTATTAATACATCCACAGTGATTGCTACAGGAGAGGCATTAGAATCACTAGAATTCAGCTTTAATCTCCTAATATATATGGCAACCAAATTAATTTTTTGCAGTGTTGAGAAAGGATAAATTTGCATACTTTCCTTAACAAAATGGCTGCAAAGAAAGAGAGAACAATACATTTAAAATGCCCTGGACTAGTAAACCAAAGATCTAGCTCTAACTCTAATTTGGTGCTGAACCTACTCTAATTCAGGTAAGTCTGAATCTGTTTTCTGTTTGTAAAATACAGATAATGATACTTGATTTACTTCCCTTTTAGAATTATTACAAAAACTATGTGAAATAATATATGAATATATACCTTGAGAAATACAAAGCATTAATATTAACTTAAGGAGTGGAGAAAGGAATCTGTAGATTTGAAAATCAACACCATATGCAAATTTATTCATAGCTTGAAAAATCTTGTCCAAATTTTAATCACATTGAGTGATTTAGTAAAATTTTAGCAATTAAAGTGTTCAGTGACAAAATGAGCTAGACTTTAATTAAACGGAACTGAGATGAAATTAAAACAGAAACTCATTTCTTTGAATGAAATGCAAGTGCATTTAAATGCACAAAATGCTAGTACTATTTCATTTTCTAAGGGATACTTGTGAAAAAATTTAACCGCATTTGGAAGTACTGTCAATACTTTATACCTATAGTTTAGACTGGAAGAGATAGGAGCCAATAGATTTACCTGATACTGTTGTTTTTCAGTTGCTATCTTGCGTCCAACTCTTTGCAACCCCATGGACAGCAGCACATCAGGCTTCCCTGTCCTTCACTATCTCCCAGAGTTAGCTCAAACTCATTGATTCAGTGTTGCCATCCAACCATCTAATTCTCTGCTGCCCACTTTTCCTCCTGCCCTCAATATTTACTAGCATCAGGGTCTTTTCTAATGAGTTGGCTCATCCCATCAGGTGGCCAAAGTATTGTGCTTCATCTTTGATATCAGTCTTTCCAGTGAATATTCAAGGTTGATTTCCTTTAGGATTGACTGCTTTGATCTCATTGCTGTCCAGGAGACTCTCAAGAATCTTCTCCAGCATCACAGTTTGAAAGCATCATTTCTTCAGTGCTCAGCCTTCTTTATGGCCCTACTCTCAATCCGTACATGTCTCCTGGGAAAACCATAGCTTGAATTATATGTACTTTTGCAAGGAAAGTGATGTCTCTGCTTTTTAATACACTATATAGGTTTGTCATGGTTTTTCTTCAAGGAAGCAAGTGTCTTTTAATTTCATGGCTGCAGTCACCATTTGCAGTGCTTTTGGAGCCCCTCAAAAATAAAATCTGCCACTGTTTCTTTTTTTCACCAACTATTTGCCATGAAGTGATGGAACCAGATGCCATGATCTTAGTGTTCTGAATATTGAGTTTTAAGCCAGCTTTTTCACTCTCCTCTTTCACGTTCATCAAGAGGTCCTTTAGTTCCTCTTCACTTTCTGCCATCGGGTGGTGTCATCTGCATATCTGAAGGTATTGATATTTCTCCCAGAAATCTTGACTCCAGGTTGTGAATCATCCAGACGTGCATTTTACATGATGTACTCTGCATGGAAGTTAGATAAGCAAAGTGACAACATATAGCCTTGATGTACTCCTTTCTCTATTTTGAATCAGTCCATTGTTCCATATTCAGTTCTAACCATTGTTACTTGACCTGCATGTAGGTTTCTCAGGAGGCAGGTAAGGTGGTCTTGTATTCCCATCTCTTTGAGAATTTTCCACAGTTTGTAGTGATCCATACAGTCAAAGACTTTGGAGTAGTCAAGGAAGCAGAAATAGATCTTTTTTCTGGGGTTCCCTTTCTTTTTCTGTGATCCAGCAGATGCTGGCAATTTGATCTCTGGTTCCACTGCCTTTCCTAAATCCAGTTTGTAAATCTGGAAGTTCTCGGTTCACACACTGCTGAAGCCTAGCTTGAAAGATTTTTAAGCATTAACTTGCTAGCATGTGAAATGAGCACAATTGTACAGAATTTTGAACTCCTTTGGCGTTGCCCTTGTTTGGGATTGGAATGAAAACTGAAATTTTCCAGTCCTGTGGACATTTCTGAGTTTTTCAAGTTTACTGGCATATTGAGTACAGCACTTTCACAGCATCATATTTTAGGATTTGAAATAACTCACCTTGAATTCCATAATTTCCACTAGCTTCATCCATAGTAATGCTTCCTAAGGCCAGCTTAACTTCACACTCCAGGAAGTCTTGCTCTAGATGAGTGACCACACCATTGTGGTAGTCTGGGTCATTAAGACTTTTTTTGCGTAGTTCTGTATATTCTTGACACATCTTGTTAATGTCTTCTGCTTATGTTAGGTTGTGGCATACTATGAGTGAACTGTCAAATTTATGCTTTGATTGAAAAGGTGTAGATTTAGGACCAAAAAATAAAAACTATCTATCAATACTAGCTATCATTTTATTTCAAAAATGCATAGAAATATGATCATGCATTTTTGTTTATTTTTGGTGATGGGGTAAGGTAAGGAAGAAAGTGCAAATGAGCTCAACCCAGTACTCTGTGGCATCATAGAGGTGTACGATGCAGTGGGTGGGAATGGAGATCCAAGAGGGAGGGGACATACACACACACACACACACACACACACACACACACACACACTTCCCTGGTGGCTCAGATGGTAAAGTATCTGCCTACAATGCGGGAGACCCAGGTTCAATCCCTGGGTCAGGAAGATCCCCTGGAGAAATGGCAACCCACTCCAGTATTCTTGCCTGGAGAAGCCCATGGACACAGGAGCCTGGTAGACTATAGCCCATGGGGTCGCAAAGAGTTGGACACTACTGAGCGACTTCTCTTTCATACACACTTTTGGCTGATTTATATCATCATATGGCAGAAACAAACACAGCATTGTAAAGCAATTTTCTTCCAATTAAAATTTTTTTAAATTGAAATGATATATTGAAAAACATAATTTACCCATAACCTACAAACAACATAATCATGAAAAATTGCATTTGTCTGAAAGACATAAAGTGTTAACTCTGCCAGATCTCTTTCCCACCTTGAGTCAACAGGCCTCTCTGGAGAAGAGTCTTTACAAGTGAGGGAAGACTGTAACTCCAGTGCATTTGGTGTTTCCTCTCTGAGATGATTATTCCTTCTTCTTGATGAAATTCTCCTTCCTTTTACCAGATGAAGTAAATTGCTTGTTTTTTAAACTAATGGAGCAGGTCTAATCTGTGCTAGACATCTGGATCTTGCCATGAAGTATTATGTGCATGTCCTATGGCCCATAGTAGGTTGTAAACCCTTTTAAAGATCTGCAATATACATTTTTTTCAACTCTACTCCAAGGATTTCCAGGCCAATGCCTCTAACAAAGGAAATAAATGATAAGCACATTGTCTTAAGGGTTAATTATGCAACCTGAGCCTCCAGCTTTGCTAGAACTCTAGCAGTGGTTATTAGTATGAGGTTCATTGATTCCTAAAAGGTCTATGAGTAATCTTCCATAGTATTCATGAATCCAAGTTTTATCTATCCATATGTCTACCTCTGTCGATTGGTCTTGTAAGATGAATAATCTATGACTTTCATCAAAAGGTCAAAAAGAGTTAAGAATCATTGCTTCTTTTTATTGTAGACTTTCATCCAACAGTTCATGATTTTGGCTCTACATTAAACAAGTTTTTAAAAAATATATATGAGTAGCACTTCAAAATCTATTACATAATTGACCTGGGGTGAAGTTTAAGTATAAATATTTTTTAAAATTCACTGGCAGGTTCTAAGAAATCTAATGCAGTTTGTCCTCAATCTCAGAACTGCTTTTAGTCATTGGATATCAGAGCTCTCATGGGCTAGCCTACTACAGAGACGGCCATTCTGCAGAAGTTCTGACCATTCCTACAAGTAGTATTTGTCTAGGGTATGCTCTTAATTCAGTGCCTAATCTGGGACCTTTGTGCTTCAGATTCCAAAACATTCCCATTGGTTATTTAAAATTTCTATCACTATTCTCAGTACTCTATTATCCTTTTGATTCTAGCAGGGAACACAACATATTAATACTTTCTTAATATAAGCTGTGTACCTAGAGAAAGAAAACACATTAACTGCAGTTCTCAGGGGAACATGTCCACATATGATCATATGTAAGCACAAAACAACCATGGAACAAACAGGGCTAGTGATAATTACAACAATACCTTCAGACAGCTGGTGTAACAACCCAGGCAAGTGCAGCCTTTTTTCCACTGGCTTTGATTTCATGACTTGCAAGGAGATTCAAAGCTTGATTTCCTTCTCCTGTTTCCTCTGTTTTTAAGAATCAGCAGCATTTGGACTTGAAACAGATTTCTGGGACATTGTCAAATATCTTCTGGGTATTTTTTGTGACTACACTGTTTATCTCAATTTGTCGTTTCATATAATTAGACAGCACATTGCACATTTGATTCTTTGAGAGATAATTATTCACTGCATGGATCATACAGATTCTTTGCTTTTCTGCCTTTCTGAAGCAACCTCTTTAGACATTTCACTCATTATTAGCAATTCTGTCAAATTGTGAGATGTAGAGAAGAAAAAAGAAATTCAGATTTTAGTGTTTTCCTTTCTCACATTTACTCATTGTCAGAGAGGTAGAGAGGTCAGATTTCATGGCTCAAGTTTAATTTAGATGTACACAGATGCCCATAGATATACAGTATCTTTATACTGTCCTAGTCCAAAAGATATACAGTTGTCTAAAAGGCTAGTTTGCTTCATAAACATTTTTTAAATTATATTTTTCTTCCTTTACTGAAAGTGGCAAGCGATCTTAATTTCTATTTTCACTGCCCCTGAGTGACCCTTCTGATGCTAAAAGTGACAGCCTGTGTGTGGCCAGGATGAGCTGACCCACATAAGAGATAGCCAGAGAAGGGGAAAAAAGGAAATTCCAAGGTCCTTACATGTGAGAAGGAGTAATTATTGCAAGCAGAGGCTAAAGAAAGAGTGGTTAAAATGTGACCAAAATGTGTTTGTGAATAGAGAAAAATCACAAAATAGCAGAAATTTCTGTATCTGTAAGTCAGTTGGTAGTTCTGACAGAGCACCCACAGGATGCCAAGTGTTAATCAGCATCAACCTAAATGGGTTGTGAACAACAGCAGGATGTGAGCAGCACTAGCCACCTTTACAGTCACCAAAAACCAAAGTCACTGGGAGTGCAGGTCCCGTTTCATTATGAAATATACAGATCCCAGGAGAAAGATGATTAATACTTAGAAAAATAAAGCTCATTGGTGAAGCATGTTGGCCTTCCCCTCAGTCTTCCATCTGGAGAGGCTGACCTATACTGCTAAGTTTTAGCAGAGTACTATATCACAAGAATTTAAGATACCGTTTTCAGAGTTAGACAGCCCAGGGTTCAAGTCCAAACTGTCCTGCTTATTCAATATTTCATTCTGATATGTCTTTTACCTCTGTAAACTGGGCACAAATAAGAATTGATATCTATTCAGTTCAGTTCAGTCACTCAGTCATGTTTGACTCTTTGCGATGCCATGGACTGAAGGACACAAAGCCTCCCTGTCCATCACCAACTCCAGGAGTTTACTCAAACTCATGTCCATCGAGTCAGTGATGCCATCCAGCCATCTCATCCTCTGTCATCCCCTTCTCCTCCTGACTTCAATCTTTCCTAGCATCAGGGTCTTTTAAAATGAGTCAGTTCTTCCCATCAGGTGGCCAAAGTATTGGAGTTTCAGCTTCAACATCAGTCCTTCCAATGAATATTCAGGAATGATTTCCTTTAGGAAGGACTGGTTGGATCTCCTTGCAGTCCAAGGGACTCTCAAGAGTCTTCTCCAACACCACAGTTCAAAAGCATCAATTCTTTGACACTCAGCTTTCTTTATAGTCCAACTCTCACATCCATATATGACTACTGGAAAAACCATAGCATTGGCTAGACAGACCTTTGTTGGCAAAGTAATGTCTCTGCTTTTTAATATGCTGGCTAGGTTGGATATAACTTTCCTTCCAAGGAGCAAGCGTCTTTTAATTTCATGGCTGCGATCACCACCTGCAGTGATATCTATGAGTTTTCATTATTATTAACAGCCATCAAAAACAATATTTACTAAGCATCTAGTGTTACCTTAGTCACTAAGTTAATTAATGCACCTAACTCCTTACCTCTGCAAGCAGTCCATCATAATAAAGTGAGTAAGTTTTCATGATTTGGAGATTTTGACTTGAGACTGAACCCCACCAATTGCTCCTTTATGACTTGGAGCAAGTTATCTTGCCACTCTAAAATCTCAATTACTTCATTTTAAAAATGGAGGTAATAATACTTATATAACAGTTCTATAAGAATTCAGTGATAATAAGATAACATATGCTATGTGGTTAGTGACATGCCTGCCATGTAATGGGTTCACAAAATAATGAGGCCTTTTTGACCTTCTGCAATCTTTCATCCATTAAGTGACAAGGTTGATGTGGAGAGTGGAAAGGCACGTTCTGGCACACGCATGAGCTTTGAATAAGTGCGCAAATTAAAGTCAGATTGAATGCACATGTGCATAGTCAGAAAGCAGAATCAGAGTAGAACAATGAATGGTTAAACCGGCACTGAATTTGACAGTTTAGACATAGAAAGTTCAAGAAACATTCACTATTAGTAGATGAGATGATTTTAAAATATTTATTAAGAAAATATAAGGGAAGACTAATTTCTAGAGGCTTCCAAAAATCTTACGAAAAGCTATAAGTTCATCATCTTATAACTGTATCTCTGATTGTCTGGTTTAGGAGATTTGGCTATTTTATAACATCTAGTACTGAAAGCCTGTGTAGAGTTCCAATGAATGTGAAAGACTTATTTTGTTGCTATTATTATAAATATAATCAGGAGAAAATTAATAGGCTGGGTCTATTACGTCAGACTTTTCATGATGGTGTGTATCTTGCTCATTAAATTAATGTCCCATTGTCTTCAACACAGTTAGTATTTCAGAATGGTATTGACTGAGAATTGGATTGGATTGACCAGGAAACATTGTCTTTGTATTTACTCTTTTCTTCTCAAGATTAATTTTTAAAATCACATCTCCTTTTTGATGGACTGAGTCTCTAACCAGCCGGTTAAATAAACAAATCATTAGGCTGAGAACAGAAGGGCCTCCACAAGTCCTACAGCCTAATTTAACTTGTCACTGACGCATTTTAGACATGACATGTGACATCCAACTTTCAAGAAAGCAAAATGCCTGCACTGCTTTGTCAATTATCATAAAGAGTGGCAGCTTACAAATACATTAAACCAAGAGAAAGAAGGGAAAGTTGTAAAATGTCTCTGGTGCTTATCTTCTGAGATCCATTCTCTTCCCCCTGTCAATTATAACTTATTTCTGTCAGATTGCATAAATACAGCTCGCTGTGATCAGTATCTGCCCCGTATGAACATGCTTTTAGGAACAGGCAATGACTGTAACATTTGTTATTCAACCCTCCAATTTTCCTTCTATTGAATAACAACTTTTATTTCTCACAGTAGCATGGATTTTGTTCCAACATCTCTTCTCAAGATGGAGGAGGATTGGGCTTCTGGGGTCCTTACTCTGTTTTTCCAGCTAGGAATTATTTTCTTATAATGGTGGCGGGTAGAGATTTCTTTCCAAGGGCAAAGCATTAACTCCCAATACTTGCCTTCCTGGACCCTTCACTGAGTTCTGAGTGCTCTTGCTGAGTCAACTTCGGGAAAGGAATCAGATCTCTTTGTATTCAATAGATGTACTTGGCATATGAGAGGGAAGATCACATCTTCAAGGGCGTTGGATATATATTTTTGCAAACCTTAGTTAAGAGTTATGACAGAAGTGAGACAAAGGGCCTTGGTTGTTTCTTAGAGAAATTGTCTAAAGGAGACATAGATTTGGAGAGGAGAGGCCAGTTTATCCCCCTCTTGGCTGGTGTGCTAATTTTTTTTTTTTAAAAATGGCCTTGGCAAAGTGTTTTTTCTAATTTCTCTCTTCCATGGAAACAATAGTCAAGAATAATCATATAGTGTTCAACATATACTTAGTGTGGGAAGGCAAGAATATAGAGTTTGTCCTATTACAGAGTGTTTTCTAGAAAAATACATTCATAACCCTACTATGGGGTCTAATTAATGCTTTTTTAAAACATTCATAAGGTTTTTAAAAAATCAAAGTTTTAAAAGCATACAGTGTCTTCTTTAAATCCAAGTCCTCTTCCCAGAGACTAGTTTGTTAAAAACTGAAGTATAGTTGATTTCCAATATTATGTTAGTTTCAGGTATACAGCACAATGATTCAGATTTATGTATATACGTATACAGATTCTTCTCACTTATAGGTTTAGATTATTACAAAATATAGAGTGTAGTTCTCTGTGGGTCTTTGTTGGGTATCTATTTTATGTATAGTATTCTGTATATGTTAATCCTAAAGAACATCAACTCTGAATATTCACTAGAAGTCCAAATAGTCATCGAGCTGATACTGAAACTGAAGCTCCAATACTTTGGCCACCTGATGTGAAATGCTCACTCATTTGAAAAGACCCTGATGCTGGGAAAGATTGAAGGCAGGAGGAGAAGGGGATGACAGAGGATGAGATGGTTGGATGGCATCACCAACTTAATGGACATGATTTTGAGCAAATTCTAGGAGACGGTAAAGGACAGGGAAGCCTGGCATGCTGCAGTCCATGGGGTTGCAAAGAGTCAGACATGACTTAGTGACTAAACAACAGTACATGTTAATCAGAACTTTCAGTTTATCTCTTCACCCACTGTCCTATCCCCCTTTGGTAACCATAAGTTTGTTTTCTATGTCTGTGAGTCTCCATTTTGTAAATAAATCTGTTAGTCTCTTTATTTTAGATTCCATAAATAAGTGATATCATAGGATTTTTTTTTCTTTGTTTGGCTTACTTGGCTTAATCTCTAGGTCAATCTTTTACTGCAAACGGCATTATTTCCCTCTTTTTTATAGCTGAATAATTTCCATATATATATTACATATATATATATATATATATTATATCTTCTTGTTCAATTCCTCTGTTGATGAACATTTAGGCTGCTTCCATGTACTGGCTATTGTAAATAGTGCTGCAATGAACATCAGGGTACATATATCTTTTCAAATTATGGTTTTGTCTGGATATAGGCCCAGGAGTGAGATTGCAGTATCTATAACTAGCTCTCAGGGTATATGTTTAACACCTCAACAGGTATAAAAAATTGATGACAGGACTACATGGGTATAGATTTTATGCTTTTCCAAAAATAGTGAAGATAATAATCATTCATTGAAATAGTTATTATGTGTCAGACTCAGGCTAAACAGTTCACACAAGTAACTCATTTACTCCTTCCAGCTACGGAATGAGGGAGATGGAACCCTATTTATGAGATGGAGAAGGAACAATTAAATTTACAGAAGTTCCCACAGTTTAAAAAGGACATGGAAGCAACCTCGATGTCCATCAACAGATGAATGGATAAAGAAGATGTGGTACATGTATACAATGGAATATTAATCAGTCTTGAATCAATTTGAGTCAGTTCTAGTGAGTTGGATGAACCTAGAGCCTGTTATGCAGAGTGAAGTAAATCAAAAAGAGAAAAACAAATATAGTATTGAATATATTAACAGCTATGCATGGAATCTAGAAAAATGGTATTGATGAATCTATTTGCAGGGAAGGAATGGAGATGCTGATACAGAGAACAGACTAGTGGACACAGTGGGGAAAGAAAGGGTGGGGCAAATGGAGAAAGTAGCATTGACATATATATACTACCACGTGTAAATAGGTAGCTGGTGACAAGTTTCTATATAACACAGGAAGCCCAGCCTGGTACTCTGTGATGACCTAGAGAGATGGAATGGGGGTAGGGGAGGGAGGTTCTCATGGGAGGATATATATGTACCATTAAGGCTGATTTGTGTTGTACAGCAGAAATCAACACATTGTAAAACAATTTCCCTCCAATTAAAAATTAAATTTATAAAATGTGATAGAGAAAAAAAGTGAATCCAAGTTTATCTGACACCAAATTTTGCACTCTAATCCTATAATAGTTAACTGTGTGTGTGTCAGTTTGACTGGACTGAGGAACTCGGAGGTAAATAGAGTTGACCTCTAATGGTCTGGACTGGAGTGGGGCAGCTAAGCTGGAGTCCACACATCTCATCTTTCTCCTTTGACTAGTGAGGAAGCAGAGCAGTAACTGGGATTTAAGAAAGAAAGCCCCAGTGTGTAAGTAGTTTTTAAGCCTTTGGTCACATCTAGTCCACTAACATTCCTTTAGTCAAACTAAGTCACATGGCCAAACCCAAAGTTGGAGGTGAGGAAATATGCTACCTCTGTATAGTGGAAGCAATTGTGAAGTCACTGATAAAGATCCTAGCTGCAGGGACAGTGAAGAATTGGAACCATTAATGCAACCTCACATTAACATAAACATGCTTTAAATGCAAAGCAAATGATCCATTTTCCACTATGAAGTGAAAGTTGCCCAGTCCTGTCCAACTCTGCAATCCCATGGAATTCTCCAGGCCAGAATACTGGAATGGGTAACCTTTCCCTTCTCCAGAGGATCTTCCCAACCCAGGGATCAAACCCAGGTTTCCCGCATTGCAGGCGGATTTTTTACAAACTGAGCCACAAGGGAAGCCCTTTTCCCCTATACCAGATGCAAAATTAATGCCCTGGAAGACTAGCTATCCTTACCTTATCAACCTCTTTATCTACAATATGTGGCAACAACATGTGGCATTATATTATTAAGAAGAGTATATTACTT
Organism: Antilocapra americana; assembly: GCA_007570785.1. Taxonomy (NCBI): domain Eukaryota; kingdom Metazoa; phylum Chordata; class Mammalia; order Artiodactyla; family Antilocapridae; genus Antilocapra; species Antilocapra americana. Next base: position 31,153,752 of record ML663009.1, on the reverse strand, counting down.
GGCCCAGAGCTGGCAAATAGTAACCATTTGACAGGTATCAACTGTTATCGATATCATTACTTCTGGTGTTAAGTTGAAATATATACTCTCATAATATCTCCTTCAGCTTTTTTTAAATTGGGGTATCACTAACATTGCTGTTGTCATTTAGTCACTAAGTCATGTCTGAGTCTTTTGCAACCCCATGGACTGTAGCCCCCTAGGCTCCTCTGTCCATGGAATTTCCCAGGCAATAATATTGGAATGGGTTTTCATTTCCTTCTCTAGGGGGTCTTCCCAACCTAGGGATTGAATCTGCATCTCCTGCATTGGCAAGAGGATTCTTTGCCACTGAGCCACCAGGGAAACCTATCACTAACATATGCTCTAGGAATTAGCCGTGGCTTTTGAAATGAATCTGATTTGCTTTCCAGACTATATCATATTTATGTCTCCTAGCACAATATCACATATGTCATTTTGAGAAGCAAGATTGTATAAATTTTTATACTACATTCACAAAGGAAGTGGTGAATATTACATCTTCTCCAGTTCTTTCCTCTAAGCTTGCTTTTTCAGAAACCACAAGTTCAGAGGGACCTGCAACTGAGTATCCCCAGCAGATTTCTCTCTCCCTCCTTGATGAATAGGGACCACTTCTAAATAAATTCTCCCCTACCCATATTACATTTATTAACTGGAAATAAAAAGCAATTTGGCCATAAATTCATTATGAATAGATCAATATTCCCTCTGCTCCCTCCTGCAATTTTGTTACACAACACTGTAACACATTTACTACCTAGACCTTCAGTGTTTATATTCTGTAAATCAATGCCTCATAATATAATTCAAACTAATCCCATAATTGAGTCTAATTAAGAATAACTTCAGACAATTGTTATAGAATTATTGAAAGCAGAGATTGAAGAGATTTGTTCATTTATCCAATATCTCCCTGCTGAGACTAGGGCTCCCTGTAGCTTTTCTTTCTAGTGATCTGTCTGGTCTTGTTTTGAAGTCTTAAAAGGATTAGTCTATCTGATTTTTTGGTTTGTTTGTTTGAGACCTCACTTAGCAATATAATAGATCTCATTTGGTATTTGAGCATAATATTTATTTCAGTGGTACTTGTCTCTCATTCTTTTAAGATATGTGTTTCATCTTGGGAGTTATAAGGCTATCTAGACTACAATACATGTTCAAAGGAAGAAATGAAATCTTTCAGGGAAAGATGTATAGAGACTCAAAATAAGATAATGCATTGGTTTATTTAATGGAAAGCATATCCAGGTCCAAATATTCACACAGGACTTTATTTCTTCCTCTCTTGGCTGTTTTTCTCTGATCAGTTTCCATTTCTGCCAAGTTATCCCTAAGGAGTAGCAAAGGTGGATCTTGACAGCTCCTGGCTTCCACAGGAAATTTATTCTTTCCTACTATCGATAGCAAACCTCCAAAGGATGCTGATTGATTTGGGGTTATGTGCCTATCTTTGACCAATCATATCCCTGATAGGATATTCTAATTAGCAAACCTAGGTTACATATCTATCATGATGGTAAGAATGGTAAGGTCCCTTGTATATCATTTTCAAAAAGCGAAGCAAAGATTCTAAGAATGATTACTAGCTAAGAAAAAATTTCAGTGTAATTTCTATGGCATTCTTAACTACTAGAATATGTGCAGTTTAAAAATATTGACCAAATCTGAGATGTCAGTTAAAATATCGAGATACTGATTGAGGTACTGATTTTCAATAAATTGGTTTGAAAATCAGAGATTAGTGTTAGGGAATGAGACTTCTCCCAGGAAGAAGAGTTATCTGGCTTCTTAGCTAGCATCAACTCATACAGTTATTCCAAGTTTAAAGAGAATTAATATTATTTAAAATAGTGGGTTAATAGTTTCTGGCCTTACATTTAAGCCTTTAATTCATTTTTATTTTATTTTCGTGTATGATGTTAGGAGATGTTCTAGTTTTATTCTTTTACATGTGACTTACATGTGACTGTCCTATTTTCCTAGCACCACTTATTGAAGAGGCCATCTTTTCTCCACTGTACATTCTTGCCTCCTTTTCGGAGGTAAATTGCCCATAGGTGCATGGGTTTACCTCTGCACTTTCTATCTTGTTTCATTGGTCTATTTTTCTGTTTTTGTGCCAGTACCATTACTGTCTTGATGACTGTAGCTTTGTAGTATAATCTGAAGTCAAGAAGATTGATTCCTCCAGTTTCATTTTTTTTTTTTCTCAAGATTGCTTTGGTCGTTCAAGGTCTTTTGTGTTTCCATACAAATTGTGAATTTTTTTGTTCTAGTTCTGTGAAAAATGCTATTGGTAATTTGATAGGGATTGTATTGAATATGTAAATTGTTTGAGGTAGTATAGTCATTTTCATAACATTGATCCTTTAAATCCAAGAACATGGTGGATCTTTCCATCTGTTGGTGTCATCTTTGATTTCTTTCATTTCTTTCAGTGTCTTATAGCTTTCTGCATACAAACCTTTTGTCTCTTTAGGTAGGTCTATTCCTAAGTATTTTATTCTTTCTGTTGAATGGTGAATGAGATTGTTTCCTTAAAATTTCTTTCTGATTTTTTCATTGTTAGTGTATAAGAATCCAAATGATTTCTGTGTATTAATTTCATATCCTGAAACTTCGCTAAATTCATTGACTATCTCTAGTAGTTTTTTGGTGGCATTTTTAGTGTTTTCTATGTATATTAGTCATATCATGTCATCTACAAACAGTGAGGATTTTATTACTTCTATTATGATCTAGATTCCTTATATTTCTTTTTCTTCTCTGATTGCCATGGTTAGGACTTCCAAAACTATGTTGAATAATAGTAGTGAGAGTGGGCACCCTTGTCTTGCTCCTGATCTTAGAGGAAATGCTTTCAGTTTTTCAACATTGAAAATAATGTTTCCTGTGGATTTGTCATATCTTGCCTTTATTATGTTGAAGCAGGTTCCTTCTATGCCAATTTTGGGGGGAGTTTTTTTATCATAAATGGATGTTGACTTTTGTCAAAAGCTTTCTGTGCATCTATTGAGATGGTTATATGGTTTTTATCTTTCAATTTGTTAATATAGTATATCACATCGATTAATTTACCTATATTGAAGAATCTTGCATCCCTGGGATAAACCCATTTTTGAAAAGATGTTCAATATTACTCATTATTAGAAAAATGTAAATCAGAACTAAAATGAGGAGAAAGAGAACCCTTCTGCACTTCTGGTGGGAATGTAAACTTATATAGCCATTATGGAGAACAGTATGGAGATTCCTTTAAAAACTAGGCATAAATCTACCATATGACCCAGCAATCCCACTACTGGGCATATACCCTGAGAAAACCATAATTCTAAAAGTCACATATACCCCAGTGTTCATTGCAGCAATATTTACAATATCCAGGACATGGAAGCAAACTGGTTCCCTCAACGGATGAATGGATAAAGAAGTTATGGCACATTTATACAAAGGAATATTACTAAGCCATAAAAAGGAACAAGACATGAGTTTATCTGTGAGGTGGATGAAACTAGAACCTCTTATACAAAGTGAAGTCAGAAAGAGGAAAACCAAATATGGTATATTAACACATTTAGAGAATATGAAGCATATTTCTCTCAGTGTTGCTGTTGACAAGTCCAAAGCCATTTTGAATCATTATCTTATATTTATGATATGCCTTTATTTTTCTTTATTCCCAGTTCTCTTACATTTCACAGTAATCCATATAAATGTGAGTCCATTTTATCCATTGTGCTGAATACTCAATGGACTCCTTTAGTGTAAAAACTCCATAGCCTTTAGTTGGTGGAGCAGATTTGTCTGGTTAATTCTGATAAAAATAATTTTGGCCTTGACATGTGTAGGAATTATTTCTGTGCCTATTTCCCTCTTCGCTTTTGTCTGCTTTCTCTTTCTGTAACTTCTATTATTGAGATGTGGAACTTCCTGAATTGATTCAACTTTTTCTTTTCTCTCTTATTTTCCTTGTTGTTCTACTTTATGTGAAATTATCTTTTTTTCAGCTTTATTGAGGTATAACTGACAAATAAAACTTTAAGATATTCAAAGTATACAATGTGATAATCTGATATACATATCCCTTGTGAAAGAATTCTCATCGAGTTAAAAATCAGTCATCTCATAGATTTACTTTTTTGGTGGGAACATTTAAGTTCTATTATCTCAGAAAATTAATTATACAATGATGTTCTCAGTTACAGTCACCATGTCCTACATTAATTTTTCTGCCACCCTTTACACTGAAGGTTTCTTTGTTCATTTGTATTGTTTTGCTTGTTTTACTTCCTGCTTCAGTAATTTTTAATTTCTTTGCAATCTTTATTGTTCACTAGAATTCCTTTTATCAATACTGTTCTTGGTTTTTAGCTATTCCTTTTTTTCTTTTTTCTGGTATGTTTTGAAGTTTTCACTGCCACTCACAATATTGGTTTCTCCAAGATAATCTTTCTAGTTAAAGAAAAATATTTCCTGAGATGTCTGACTCTCCTCAGCCATCTGTTCAAACTTAAAAATGAAATTGTTTAAAAAGTTAATTGGATATATTGTAAGCATATCAATTTCTTTGTTTTGGTCTTGCACTAGAATTAAATTGTTAGTGTTTAGGGAAGCTGGGTGATGGGCACACAGATCTTTATACTGTATTTTTGCAATTTCTTATGAATTTATAATGATTTAGGACTAAAGGGAAAGCACATATAGAAGGAAATTCCAGGTGTTTAGAAGGGGGGCTTGCTTATTTGGGTATCAATGAGTGACATTTTGCTAGACACTTTCACTAGAAACCTATACACTGTTTTGGGGGCTTTAATACTGGCTTGTTCAGATGGACAAAGTACCTTCCTGATGGTATGTTATCCTGCAATTGAATTGAAAAAACGTGCTATATATTTGGTATAAATGTTTATCCCACTCCCCAACATAGTTCCGCCTGTTGAACTATGCGTAGGTGACTAACAGTTGAAGGATTCACTGTTTCTAGTGAAAGTGGCTCAGTTGTATCCAACCCCTTGCTATCCCACAGACTATAGCATCCATGGAATTCTCCAGGCCAGAGTACTGGAGTGGGTAACCTTTCCCTTCTCCAGGGGTCTTCCAAAACCAGAGACCAAACCCAGGTCTCCCGCATTGCAGGTGGATTCTTTACCAGCTGAGCCACAAGGTAAGCCCTTCTAGAAAATAAACTTCTAGTTTTCTGTTGGTGGAAGATGGATAGTTGCCATTCTATATGGAATGGGTGCAGTAGGTAGACCTGGGTTCCTAACTGCTTGAGTTAATTATTTTATTTTTAATCTAAACCAACCTATTGCCTCCAGTTCCTAAGGCTTTCATGAATTTGGTTTGTGTATTCCACTGCTGAGTCAATCTCCATGAATCCTTCCACATTTGTTATTTTGTTGTTGATGTTTTTTGTTTTGTTTTCTTCTTTTTCTGTGGAATTTTGCAATTTAAAAAATCCCTTCCTTTCATTTTGATGAGGTTTCCAAGAGGAAACAGAATAAATGCTGTCTACCAAGCTAATCTTAAAGTAAAAGTTTGCCCAAGCCAAACACTTACACAAGGTTTCATGAGATACCTACAAAAAGAAATGGATAGGGAAGGAACTTACATTTAAGGAAGTGACCTCACTGTGTGGATCAAGATCAGAATTTCAGACAAAGGCACCAAATTTTCTTTAGAGGGGAGTTTTCCTACATTAAACAAACAAACAATGATCCTGATACTATCTTTAAAATAAAAGAGTGTCTCAAAGAGTTCAGTATTCTCATGATAGCCGTCCATGACAAATACAGACTAAGAGAATTCAGTTCAGAAATGCTAATATCTGATATGCATTATAATTACCATTGTTCAATGGTGGATATTTTAAATTAATTTACTCATTCAACAAATATTCAATATATATTGAAGCCATGCTACATGCTAAGCACCATCTAGCCGTAGATGCTACTTTAAAGAAATGTGAAGTAAAAGTGCAGAATTAGTAATATCAACAACTATAATCTCCCTTGAAACACAGAAACAAAGGATGGTAAGTTAGGAAAAGACCATAAAAATTATCAAGTCTCAAATTCCTCATCAAATGTATGAACAATTGTTAAAGACAACAATCTGTAATCATTACTCCCTCTTCTGCTTGGTGAACTAAAGTGTGGTTATATATAGGAGCCAAATGCTGACAATTTATGGATTATTCAGTAGCTACACCAGAGTAATAAAAACAGAATCTATCTTTTGAGATATATATATATATACACACTATATATACACATATAGGCTTTGTATATGTATGCGTATATTATATACATAATGGTATGTATACATGTGTGTATAATAGTGTGTGTACATATGTATTTAATGGTGTGTATACACACACACACATATATATTTCATTGTTGTTCAGTCACTCAGTTGTGTCTGACTCTTTGTGACACCATGGACTGCAGCACACCAGGTTTCCCTGTCCTTCAGTATCTCTCAGAGTCTGCTCAAACTCATGTCTGTTGAGTCAGTGATGCCACTCGACAATTTCATCCTCTGTTACTCCCCTCGCCTCCTGCCCTCAATCTCTCCCAACATGAGGTTGTTTTCCAATGAGTCTACCTCTGCATCAGGTGGCCAAAGTACTGGAGCTTCTGCCTCAGCCTCAGTCCTTGCAGTGAACGTTCAGGGTTGCTTTCCCTTAGGACTGACTGATTCGATTGCTTGGTCGTCCTAGTGACTCTCAGTGGTCTTCTCTCTAGCACCACAGTTTGAAAGCATCAATTCTTCAGCACTCATCTCTCGTTATAGTCCAACTCTCACAGCCATACATGACTAATGGGAAAACCATAGCTTTGACTAGTTGGACCTTTGTTGCAAATACGCTGCTTTTCAATACGCTGTCTAGGTTGGTCATAGCTTTTCTTCCAAGGAGCAAGCGTCTTTTAACTTCATGGCTACAGTCACTGTCCGCAGTGATTTTCGGTTCAGTTCAATTCAGTCGCTCCATCGTGTCCAACTCTTTATGACCCCATTCAGTGTTCCTGATAAAAGGGATCTTGGGTCCCAGGTATTTGACAAACTACTAAATTATTTGCAAAGTCTTATTTGCTCAGTGAACCTCAATACTTTACATGAAATGGAATTCACAAAACACAATAAAGCATATCATTGTTTGGTATTATGAAGGGTATCCTCATTCAGTTTCATAATCATTTGTTATTTGTCTGTAGCTTAAAATCATGTCATTTGTCTATAGCTTACAGAAAAACTTATTCAACAACCAGGAATTTTATCTATACTTTAAAGAAAATCTAAGTCTTCTTTATTTACATAACTGGAAATAGCATAATAGTTAACACATACTCTGGAACCAGTGTTTAAATCTTGTCTCTGACATTTACTGACTGTAATGACAAAATTTTGTAATTTTGCAATTGTGACAAAATTAATTATGTTCTCTATGCCTCGGTGGTGGCCCCCTGTAGGATAGGGTCAAAGATAGCATGATTAAAAGAGAATTCAAGTTAAGCACTTTGAAAAGTCATTTTTGTTCAGTCATCCAGTCATGTCTGACTCTTTGTGACCCCATGGACTGAAGCACACCAGGCCTCCCTGTCTCTCATCATCTCTGGAAGTTTGCCCAAGTTCATGTCCATTACATCATTGATGCCATCGCACCATCTCATCCTCTGGTGTCCTCTTCTCCTTCTGCCCTCAAGTTTTCCTAGCATCAGGGACTTTTCCAGTAAGTTGACTGTTCGTATCAGGTGACCAAAATACTGGAGCTTCAGCTTCAGCATCAGTCCTTCCAGTGAGTATTCAGGGTCGATTTCCCTTAAGATTTCCTGGTTTGATCTCCTTGCTATCCAAGGGACTCCCATGAATCTTATCCAGCACCACAGTTCAAAGGCATCAATTCTTTGGTGCTCTGCCCTCTTTATGATTCAGCTCTCACAACTGTTCGTGACCACTGGGAAGATGATAGCCTTGATTATATGGACATTCTTCAGCAGAGCAATGTCCCTGCTTTTCAACATATTGTCTAGGTTTGTCATAGCTTTCCTCCCTAGAAGAAAATGTCTTCTGATTTCATGGCTGCGACCACCATCCACAATGATTTTAGAGCCCAAGAGGTAATCTGTCACTACTTCCACATTTTCCCCTTCTATTTGCTAAGAAGTAATGGAGCCAGATGCCCGATCTTAGTTTTTTTTAATATTTAGTTTTAAGCCAGCTCTCTCACTCTCTTCCTTCACACTCATCAAGAGGCTCTTTGGTTCCCCTTCACTTTCTGCCATTACAATGGTATCATCTGCATAACTGAGATTGTTGATTTTCTCCCTCCTATCTTGATTTCAGCTTGTAACTCCTTCAGCATGGCATTTCTCATGGTGTGCTCAGCATATAGATTAAATAAACAGGGTGACAACAGACAGCCCTGTTTTAATCCTTTCTCAATCCTAAAATAATCAGTTGTTCTCTACAGGGCTCTAACAGTTGCTTCTTGACCTGCATACAGGTTTCTCAGGAGACAGGTTAGATGGATCTGGTATTACCATCTCTTTGAGAGCTTCCCACAGTTTGTTATGATCCACACAGTCAAAAGCTTTAGTGTAGTCGATAAAACAGAAGTAGATGTTTTTGTCGTATTCCCTTGCTTTCTCTATGATCCAGCAAATGTTGGCAATTTTATCTCTGGTTCCTCTGTCTTTTCTAAACCCAGCTTGGACATCTGGATGTTCTTGGTTCACATAATGCTGGAGCCTAGCATGCAAGGTTTTGAGCATGACCTTACTAGCATGGGAGATGAGTGCAACTGTCCAATGGTTTAGTACTACCTTTCTTGGGAATTGGGATGTGGATTGACTGTTTCCAGCCCTGTGGCCACTGCTAGATCTTACAGATTTGCTGACATATTGAGTGCAACGTTATGATAGCATCATTCTTTAGGGTTTTGAATAGCTCTACTGGAATTCCATTGCATCCACTAATTTTATCCACAGCAGTGCTCCCTAAGGCCCACTCGACTTCACACTCCAGAGTATCTGGCTCTGGGCGACAGACCACACCATTCTAGTTATCCAGTTCATGAAGATCTTTTTTTGTACAGTTCTTCCATGTATTCTTTTCATTTCTTCTTGATCTCTTCTGGGTCTACTAGTTTTCTACCATTTTCTGTCCTTTATTGTAACCATATTTGGGTGAAATGTTCCTTTGATATTTCTAATTTTCCTGAAGAGATCTCTAGTCTTTCCCCTTCTGTTGTTTTCCCCTATTTTTATGCACTGTTCATTGAAGAAGGCCTTCTTTTCTCTCCTTACTATTCTTTGGAACTCTGGATTTAGTTGAATGCACTTTTCCCTTTCTCCCTTGCTTTTGCTTCTCTTCTTTCTTGAGCTATTTGTAAAGCCTCTTCAGATAACCACTTTGCCTTCTTGCCTTTTTTTTCTTTGCAATGGCTTTTTTCACTGCCTCCTGTACAATATTACAGATCTCTGTCCACATTTCTCCAGGTATATTATTTACTAGATCTAATCCCTTGAATCTTGTTGTCACCTCAACTGCATATTCACTGGGGATTTAAGTCATACCTGGCTGACCTAATGGTCTTTCCCCATTTTTTTAGTTTAAGCCTGAATTTTGCTATGAGAAGCTGATGATCTGAGCCACAATCATCTCCAGGCCTTTTTTTTTTTTTTTTTGCTGATTGAATACAGCTTCTTCATCTTGGGCTACAGAGAATGTAATCAATTTCATTTCAATATTGACCACTTGGTGATGTCCATGTGTAACTTCATCTCTTATGCTGATGAAAAAGGGTGTTTGCTATGACAAGTGCAATCTTCTGGCAGAATTCATTTAGCCTTTGCCCAAATTCATTTTGTTCTCCAAGGCCAAACTTGCCTGTTATTCCAGGTATCTCTTGACTTCCTACTTTTGCATTCCAATCTCTGATGATGAATAGATCATCTTTGTCTTTGGTGTTAGTTCTAGGAGGTCTTCTAGGTCTCCATTCTGTTCAGTTCAGTTCAATTGCTCAGTCATGTCTGACTCTTTGTGACCCCATAAATTACAGCACCCCAGGCCTCCCTGTCCATCACCAACTCCCGGAGTCTACCCAAACCCATGTCCATTGAGTCAGCGTTGCCATCCAGCCATCTCATCCTCTGTCATCCCCTTCTCCTCCTGCCCCGAATCATTCCCAGTATTAGGGTCTTTTCAAGTAAGTCAATACTTCGCATGAGCTGGCCAAAGTATTGGAGTTTCAGCTTCAACATCAGTCCTTCCAATGAACACCCAGGACTGATCTCCTTTAGGATGGACTGGTTGGATCTCCTTGTAGTCCAAGGGACTCTCAAGAGTCTTCTCCAACACCACAGTTCAAAAGCACCAATTCTTGGGCGCTCAGCTTTATTCACCATCCAACTCTCACATCCATACGTGACTAATGGAAAAACCATAGCCTTGACTAGACAGACATTTGTTGGCATAGAACTTATCAACTTCAGCCTCTTTGACATCATTGATTCTTAAGATGTCGATGCTTATCCTTACTATTTCCTGCTAGACCACTTCCAGTTTACCTTGATTTGTGGAACTAATATCCCAGATTCCTATGCAATACTGTTCTTTGCAGCATTAGATTTTACTTTCATCACCAGACACATTCATAACTGAGTATCATTTCCAATTTGGCACAGTGGCTTCATTCATTCTGGGGCTATTAGTAGTTGTCCTCCTCTCTTCCAGAAGAGACCTCTCCTTCTGACCCGGAGGTCTCATCTTTTGGTGTCATATCTTTTTGTCTTTTTTAAAGTTCATGAGGTTCTCATGGCAAGTATACTGGGATGGTGTGCCATTCCCTCCTCCAGTGGATGACCTCTTATCAGAACTCTCAACTATGACCCATCCATCTTGGGTGGCCGGCTCCTAGCTTCATTGAATTACACAAGCTCCTTGATCAACAAGGCAGTGATCTGTGAAGGAGACTCTAAACAGTACCTGGCCCTGAATTATCATTACTGTCCCATTTACAACATGTTTGAAAACAAAAGCTTGCTAGAAGTTCTCTTTCAGAAGGATTATTCATCTCCTTCCTTTGTGGCATGTGTTTGTCTTCTCTTTGGCTGTTACAATTTATTCACCAATGAAAATATAGCACCTCTTATGATCTCTTTTCTTGTCTTATTTCCTTAATAAACATAATAACTTCTTACCTTTGTACAGTGCTTAATGGTTTGAAAGTCTGTTCCCACTTTTTTTGGCCAAGACAATGCCATAACAATTTATTTTACCATTTTCAAGACAGGCAGACTGAGATTCAGATGTTAAGCCCCTTGCCTGGGGTCCACATTAAAATCTGAGTCCTTTTGTCACAAATCCTGCACTCTTTCCATATGCCACATGCCTTCTTTAGAAACATCAAAATTTAGGAAATTTCTATTTTTACACAACTCCAAGTAAAAAGATATAGCTAAAAAGATGAATTCAGCCCAAGGCAATTCTACACCATAAAAATTAGAGGCTACAGTTTTTGCCAGTGTTGTTTCTTTGGGTAATTCAATCTCCCAAACCCTGATGAGCCTAAAGCTTTCCTTATGAAGAGAACAAGTGAGTCTCTAGGTACCAATTTCAACATCATTCAAAGCAATCTTTCAGGATGTGCATAGTTTTTAAATATACACCCCTGTTTATATTGTAAATTTAAAGTGCAAATTTCAAAGAGGTGTGATGTTTGCTAGGAGTTTGAAAACAATTGAAGCATCTGAAAGACCAGATTAATATATTTTTAAAAATCCTTTCTACTGATGTTGTTGGTTTATAAGCTTAAAGGTGTAATGGCATCTGATTCTGTCATTTCTGCTTCTTTTGTTATTTTGCATCCTTATGCCTTGGAAAGAGGGAACTTGTAGCAGCAAAGTACATCAGAGTTAAGCTTTGAGAAATGATCCATACTGTATAGATAGGGGTTTTGTCCTAGAGGTGCCGAAATATGTCCAGTGTCATGAGAGGAAGAGCTCACCAGCCTTAACTGAAAGGGAAGAGAACAAGATAAATTGGGGAGATAGCACTCAAGGGAAGAAGAGTGTAGAAGAAAGAAGGAATACAACAGAAGTGGAACCCAGACGCTCCACTGGAGGAATGAATCTATGGTTGAAAGTTGATCAGTGACAACTGCAAAAAAGTTATGTATTCATTTCAGTACTCTCTATGCATTCATGAGTGGCTACTACTAAGATATTATTTTTTTTACTACTAGGGTTTCTCTTTCTGATAATAGAAGCTATCACTATACCATGATTCCAGACGTTATGGGACCTAACACAGGACAACAAAGGCATGGTTATTCCTGAGCCTGAGATGAGAGATAATGGTACAATCATAATGGATTTCTTTAGGATTGAATAACTGGACAATAAATTCAGCCAAATTATTCCCTTCATTTTTTCAGCATAAGTGAGCCAACTTGTCGAATGCCTGAATGTCAGTGAAAACGGCTTGAAGACAGGTCATCAGGACGTCATTAAGACAATGCTCCTAAGAACTTTCTGAACTCATTGATTCTTTGTGCAATCAAAACTTCCCATTGTATCTACAGCATTAAAGTTTTGAAAGCACAATTGAATAAATTATTTCATTCTTCAATACCTAAACCTCTACAAAACTGGGCCCTCACTCCTTCTGTATTCTTTGTTTCAAATACCTTATTTTTAGTATAAATAGTACATAAAAATCAAAAGAACTTAAAAGCTAACAGATATATTTTCTTTGTCCCTTTGGGATTCTTTGTTTCAGCCCATAAATCATACATGAGACAAAACAGTTTCTTGAATATTAAAATACAGACGCCAAGAATAAGTCTAAAGTTCAAATATAAACTCTTGTCCAATTATCTGTTGTAGCCAGAAAGACTTGAGGCTGAGTGCTCTCAGCTCACCCCACCACATGGAGGAGCTCTCCCACCTCCATGCAGAGGCTTTAGTCTGGTAAAAGAAGGTGGCCTCAGACACAGAGTGGAACAGCTTCTGATCTTTGGTTGTACAAGTGCTCAGTTATAGTTTGGGGAAAACTGCTTCTTGGAGCTGTTCACTCTTTCTCTCTTTCCCAGGACCTCAGGGGACCCAGTCCTTGGGACTTAGGAGACTCTCCAGAGGAGCCCACTGAGGTGTACTGCCCTAGGAAGCCTGCTCACGGCCTGCATGCAGCAGCCAACTTTTCACCTATAGCACAGACGGGGCTGAAATGGCAAGATTATCACATTGGCCTGTGTGATAACTAGCTCTGCCTTTTTCAAGGTAACAGGTTTCTCAAGGCTGAATTGGCATAAATAAACCTCATTTCTTAAAGCCCGATTTCAGGAGTAAAGACAGAATGAAATAAAAATGCAAGGTACGATTCTTCATGAAAACATGGGGACAGGAATAGAGATAAGAGCAGTATTGAAAACCCATGCTCTTCCTTTTAATCATTTGATCCTCTTCTGTGTGACTCTTTTACCAGAGCTACTTTGATAGCAATGCAATTGATAGATTCAAATTGTATTTTTACTCTCAATCTTTCAACGAAGATGGTGACAAGCCAAGTTTGTCCAAAGACAGGTGGAGAAAATTGTGGGGAATAAAAGAGAAGAGAAAATTGAGGTCTAAATTCCCAGCTCCTGTGTAATTGAGCATTAGCCACATAATGTTTGTGTAATTTTATGCCAAGAGCCCAGATGGGGGTGTGGGACACAGTTTAAGGGGGTGCTGGACTTGTTCTTAATAATATTTTTCTTCTTGGCATGGACAATCTAACCAAACAGAGAATGTTTTGGCTAATTAGAAGTATCAGGATGTTTCCAGGAAGCGGAAGGTAAATCAGTACCTCGTGTGATTGTGGGAGGGAAGGAATCCAGCTGGATGAAGCAGAGCCACTGAGAAACCCCACCCTTTGGTGATGGGCTGGCAGGTTCCAGAGGGACACATTCTGTGAGCTGGGACTGCATCCAGCAGCAACGATGATGGTTTCAAACAGACTCACTCTAATTTGCAGACCCAGTGAGCCAGAGAGAAAGGCCCACATCAGGCAGTTGCATCCCACTCCTGTTATGAAGCACTGTGGTCTCTACCTCATAGCATGTGCCACGTGGGCTTTAGATCCAGGTGGCAACTGCACACTGAGAAGCTGCAGAGATTAAACTGTTGTTGTCCTTGACTCAAAGAGGCCATATCACTCTATGGTTTTAGATGGCAGAGTTTTAGACTCCAGGGAAACCCATTCAAAATGGAGGTTGGGTTAGTGAATACGCTTTTTTCCTCTCTCTTTTTTTTCTTAAAAGAGAGAGAATTGTCAGTGAAAAGCCAAGAGTTTTTATTCTACTAAGTCATATTGAAATGGAATGTATTGGCTTTACCAACATCTCAGAGATTCCTGAAAACTTGATCCAATGTTCACATTCTTGAGGAACAACCTGGACCACCAGGGGGTGGGGCTGTTAGACACAGGGGTGAGTCAGCAGAGCAGTAACATGGGCAGAAGAAAAGCCATGTTCTCCCCTTGAATGGAGAACCACTGGGATAGAGAGAAGAAAAAGGCCAAAAGAGAGTGGAAAGAAGCCACTATTGTTGGCAAGATCTCTTTGAGTCCAGGGAAAATTGAAATCTGGGGACCAGAGAAAAGGGAGACTATAGGGTGGAGTGAAGAAGGAGGACTCTGTCCAGGGCTCTGACATTCTAACAGAACAGCCACCGAGGCGAGTATCACACTGACCTACTTTCATATCCAAGCACAGTAATTTCTTATTTATTTATGACCTTTGTCACCTACAGAAAATTAGTTTTTATCAGGAACAAAATGAAGGTTAAATAAAACTTCATCTTAGAGGGTACTTGTGAGGATTAAAGGAAATAATGTTTTTAAGGTGTTTGTCACCTGCCCAGCACTCAATAGTCACTGTTGTTGGTAGGAACGTCATAGGTACTGTGAAAAAAAAGTATCTCTCTTCTCAAGGCCTTTGTAACTTTCTTCTCAAGGGAGATGAAAAGTCCCGGAGCAGAGTGCCTGTTATTCCAGGCCACCAATCTCTCTGGCAGTGCAAATAATCATGACAGATACAGACAAACAAACTTAAACAGCATGAGTTAGAAGAGACAGAAGAGATAATTTATTTTAAGGATTTTAGAAAGTTCAGGAAAATTCAGAGATAAATGCCGTTGGGTCTCAGTAATAACTGGAATCAGAAGGTAGGGACACAACTGCTTTGGTTTGTTGAGCAGAATTCTCTTTTTCTGTTTCTAAGGCAGCACAGAGCTAAGTTTGTGCTTAGAAAGTCAGTGGGAGTTGCTACTAGAGCGTGGACTGTGTCCCTAACCTGTTCTTCCAAGTTTGTTTCGTTGTCTGTTTCCCTGGGGTCATTGCTGTGGAGCCCCTAACAGTGGAACCCAAGCAGCAGAAGATATTCTCTGGTTTACACTTTACAGTCTAAGAGCTCAGAAGCAGACTAAGTTATCTTTGTGAGATTCAGTTACAAACAATCTAAGAAAGACAGTGATTGTCCCGTTTGGACAAGCTGGCCAACCCTAGACAACAACCATGTCTGTGACGGGCACAGCTTGTGATGGTGTCCAGGCCTGGACCAGCCATCTGTGGCCAAGAGGGCAGAATCAAGCCAGACTGACACTATCGTTCCCATGGTAACTGTGTAAATGGGGGTGGCGGGGACAGTCCTCAGAAGAAGTGGAATTCTTGACAGGCAGAGTTTAGGAGGATTCAGCCCAGAGCTCTCTCCATGCTGGAAGGGAGACATGAAAGGATCAGGTCTCTATTTCCATGTCCTTAGATTCCTTGGGACTATAATGTTCTGATCTGATTTTTCCAGAGTGGTGAAATGAACTGTGATCAAGGTGAATTTGGAGTTCCTGTCATCTTAGAAAAGAGGTGGGAGGTTGAAGAAATGTTAGGGGGAAAAAAAGAAAGCCATTCTGTACCATTTTTTTAAAAAAATAAGTCTTCTGGAGTCTTCTGGTCCAAATAGCTCAGGATTTACTTGACCTCTGTTTATTGATAAAAAGTAAAATTTAAGATATAGGTTTGAGTCTTGGCTATGTTACATTGTTACTGTATGACCCAGAGTAGATTACTACACCTTGGTTTTTTCATGTTTAAAATGAGGATAAAAATGAAATTATCCATCTAGTGTTGAAAGAAAATATGTATTACAGGTTTACTATAGTGTACATGACACAGGAAACATTAGCTATTATGGTTTATAACACTTGAGTTTTCATTCAACAAACTCATAATATATAGCCTTCAATAATAGCTATTAGCACCTTTCTCCTTTTTCAGAGATTATAAACTCCGTGGGGTTAGGGATCATGTCTTATTTGTTATCTGCCTTTGCTTCACAGGCCTCCTACAGTACTCCCACAGCAGAAGCTTACTAAATATTCACCAAATCAATGATGAGTAAATGATGAGCAGGCTAATTGGCCCTGTATGTGCTTTCCACTGTTTCCTGGGGGCTCTGCAAACAGGTGGCATTGTATGGTAATATAACTGGGAAACACATTGTGAGTTGATATTTTTCACAATTACAGATGAATTAGTTTCATTAATTTATTCATTTATTTAACAAATACTTGTTGAATATTTACCAGTATTCCAGATATGAGTCAATTTCTGATTATATAGATAATTCCTGCTGCCATGGAATTTACATGAAGTAGCATATACCAGTACAGGATTTTCATGACCTAGTGTGTAAATTCTTTAGTCCTGGATAATAACTTCTGTTTAATTCCATCTGCCTCACTTGCTGGTGGCCTCCTTGAGGACAAGAGTCATACATTGTATCTCTGTGCCTAGCTCAGTGATTTTTACATAACAGGGTTCAATAACTGATGAACCAATAAATTAATACATGAAGGAATGATTTCCTGGAATCTTTTCCAGGTCCCTAGAGAACCCTGACAATCTTTGCAATATATTTATTCCTTACTGAATCTCCAGCTCCTTTGGGTAAGACAGAAGCAGCAGGGAGTTTTACAGGTGGGCCCTTTGAGCCTTTCAAGTCCTGCCTGAAAACTTGAGTGATAGAAATGCCCATAGTCCCTGAAGCAAGCAGAACAAAACAAAGCAAAACCTCACAGTGAGAATAAAATTTGATTTTAAGAAAATGCTTCCTGCTCTAATCTTTCAATATTCTCTCTTCTTAGAGAAGAGATATACCTCCTTTCTTCCCATGTTAGTTCTTTGTCTCTGAGCTCAAACTGATATTATTAATCATTTGAAACAATTGTTTCCATGGAGATACCCTAGCAATTTCCCAAGCAGAGCAGCAGTTTTGGAAACTTCTATGCACTTGGGTTGAAGACACAACTGCTTTGACAAATACCATATTTTTAAGATGATTTTAATCAGGTTTTTAAAACTAAGCTGTGAAATAAGATAAATTTATTTTTTTAATTCAATTTAAATAAAATGCTGATCTGGACAACTAGTAGGTTATCCCTACTCCTCCAAGAAAAAATAATAGACAATAAGAATTGAGTTATTTAAAAACTAACTTGTAAATGAAGAATGCTGTTTTATTAGAATTTTTATGGAATATATGCTCATTTTTAAAACATTGGAAAGCACACAGAAAGAACAAAACATAGATTTCTGTTCAAGATGGCAGATTCAGCACTCATTACAGCCTTTTTCTCTTAACCCAAAATGCCCCATTCAGATGAAGAAAGTAATATTTACAGCTACCATCATTCTGTATCCACATCTGGGGTCCGAAGTTATCATAGGTATCTTACTGAATTTAATATTGAATAAGCCATATCACTTATAGATACTACATTTTAAAATGATTGATCCATGAAAGTTAAGTATGTTTAGTATCTACCTCATTAACAAGTTCCATTTCCTCTGATTTCAGGAAAAACAAAATACTTTATTTTTTTAAAACCAAGAGCAATTGCCACCAAATGATATTTTCATCATTCATGACTTATTTATTTAGCAAACATTTGTATAGCTAGGTGCCATTCTAAGTGCTTTAGAAATAATAATCAATTGAATTTTTAGAACAACCTTAAAAAGTTTAGACTATTACCTGCATTTTATAGCTGAGGAAACTGGGGTCATTATGAGATTGACTAAGTAGGAGATCTAGTAAATGGGTACATTTGTGACACATTTATACTGTACAGACAGTTGCTGGACTCTTTCACCCTGAAGAGGTACAATTCTTGACCATTCCCTTCTCCTGCCCCAACGACATACAACTAATATCTGAAACACTTTTTAATAAAAGTTTGTAAATTACTATTTGTCTATAATTTATCTTCAAATACTTTGGCATCTGCAGACAAGCACATTATCAGTTACTCCATAGGCAGTTTAAGCTTCAGCTATAGGAATAATCGGTTGATTTGAAGATCGCACTGCAGGAGTGGTCTGCTAGTTGTGTTTCAAGGGCCACACTCAAGCTAAGACAATTGCATGGATCTTTATCCAGGGCCTGCTTAACAACCAAGGCTTGACTAATTGACATAACAAATGACATACATGGCTATATTATTGATGAAAATAATGGGTTATCAACTAAATTGATAAATGTTAGAAATGAACTTTCACTAATGAAATTACAGGTATTTAATATATGTGTACTGGCTTAGGTATTTTATTTTATTTGGCTTAGGCAGTTCAGAAATATTTCCTGCCTTTGCTTGAAGAGAGTATAAGACTCTTGCAAGTCTGGTAGACTGTCCTAGATTCAACCAGTGGATATAAGGATTTCTGATAGGCTGATAACAATTATAAACTAACAAAAATCCTTCCTCTGGAATATTTTCCTGAATGTTTCAAGTGACTCTTCATATGAAGTGGCACAATGACAAAGAGCTGGGACTTCACTGAGCTTAAAGGACATGCTTAAAAAACCACACTGGGGTTGGCTACTAAAGTGTAAATTAGACCTGTATGCAAAATGTGACCTGTTATGCAAAAGGTCTGAGGCTTAATTCCATTAGTAGTAAGTTTCAACCTCAATGTAGTGAGGGCATAGGGGAGCAGCTACCTCTCAGCTACTTCAAATTTCTTTTGAGTCCACTGTTACTATCAAAACAGAACCTCAGAGCTATGCATGGTGAGATGATCTAATGTCAGTTCACAATAGGCAAACAGAAGGCAATTATGGAACAAAATTGGAAACAAACCTGGACACTGGTTTTCCTAAACCCATTGGCCATTTCCTGCCTCAGGGGCTCTCTTACTTCTTGTTTCTTTCCGTAAACCCAAGCTGATTACCACATCACTATATTTATCTACACTCCTCTTTATCTCTCTGAGCATTTGGCAAAAGGATTGTCACTTTCTTACCAGAACAATGCTCCTTCCCTTAAAATATTTTTCTGCATAGGGGTTGCTGTAATGATGTTGGTCTTCCTTGTCCCCTTCTTTATAATACAAAAATATTTCTAGGTTTGAAATCCAACATTTATTTTCTTCTTTTGTTCTGATATTAGACAGTTCAGTCACTCAGTCGTGTCCAGCTCTGTGATACCATTGACTGCAGCACGTCAGGCCCCCCAGTTCATCACCAACTCCCAGAGTTTACTCAAACTCATATCCATTGAATCGATGATGCCATCCAACCATCTCATCTTCTGTCATCCCCTTCTCTCACCTTCAATCTTTCTCAGCATCAGGGTCTTTTCCAATGACTAAGTTTTTCATATCAGGTGGCCAAAGTATTGGAGTTTCAGCTTCAACATCAGTCCTTTCAATGAACACCCAGGACTGATCTCTTTTAGGATGGACTGGTTGGATCTCCTTGCAGTCCAAGGGACTCTCAAGAGTCTTCTCCAACACCACAGTTCAAAAGCATCAATTCTTCAGCACTCAGCTTTCTTTATAGTCCAACTCTCATATCCATATATGACTACTGGAAACAACATAGATTTGGCTAGATGGAACTTTGTTGGCAAAGTAATGCCTCTGTTTTTTAATATACTGTCTAGGTTGGTCACAACTTTTCTTCCAAGGAGCAAGCATATTTTAATTTCATGGCTGCAGTCACCATCTGCATTGATTTTGGAACCCAAGAAAATAAATTCTGCCACTGTTTCCACTGTTTCCCCATCTATTTGCCATGAAGTGATGGGACCAGATGCCATGATCTTAGTTTTCTAAATGTTGAGCTTTAAGCTAACTTTTTCACTCTCCTCTTCCAATTTCATCAAGCGGCTCTTTAGTTCTTCACTTTCTGCCATAAGGGTGGTGTCATCTGCATATCTGAAGTTATTGATATTTCTTCCATCAATCTTGATTCCAGCTTGTGCTTCATCCAGTTCAGCATTTCTCATGATGTACTCTGTATATAATTTTAGTAAGTAGGGTGATAATATACAGCCTTGATGTACTCCTTTCCCGATTTGGAAACAGTCTGTTGTTCCATGTCCAGTTCTTTTTTTTGTTTGTTTCATGTCCAGTTCTAATTACTGCTTCTGACCTGCATACAGATTTCTCAGGAGGCAGATGAGGTATTTCCATCTCTTTATTCCCATCTCTTCAAGACTTTTCTGCAGTTTGTAGTGATCCACACAGTCAAAGGCTTTGGAGTAGTCAATAAACCAGAAGTAGATGATTTTCTGGAACTCTCTAGCTTTTTCAATGATGCAGAGGATGTTGGCAATTTGATCTCTGGTTCCTCTGCCTTTTCTATAATGAGCCAGCCCAGGTAAATCTTTGAAATTAGCAAATTTTTCTTTGGAGCTCCAAGTGCCTGAAAACGCTCTCTTCACAAGATGCCAGGGCTGCTCATCTGCCCCTGTCCTAAACAGTTCTTAAGGAATTCTGTGACAACTGTGTTCCCGACTTATTGATGGATGGGCTTTTGAATAGGGAACAAAGGTGGGAAAACACGTGGCTTCCAGGCCCCCACATGCAACAAATGTTTATTGAGCACCCCCTACCTCTTACTTACGTACATGCCAGCAGGTGAGTATATAAAAATTTAAATCCAAAATCTGTCCTCTGGAGTAAACATCAGAGGGTGTCTAATGATCATTTCTTCATAGCCAACCTTTCCCTCTCTGCTGTTGACTTTGCCACAGAGTCAAAGAAACAGAGGCTATTACCCCAGCAAAGTTATCCTGGGCTAAAGGAAATTTCTAAAAAATTGTGCATTATATAAATTCTAAGAACAGAACACATTTGGTTCTGTGCAAGAAAAAAAAAAGATGATTTATCTTCTAAATCATTTTCCTCCTAAGTAACTGTTGGGGAATGTACAGCATATCTAAAACGGAGCTTTAAAAAAAACTACTTTTACTCTCTAAAATTACATATGATATCCCACTGGCAGGGCACTGCCCCAGCAGGCAGAGAGCACAGTCAGCCATGCTGACAAATCTGTTTCTCCTTCCGTCAGTCTGCAGCGGCCCAGCTGGAAACCTTCAGCTCCCTAACTGATTGCAGTTAAGTGCTGAATGCAAAGTCTTCTGTGAATTGGCACCTCCGTGAACCTGTCCCATGTTTTGATTACAGAGACCAAAAATAGGTAAGCAACTGTGGAACTCCAGGTAGGAGGCACTGCAGACAGAAGGCATTTGCTCTGGCCCTGAGAGAAGGCAATCTTAGACGTGAGATTGCCACCAGCCCCATCATAGCCTGTGGTTTTGTGTTTCTGGAGGGTGAGGGCGTTAGGAGCAGAGGGGCTGGTAATGTGTGTGAGGCAGAGGGGTTTAGGGAGAAATACTACATGCCCATAAGTTTCACAGGGGTTTGAAGGCTATCAAGTGAGAAAAAACTTGTGAATTCTTCCTAATATTTAATATACTTTTTGCTATTCAAATGTAACATGTCATTGTAGCAAGAATATGTCAACTGTTTTTGAAATAAATGGCTTTCATAGAAAAGCTCTATAGCCATGTTACTGTTGTTATTGTTTAATCGCTAAGTCGTGTCCGACTCTTTTATGACCTTCTGGATTATAGCCTGCCAGCCTCGCCTCTTTCCATGGGATTTGCCAGACAAGAATACTGAGGTAAGTTGCCATTTCCTTCTCCACTCTACAGCTACAAGGGACCTTTAAATACCTCAGTATGTAGCTTCTATACCACCTTGAGAATTTTCTTTTTGCTTGATTTTTTCCCCTCAATTTCTATAAATAAGGTCTCTGGTTTATAGTAGCCATTCCTGGTCTTCTCTTGTCCATCAGTTCCTGGAATTGGAAGTTAAAATACAATGTATAGAATGCCTCAAGTATCTATTGTCCACTTCTTCGTTTTTCTTTTCTTTCCCTATTCCTTTTCTTTCCTGTTCACCTTCTTGTCCTTTAAAAAAAAATGTAATAGTACAAAACAAGCAGAGAATTTGAAATAGATTTGAATTCTATGTTTCTTCTAGTTTAATCATATTATCTAATTTCTCTGAACTTCAGACTTTTCACCTGAAAAAAAAAATTAGTAAGAATGATCACACCCATCTCACTTGTTGCAGTGAGGCCTAAAACATAGGAAAGTTTTTGGGGGCAATGCTTGGTCCACAACTGGTTTGATACTACCTTCTTCTGTTCCCATTCCCACCATCTATTTGTACCCTTCAGATCTGTTGTACACTTGCTTACCATTTTAAGGAGCTCTGAGATTTTCTAAACTTGACCCCTCAACCCCAGATTAAGAACATCTCTTCCAAATCTCCTTTTTACAGATGAGAGAAATTCCTGTACATATAAAGTGGTTGTATAGTTTCCTTCATTCAATTCCAATAATAAAAATATTCTTCCAAAACCCATGTTGATTCTTTGAAAGAGTTACCTGACCAATCTAAACTCAAGTTTCAACAGCAGTATTTTGTGGTGATTAAATGAGTCAGTACATGCAAACTGAGGACTTGCCTGGTGGCTCAGATGGTAAAAGAATCCACCTGCAATGCAGGAGTCCTGGTTCAGTCCTGGGTTGGGGAGATCTGCTGCAGAAGAGAATGGTATTTGACTGTATGAATCACAACTATGGAAAACAAACAAAGAGATGGGAATACCAGACAATCTTACCTGTCTCCTGAGAAACTAGTACACATATCAAGAAGCAATAGTTAGTGACCCAGGGAGAGGGAATCGGGAAGGAGGAGGGAGGGGGTTCTGAAGGGGGAACATATGTATACCCATGGTGGATTCATGTCAATGTATGGCAAAACCAACACAATAAAGTAAAGAAATTAAAAAAAAAAAAAGAAGAAGAAGAAGAAGCAATAGTTAGAACCAGACGTGGAAGAATTGACTGGTTCAAAATTGGGAAAGGAATATGACAAGGCTGTGTATTGTCACCCTGATTAATTTTTAAAATGGCATCCAGTCCCAT
>ML663009.1:31040107-31130304 GCA_007570785.1 Antilocapra americana | reverse complement strand
AGTCAAGGTTATGGTTTTTCCAGTAGTCATGTATGGATGTGAGAGTTGGACTATAAAGAAAGCTGAGTGCTGAAGAATTGATGCTTTTGAACTGTGGTGTTGGAGAAGACTCTTGAGAGTCCCTTGGACTGCAAGGAGATCCAACCAGTCCATCCTAAAAGAGATCAATCCTGGATGTTCATTGGAAGGACTGATGTTGAAGCTGAAACTCCAAAACTTTGGCCACCTGATGCGAAGAGCTGACTCATTGGGAAAAACCCTGATGCTGGGAAAGATTGAGAGCAGGAGGAGAAGGGGACAACAGAGGATGAGATGGCTGGATGGCATCATCGACTTGATGGCCATGGATTTGGATAGACTCTCGGAGTTGGTGATGAACAGAGAGGCCTGACGTGCTGCGGTTCATGGGGTTGCAAAGAGTCAGACATGACTGAGAGACAAAACTGACTGATTTATTTTAATTAAAGGATAATTACTTTACAATATTGTGATGATTTTTGCCATATGTCAATATGAATCAGCCATAGGTACACATGTTTTGCTTCCATCCTAACCCTTGCTGACTTATGCAAAGTATATCATGCCAAATTCTGGGCTGGATGAATCAGAAGCTGGAATTGAGATTGCCGAGAG
Organism: Antilocapra americana; assembly: GCA_007570785.1. Classification (NCBI taxonomy): domain Eukaryota; kingdom Metazoa; phylum Chordata; class Mammalia; order Artiodactyla; family Antilocapridae; genus Antilocapra; species Antilocapra americana. The sequence goes on along the minus strand of ML663009.1, from coordinate 31,129,671 downwards.
AAGTATCAACAACCTCAGATAGGCAGATGATAACATTCTAATGGCAGAAAGGAAAGAGAAACTAAAGAGCCTCTTGATGAAGCTGAAAGAGGAGAGTGAAAAAGCAGGTTTAAAATTCAACATTCAAAAAACTAAGATCATGACATCTGGTCTCATCACCTCATGGCAAATAGGTAGGGAAAAAATGGAACAGTGACAGCTTTTATTTTCTGGGGCTCCAAAATCACTGTGGATGGTGACTGAAGTCATAAAATTGAAATACACTTGCTCTTTGGAAGAAAAGTTATGATAAACCAAGACAGTGTATTAAAAAGCCAATATATCACTTGGCTGACAAAGGTCCATATAGTCAAAGTTGTGGTTTTTCCAGTAGTCAAGTATGTCAGAGTTGGCCCATAAAGAAGGCCAAGTGCCAAAGAATTGATGCTTTTAAATTGTGGTGCTGGAGAAGACTCTTGAGAGTCCCTTGGCTAGTGAGGAGATCAAACTAGTCAATGCTAAAGGAAATCAACCCTGAATATTCATTGGAAGGACTGATGCTGAAGCTGAAGTTCCAATACTTTGGCCACCTGATGGGAAAAGCCAACTCATTGGAAAACATCCTGATGCTGGGAAAGATTGAGAGCAGGAGGAGAAGGGGTCAATAGAAGATAAGATGGTTGGATAGCATTCCCAACTCAATGGACATAAATTTGAACAAAGTCCAAGAGATAGTGAAGGACAGGAGAACCTGGCATGCTGCAATACATGGAGTCACAAAGCATCGGACATGACTTAGCAACTGAACAACAACAACATGCAAGCTATTCAAAGTGTTGGCATATCGTAAGCATTCAATAAATATGAATGTCTAGTAGTAGTAGTGGTTGTAGCATTTATTGAGTACCAAAGAACTTTCAATATATTGATGTCCCATCTCTAGCATTTTTGGATGACAAAAAATATTTTTGTTGTTTGAAAGCTATTGTCTAATACTGTACAGCACAGGGAATACTGCTCAATGTTTTGTGGTAGCCTGGATGCAAGGGAAGTTTGGGAGAGAATCCAGTTCAGTCCCTCAGTCGTGTCTGAATCTTTGCAGCCCCTAGACTGAAGCATGTCAGGCTTCCCTGTTTGTCACCAACACTTGGAGCTTGTTCAAATTCATACCCATTGAGTCGGTGGTATCATCCAACCATCTCATCATCTGTCATTCCCTTCTCCTCCTGCCTTCAATATTTCCCAGCATCAGGGTCTTTTCTAATGAGTCAGTTCTTCCCACCAAGTGGCCAGAGTATTGGCACTTGAGCTTCAGCATCAGTCTTTCCAATGGATATCCAGGACTGATCTCCTTTAGGACAGACTAGTTTGACTGCCTTGCAGTCCAACAGACTCTCAAGAGTGTTTGTCAACACCACAGTTCAAAAGCATCAATTCTTTGGTGCTCAGCTTTCTTTATGGTCCAACTCTTACATCTGTACATGACTACTAGAAAAACCATAGCTTTGGCTAGATGGACCTTTGTCAGCAATGTCTCTGCTTTTTAATATGCTGTCTAGTTTGGATGTAGCTTTTCTTCCAAGGAACAAGTGTATTTTAATTTCATGGCTGCAGTCACCATCTGCAGTGATTTTGGAGCCCACAAAAATAAAGTCTATCACTGTTTCCATTGTTTCCCCATCTATTTCCCATGAAGTGATGGAATTGAATGCCATGATTTTTGTTTTCTGAATGTTGAATTTTAAGTCAGCTTTTTCACTTTCCTCTTTCACTTTCATCAAGACTCTTTAGTTCCTTTTTGATTTCTGCCATAAGGGTGGTGTCATCTGCATATCTGAAGTTATTGATGATTCTCCTGGCAAACTTGATTCCAGCTTATGCTTCATCCAGCCCTGCACTTCACATGATGTAGTCTGCATATCATTTAAATAAGCAGGGTGACAATGTACAGCCTTGACATTCTCCTTTCCCAATTTGGAACCAGTCCATTGTTCCATGTCCAGTTCTAACTGTTGCTTCTTGATCTGCATATAGATTTCTCAAGAGGTGATCTCCTATTCCCTTTGCTTTAAGAATTTTCCACAGTTTTTTGTGATCCACACAGTCAAAGGCTTTGGCATAGTCAATAAACCAGAAGTAAATGTTTTTCTGGGAGAGAATGGATACCTGTATTTGTCTGACTGAGTACCTTCATTGTTCACCTGAAACTATTAACATTATTAATCAGCTATGATGTTGTTTTCCTGTTGCTCAGTCATGTCTGACTCTTTGAAACTCTATGGACTGCAACATGCCAGGCATCCCTGTCCTTCACCATATCCCATAGTTTGCTCAAATGCTTGTCCATTGAGTTGGTGATGCCATCCAACCATGTCATTCTCTTCTGTCCCTTTCTCCTTCTGCCTTCACTCTTTCCCAGCATCAGGGTCTTTTCCAATGACTAAGTTTTTCATATCAGGTGGCCAAAGTATTGGAGCTTCAGCTTTAGCATCAGTCCTTCAAATAAATATTCTGGGTTGATTTACTTTAGGATTGACCAGTTTGATCTCCTTGCTGTTGAAGGGACTGTCAAGAATCTTCACCAACATCACAGTTCAAAAGTATCAATTCTTTGGCACTCAGCCTTCTTTACAGTCCAACTTTCAGTTTGTTGTGATCTTGACTAGTCATTGTGATACATGACTACTGGAAAAACCATAGCTTTGACTAGACAGACCTTTGTCATCAATGTCTCTGCTTTTTAATATACCCCTGTACAAAGAAGATTTTAAAAATAATTAAAGTTATTGTCTACATCTACAATGTAATATCTCATCTTAAAATAAAGTCCTAAGAGAAAGAAAGCAATAGAAGTTACAGTGGAAATTTCATGTGGCTAAAAGTCAAGACAACCAGGTTTTAATCAGTACTAACTAGCTGTGTGACCTTAGCCTTGCCCTTTTGGGGTGTTTTAACAACTTCCTAATCATTTTATCAATGGTCTCTTGAAGATACATCCTAGCTCCAGCACTTCATAAATCTATATTCTATGTCAGTGACTACAGAGTGAGGGGAGGCATTTATGGAGCTCAGAGAATCTACCTCTTTACTAGTGCTTCACATTTGGCTGACTTCCTCGAACCTGACACTGAGAAAAGAAACTCAGAACATTTTAATTTATGGCCCAGACTGAAAGTGTTCTTAATTAAAATTTAGAAGCCAATTCCACAGGCAATTTTTGGAAGTCAGCCCAGAAGAAAATAGAGATTATGACAAAACCAAATAAACGTATAAAAGTTTAAAAAATAGTTGAGAAATCAGTGCATATCTATGTAAGCCAAGGTAAAGGTCATTTGGGCATAAAAGAGGGTACAATAAGCTGACTGCAGCATGCAGCCCTGGCTCAGCCTTAACCCTCTGAGTGGTCAAGGAAACATACATGATCAATGACTTTATTTTTTACTTTGTAGAGTTATTGATAGATAGGAAAATATGACAAAACTTGGAGGAATAGGTTTCTTAGAGAGAGTTCTACTTATGGGAGGTATGAGGAAATTTTTGGAGCAATAAATATGCATATTGTCTTGATTTCAGTGGTGGTTGTATGAGTGTGCATGTCAAAATTATTCAAATTTTACACTTAGAATCATGCCATTTATAGCATGTTTGTAACACAATAAAGTTGTTTAAAAATTCTAGGACAACTGCTGTTATCACCTAATTCTTCATGACTTTATTCATTTGTTTTCCTGGGGGCCCTTTGAGAGGCTTAGCTCTAGTCTGAACTACAACTTAAGCATTACTGGGTCCCTGAATAAATTCCATCTCAATAGCAACCCAACTTCATCTCAGGTAGTAACAAGAGCAGTGTCCTTCACCTTTGCAGAAGGTGATCCTCCTTTCCCAAGAGACTGCTTTGTGTTTTACTCCTCCTGGCTCATTGTAATGTCTTTGTGATTGAATGGGCCTTTGCTGACCTCAAGAACCATACCAAAAGCAAAAGTACAAACAGTAGAAGCAACTAGAATACATAGACCTTGATACCAGTAAAAATAATAGAAAAGCATTAAAAGAAGAGGGATAGCAAAAGAAGGCATAGTGGGGTACCTAAACTTACTCAGATTTTGTGGATGTAATTGACTATGAGGAACCCAACAGTGCAGCAGCTTAGAAACTCTACTTGACAAAGCTCTGCAGAAAGTAGCAGCAAGGCTGAGGAGCAAGGTAATTTTATTTTATAGTTATATAAAACTGAATGTAACTCAGCACTGGGAGAGTTCTTTATTTAATGATTGTTGAGAAGCCTTGTAAATATGTTTGAAGCATATGCTTTTCATTATAAGAGGAACTAATGAAAGAATGCATGTGAATGAACTTTGTAAAGTATAAGCATGTATAACACTAAATACTAAATATCCATTAGTACATCTCAGAAGAACTAATGCTTATGAACAAAATATATCTTGATGATATAGAAGGCATACTGCTGCTGCTGCTAAGTTGCTTCAGTAGTGTCCGACTCTGTGCGACCCCATAGATGGCAGCCCACCAGGCTCCACCATCCCTGGGATTCTCCAGGCAAGAACACTGGAGTGGGTTGCCATTTCCTTCTCCAATGCATGAGTGTGAAAAGTGAAAGTGAAGTTGCTCAGTTATGTAGTGACCCCATGGACTGCAGCCCACCAGGCTCCTGCATCCATGGGATTTTCCAGGCAAGAGTATTGGAGTGGGTTGCCATTGCCTTCTCCGATAGAAGGCATAAGTAGCAGAAAATAGAAATCAAAAGGTATCTGAATATCTTTATAAAGTTTATTTCTGGGACATTTAAGAAGAATCACATGAGCCAAAGAGCTTCCAAGGAATAATATTTTAACAGTCTTTGTAAACTTTAAGACATCACACAAATGTTTATTTGTGTGATATATATATATAGTGTATATATATATATATACACTATATATGTATATATGAATGTATGTATGTTTATGTTATTATTGTGTTCCTTATCATTTTGAGTTCTATATAAGGTGAGAAGTCTGGTTCCATGGTACAGCCTGAGGGGTAAGCATCAAGCTACAGCAACTCTGAATATTAAAGATATGTTATATTGATCAAGCCAGAAGCAACTCTTCTGTAAAAGGGACCATCTCATTTGCCTTTAGACCAAACTGAAGAATTCATGTATCAGAGCAGCTCCAACTTATTTTATGCTGCAATGAATTAAAGATAAATTTACATTATCTTTGGCCATGCTGTCTTAAAGGAGCTCCTCTCCTCCCACATCCTGTAATGTGATGATCCAGCACTGGCTAATGAGAATATCATCTCCTTAACCAAAATGGTTAGTTCATGTATGGGCACGTAATCCAGGCTGGGTCAGTGAGAATCATACCTGAGCTTTTGATATTATGGATAATTAAGTGTTCCCTTTTCACTGAGCCTACTAAGGTTATAAGCCTGAAGCTACTGGTAACTACTATGAATAGAAGAATTTATTCCAGAATGAAGCCAGTATATAGAAAGGAAAGCCAGTCTAGATAGAGATGGATAAATGTGCCTCTCAATCCAATCACCCCTGAAGCCAGATGCATCTTTGCCTTTTGCAAGAGCATAAGTCAATAATAATTCATTTAAAAATGATATTTTTATTTTTTTTCCTTTTTTTTTTATTAGTTTTGCCATACAATGACATGATATCACCATGGGTTTACATATGCTCCCCCTCCAGAACCCCCCTCCCTCCTCCCTCCCCCAGGGAAATCTCGTTGCACCAGCCCCGAGCATCAATCCTGGGCTGGCGATTGATTAGACATATGATAATTAACATGTTTCAATGCCATTCTCCCATATCATCCCACCCTTTCCCTCATCCACAGATATTTTTAAATGAATATGAACTGAGCCTGCCATTTGCAACTAACAAGTGCTTATCAATATAGTGGGAAGGATTTAAAATGCAGGTCTCTCATAAGCTGTGAGTTTTACCACTGAGGCCATTTCATCCAGTTCTCTTCCTACCCAATATCAAGGAAAAACTATCTTTTAGAACAATAGTATCTACCTTCAAGAGTCTTAAATATCTTGGCCAAAAATTTAGGGCTAGAAGAGTTTAAAACTGCCTTCAACCAACCTCAAAGAGATAAGCCTGGTAGAAATTCTGGAACAAGGCATATTTCAATGTCTTCTTTTTTGGACAAAATGCAAAATACAAGGTGGTATATATTAGCTTAGGTGATTTTTAGTTCTGTTTATTCAGACTAGCAAATGAAGTTACTTGTCTATGTTGACTAAGTCTGTCTTACCACATTTGAAAGTGAAAGTTGGCAATATTTTGGTGTAAATACTCTAAAGATTTATACACCAATCCAGTCATATTTACAGTCACTATAAAGATGATTTCTGGGACCTGCCTGGGATCAGGAAGTCTGGTCTATGCATGTAATTATAGTCTGCATAATGAGGAGCAGGAGAAATTAAACACTTCCTACATTTTCTTATTGTGTTAAAGGAGCCACTAAAATAAGTACACAGAAATCATATCATGATACAGGAAAATTTTTATCCCTCTGAAATAAATACATAAAAAATAGAGTCCAGTATCTTATTAATCTCACAAATTCTCCAAATAAGAAATTCTTTTAAATTTGTTTGATTAGTTGTTCATGTTTTAACCCACAGGGAGCCCACACCCTTGTCATACTTGATCAAGAAGAAACATTCCAGTTAATTTATGTTACAGAAATCTCACTGGCATAGATTTTACTGGAATCAATTTTTCAGAGAAGAAATTAAAATAGTTTTTCTAAATCAATATGAATACTCAAGCCTAAAACTTTCTTGAATTTAGAAAATGTAAACTACTCTTTGAATACAAATTAAACTTCTTGACAGGAAATTGTGAAATATTAACCTGTACTGCTATGCATACATATGAAATACACATATACACATGAATTTGTAAGAATAATTGACATCTACAGTCTACTTAGATTTACTTATCTGTGTTTACCTCTGGGTCTTCATCAATTTCTCCCATTGTTCTCTCTCAGTAAGAAATAAAAATATGAGCACTTGCCTATAATCAATCCTTTATATTCCATCCATTGTGCTTTTCTCAATCAACTGTTTTTTTGCTGCTATAATTCAATAATCATAAAGTTATTTTCTGTGTTATAAAATGAGAGACCCTGTTCTACCACTTCTTAAAGGTTCAAATTAATTTGACAGCTTTTAAAATAATGAAATAGACAGTTTTCTAAGTGACTGACCAATAATTGGCATTAAGGTCACTTCCAAACATGATATATGCTGAACACAAATGCAGCCTTGAATGTCTTCCATTATAAATGCATTTTAAAAATAGGGAAATAAAATTATGAGCTATGGCTAAAATAGTCAAGGAAAAATGAAGATTGACTTTGAAGTTGTTAGATGTCTATAACAAGGAGAGGTAGTAGATGACATGAGTCCCAAAGCAGGTGGATTTTAGGGATGAAAGAACAAGGAAGACATCTAGCTCTTCTCTAGACCCAGTGTAATGAGGCTTGTCCTTCAGTTCTAACTGGAAGGAAAGAACAGGTTTTGAAGATGAGAGACAACTAACCCAATTTTAAAATGAGCAGAGGACAGGAATACACATTTCTCCAAAGAAGATATACAAATGAACAAGCATATAAAAAATGTTCAACATCATTAGCCATCAGAGAAATGCACATTAATATCACAAGATACCACTTCACATCCTCTAGAATGTCTAGAATCAATAAGTCAGACAACAAATATTGTTGAGGATTTGAAGAAATTAGGACACTAATAAACTACTAATGTGAATGCAGAATTGTTCAGTCTCTTAGAAAAACAATCTGGAAGTTTCTCATAAGGCTAAACAAAGAGTTTCCATATGACTGAGTAATCCCCAGCAATTCCACTCTTAGGTAGAATAACCAAAATAAATGAAAACATACCTCCACTCCAAAACTTGTACACAAATGTCCATAGCAGCATTATTCACAATAGGCCAAAGCTGAAAAAGATTAAAATGATTATCAACCAGCGAATGAATAAGTAAAATGTGGCATATCTATACAATGGATTAGCATTTGTCAATAAAAAGAAATGAAGCACTGATGCATACCACAACCTGCATACATGCCACACACTGGATAAAAACATTACACTATGTGTAAGAAGTCAGACCCAAAGGACAACACACTATATCAATTATTCAATTTATATGAAATATGTAATAGGCAAATCTATAGAAAGGGAAAGCAGAATAGTTGTTGCCTTAGGGTGAGAGGGATGGGCAAGTAGTGGGGGTGGCTAAGGAATGTAAGGTTTTCCTTTTAGGGGTGATTAAAATGTAAAATTGATTATTGTAAAATTATTGCACAATTCAGTAAATATTGAATATAAAAAGCCATTGAATTGTATGCTTTGAATAGGTGAATTGTATAGTTTGAGAATTATATATCAATAATATAATAAATAATAATAAAATACAGAACTAACAAATTAAATGTATTGATGTTTGAGGAGCCAGAGTTTTGACTGGAGGAGTAGGAAAATAGAAACGTGCAATGTGATAAAGTGAGGAAAGAACATGAAATTAAAGTATGAATTATAAATATCAATATTTATTTATAACATATTTCTCCAGTTCTGCTCACTTACAGGACTTAGAGGCAATGAAGCTTCTGTTGCAATGGGTATGCCTAGTAGTCAGATCTTGATTTCTAAATACCATTCATCACTCCAGAGCTGCTTGGAGAAATAAATAGCTGATTCCAGATAAAGAACAACAAAAATACAGCCGTGTGCTATACCAAGAAGTAAGGAAGTGCTCAAAGAATTATGGAGACATATCAAAAGGGCAGGAAATGGCCTGAAGGGGCTCCCACAAGCCAATTCATCACATGTCAAAGTCATATGTCATTTGACACAATGTCATTTGATATATGTCAATGTCATAAAAGATTTTTGTGAGAAGGGGTAGACATACCTGTTCTAGAATAAAGAGAAGTAAAGAAATCTAGCAACTAGATACAATGTATGATGCTTGGTTAGAACCTGAATTTTAAAAATAATGGAAAAAAACAGATAAACACAGCTATAGAAAAAATAGAGAGGAATATTAAAGACATTTTTCATATGGACTGTATGTTGGACAATACTATTATATATGTTAAATTTCGTGGGTATGATAATGGCACTGTGATGATTGGAGAGAATGTTTCTGTTCTTAAGTGAAATGGGTTGAAATATTCAGTTAGGAAGTATTATGATGTCTGGAATATTCAAGTCATCCAACAAAAATAAAGATGGAAAGAGACAGATTAAAAAAAGCAAGTATGACAAAATATTAACAATCGAGGAATCTAGCTGACATGTATATGGGTGCTCTTTGCACTACTCATTAAATCATCTGTAGATTTGACATATTTCAAATTTTAAAGTTAGGGGAACAAAACCTCAACTCTTCATGCTGGTAAGTCTTTTATTTCAGCTCAACTAAAAAACACTATGTACCAGAACTCTTCACAAATCTAAGTAGATTTTTTGATTTCTCCTTAATTGGCTAACATTGTTTTCATCACCTCTCAAGATTATTTCTGGCTAAACTGCAGAGAAGAGTCACCTAAAAGGAAAATGGCATCTGTGATCCAAAAGGAAAAAAATCATCTGTTAAAATATTAGTTTATTTCATGTCTTCGTTGTGCCCAGCAAGTTATGTCACTTAGCTATTTTTAATCTCAGTTAGAGAAGTTTAAATTTATTTTAGAAGGATAAGTGAAATCGATCCCAGCAGGGCTTTTCTGTATGAATTTATATCTCTAGTCAATCTGCATCTTGTTCTGTTTAAATGGTTTTTCAAGTTTTTAGCATGTGAATAAAAGTCCCTTTAAAAATTAGATGGTAAATTGAAAGACTGATAAATCTGCTATTCTTAAAATATACACACTCATTTGGATGTTCTTGATTTTTATTATGGGAATGGGTGAGAGAAGGAAGAGTAGAGGGGAAATTAATTAAAAGTGGCTTGCAGAAAACTCTCTCTCATTTAAAAAGTATATTCTGTGAATGTTCATTGTATGTTACACATTTCCTATTTCACATTTTAGTTTTGCCACAAAGAAGAGTTGGGGCAAGGCTTGTTATTGCTCAATCGCTCAGTCATACCTGACTCTTTGTGACCCCATTCTTCAAGAAGAATATATCTGTATCCTTTGAGATTTCACATTTAAAGATGTGTCACCCAGAATGTCTCAAAAGGATACAGAAAATAGAGGTGATCAAGCCAACATTGGTTAGATTCACCCATTACTCACATCTTATCAATGTATCAAAATCATCTCTATCTCAGTAAAAGTGAGCAACATCCTAATTGCCCTAGAATTTTTGCTGAGTTTCTTTATGATTCATTCTTGCCTTCATAGGATTTGTTGTTGTTCAGTTGCTAAGTCATATCAACATTTTGCAAGACCAAGGATTGTACCATGCCAGGCTCCTCCATCCTCCACTATGGCCAAAAGTTTGCTCAAATTCAGGTCCATTGAGTCAGTGATGCAATCTAACCATCTCATCCTCTACCACCCCCTTCTCCTTTTGCCTTCAATCTTTTCCAACATCAGGTCTTTTCCAAAAAGTTGGCTCTTTGCATCAGGTTGCCGAAGTATCAGAGCTTCAGTTTCAGCATCAGTCCTTCCAATGAATATTCAGGATTGATTTCCTTTAGGATTGACTGGTATGATCTCCTTGAGTTCAAGGGACTCTCAAGAGTCTTCTCCAGCACTACAATTCAAAAGTATTAATTCTTTGCTGCTCAGACTTCTTTATGGTCCACAGCATGTAATAGAAGGGAAAATTAATCCCTTCCTCAGTTAGATATTTAACTAAATGGAAGTTTCCATTAAGATTTTTAATACCAAAATTCTATTGAGTTTAGAAGAAGAGGCAGAAGTGGAGCTACAAAGAAACCTACAAACTCTTCACTCTGAGTGCCTGCTCCTTGCAGTGCTGACCACACCACTGGCACCATTTAGGAGCTTGTGAGAAATGCAGGGTTTCAGGCCCCACTTCAGAACTTGTTTATCAGAATCTACATTTTAACAAGATCTCCAAGTGATTAAATCTGAGAAGCACTTTACTGAAAGAAGTGGCTCTTTGCATTAGCTACTGATCCATAGAATCCCCAAGGGAAACAAAACTGCTGATGCCTCCTCCAATGGGTTAAATCGTGTCCCCCTCAGAAAATATGCTGAGCTCTTAATCCCTAATACCTGTGAATGTGACCTAATTTGAAATACAGGCTTTGTAGATGTCATCCAGTTAAGATGAGATCGTATTGGGTTAAAGCAGGGCCTAAATTCTGCTCTATAAGAGAAAGGAGAGAGAGATTTGAATACAGAGACACAGAGGAGATACTGGAAAGAAGGCCATGTGACAGCAAAGGCAGAGACCAGGATGATTCAACTACAAGTTGAAGAATGCCAAGGCTCACTGGCAGCCATGTGAATCTAAGGAGAAACAAGGAAAATCCTCCCCTCAAGCCTCGAGGGAGAGCATGGCCCTGCCCATAGTTTGATTTCAAACCACTGTGAGAGACTACCTTTCTGTTGCTTAAGTCAACAGGCTTGAAGTAATTTGTTATGGCAGCCCTAAGAAATTAACATACCTACATCTCACCTCCAGAAATTCTGATTTAATTATTTGGGGATATATCCTGGGCATTAGGATTTTAAAAAGCTCTGTGATTCTAACACGCAATCAAGGTTGAGACTCACTACTCTGAATGTCCAGAGCAGATAAGAAAGCTAACTAACTCTAAGAAGTAGAGGAATTAGAAAGTGATTTTTAGAAGTTTTAACTTAGTGAAGTTGAAAGCTAAGTGGTCCCAAGTATTTGTATTTCTCAAAATTTAGCTGAAAATAGTATGCATATACATGATATATAAAATTTATACATGATAATATTCATTGTTTGCTGTGCTTTGAAGACTAATAAAGTATTTTAAAAGAAAAAGTAGTTCAGTGAAATCAGATTGTCTTATTTCATTACACCTGCAGGAGAATTTTTTTATTCTTACCAGATCAGGCACCACCATCCATCTGCTAGCAGAATAGTGTTTTAGAAAAGCAAAATAATGTGTTATATTCTGACCTTGCAAAGTTAACCTTCAGAAGAGAGAGCAAATATCTTATCTAACAGTTCTTATCTTTTCCACATTTGTGAAATTTAACTTAAACTGAGAATTTAGCTATAAACATACTCAAGTATAATATTTATTATTTAGAGGAGCTTTATAGGAATACTGAAGAGAAACCATTAAATGTGTAATAAACAACACATTATTATTAGAAGAGAAGTAATTTTGAACAGCTAACCCTTTTCACACCACATAGTCGTGAGTTATTAGTTTTCCTATGTACTAAAAAGCCTGTGAAAAAAAAGGCTGCAACTCCCTTCTACCAAAACTTCTCAACATTTGACAGTGAATTTGACTATGCATATGTCATATTCAGGTGATACCCACACAGACACATGAAGGTTCTACTCAATGACCTGAATCAAGTATGAAAGTGAAGTGTTAGTTGCTCAGTATGGTTTGACTCTTTGCAACCCCATGGACTGTAGCTCGCCAGACTCCTCTGGAGCTGGGGAGTAGGGGATCTTCTCAGGGGATCTTCCTAACCCAGGGATCAAATCCAGTTCTCCCACACTGCAGGCAGATTCTTTATTGTCTGAGCCACCAGGTGGCCTATATAAAACCATAGAAAAATATCCAAAAAGACTGTTATATATTAGATAGTAAAATTTATGAGTGAATTCTTAAAAATGCATACTTCATTATCTTACTCATATTTCAAGTTTTTCTACCACAAGTAATTAGCATTTTTAAGTTAAAAATAATTGCTTCTAATTTTTAATAAAAGGACTAAAATGACTTTCAGTGAAACAAAAATGGCTAAAACACATTTGAAACCTAGGCAATCATATCATCACTGGTCCGTCTTATAGCTACCAAGCTACTAGTCTTATGAAAGTCTTGTCTTGACCAGAGCTTCCAAGAGAATAGCATGGAGATGGAGACTCAGTAATAATAATTTTGTTTAACATGAAGCTTATATCTGAGGTGAATAGACCTTACAAAAGGAATATGAGAAGATAAATATTCACAATGAGTTTCTAAGTCATGCCAAAAACCCTGACTACAATAAGCTGATAGTTAGCCATAGGTGTTAAAGACTAAGAAAAAAAATTCACCAAAGGGTGATTCACTCCCATCCCAAGATTACCTACATGAGCTATAGCTATAGAGTATCTTCTGAAGTTTCCTAAAGAAAAGTTAAAGAAAATCACAGTAAGTCGGTAAATCAATGCATTTAAACTCTGCCACTGTAACTCAGTAGAGAGAAAGAGACATAGAAGAACAACACTACCTGTATTGTATATTGGTAGCTGAGACAGGGAAGGAGGTTAAAATTTAATGGAGTACTTGATCATGCAAGGGAATGTAATAGAAACTTGGCATATGAAAGCTCATTCAGTTATTGCAACTGCCATATGAAATAAATAAGCTCAGAGAATCTTGGTTCACCCCGATCACAAATTTAAGTGCCAGAGCCACATCTTAAAAGCACACTTTCTGATTTCTAGTCCAGAACAGTCTTGACTTTTAAGTTCAGAATGTAGTAATGTGCATGAAGGATGAAGATTTCCACAGGGCTCTGTTTAAAGTTAGGCTTAACAGAAACCACTGAACTGGAAAAAAAAAATGTTGAGGAAAAAACAAGTTAACAAGTTAAAATGGAAATGCAACAAAGAAAAAGTGCAACAATGAATAAACAGTTAAAAGAATGGGGAAAGAAAAGCAAATTAAAAAGAGAGTGATAACTAAGTTTTGGAAAGCAGTAAGTTATGTGTGCTTCCCTGGTTTGGCTTAGATGGTAAAGAATCTGCCTGCAATGCAGGAAACCTGGGTTCAATTCCTAGGTCAGGAATACCCCTGGAGAAGGGAATAGCAATCCTTTCCAGTATTCTTGCCTGGAGAATTCCATGGAGAGAAGAGCCTGGTGGGCTACAGTCCATGGGTTCACAAAGTTGGACACGACTGAGCGACTAACACTACACTTTTAAAGTTGTGTAAGTTATGATGTATCAGTCAATACACTATAGAAAAGTGAAAAAAAAGAGGGTCTATTGTTAGTGTATGCTAAATGTATTAACTAATAAATAATTGTGACATTTTTTGAAGTCCCACATTTCCACATAAATACTACACTATATTAATAGTGACCACTATAGGCAGGGCAGAGGAAACCACAGCCTAAAACATTTGAGGAAGAGTATACAGTTGAGGGGAACTCCATTTACACCATAGAACTCTAGGCATGGATAGAGTTTGGTCTTACCACATACCAGGACAAGAATGAGATACAAGGGTGAAACACACATCTAACACCATACTCTGTGGTAGAAAAAGCTGAAAGCATTCCTAAGATCAATAATCAGACAAGGACATCTATTCATTGCCATTTCTACTCAGCATTGTATTGGAGATCTTAATCAGCACAATTTAGAGAATAAAAAGAAATAAGGAGCATCAAGATTGGAAAGAAAAAAGCAAGCATTTTCTATTTGCAGATGGCATGATCTTGTATGTAGGAAACCCTAAAGAGCTCACCAAAAAATAATTAAAGCTAATAAACAAGTTCACCAAGGTTGTTGGATACAAGATCTATATGTACATATCAGTTGTGTTTCTACACAACTAGTAATAAACAATCCAAAACTGAAATTAAGACTATAGTTTCATTTAAATTAGCATAAGTATGTATAAAATACTTAGAAATACAAGAGAAATTTAAGACATATACCCTGAAAATTATGCAACCTCATTGAAAAAAAAAGAAGATACAAATAAGTGGAAAGACATTCAGTGTTTATGACTTGGAAAGCTTAATTTTGCTTAAATAGCAATAGTCCCCAAATTTATCTACAGACTGAATGAGAATCTTATCAAAATGCAAGCTGCCATTTTTGCAGAAATTGACAAGATGAACTTAAAACTCATACGGAAATACAAGGTATCTAGGACCGCCAAAACAACTTGATCAAGCATTCGAATCAGGCAAGGATGTCTACTCATTGCCATTTCTACTAAACATCGTATTAGAGATCCTAGGCTGAAAATTTGGGGAATAAAAAGAAATAAGACACAACCAGATTGGAAAGAAAACAGCAAGCATTTTTTTAAAAACAACCTTGAAAAAGAATAAAGCTAAATTAGAGTCACCACCTCCGCATTTTGAAAGTTACTACAAAGCTAAAGCAATCAAGTCTGTGTGTTGCTGGTATACAGACATTTAAATCAATAGGAGAGAATTAAAAGTCCAGAAATAAACTCATTTACCTAACGTCAATCAATTTTTGACAAGAGCATCAAGACAATTTAAAGAGGCAAAAACTACTCTTTTCAACAAAAGGGGTGGGACAACTGGATATCCACACACAGAATAATAAAGTTAGAATGCTACATCACACAAGATATAAAGATTAACTCAAAATGGATCAAATGTAAGATCTGCTGCTGCTGCTGCTGCTGCTGCTAAGCCGCTTCAGTCATGTCCGACTCTGTTCGACCCCATAGATGGCAGCCACCAGGCTCCCCTGTCCCTGGGATTCTCCAGGCAACAACACTGGAGTGGGTTGCCATTTCCTTCTCCAATGCATGAAAGTGAAAAGCGAAAGTGAAGTCGGTCAGTCGTGTCCAACTCTTCGTGACCCCATGGACTGCAGCCTACCAGGCTCCTCCATCCATGGGATTTACCAGGCCAGAGTACTGAAATGGGGTGCCATTGCCTTCTCCAAATGTAAAATCTAAAACTATAAAATTCCTCAAAAAAATACTTTCCTAGATATGGAACCAAAAGTACAGAAATAAAACAGTAAATTTGACATCACCAAAATTCAAAGATTTTGCTTCAAAGGACACCATCAGGAAAGTGAAAAGATACACAAAATTGGAAAATTTTTAAATAAATTTAATATATGATAAGGGACTCATGTCTAAAATATAAAAGAGAACTCTTACAACTCAGTAATAAAAAAGGCGATTAACCCAATTTTAAAATGAGCAAGTTTTGAACAGATAGTTTTCCAAAGAAGATATAAAAGTGGCCAATAAACACATAAGATGTTCTGCTAATCAAAACCATGAGACAGCTATAATTAAAAGGATTGAAAATAAGAAATGTCAGTGAGGTTATGGAGAATTTGGAGCCTTCAAATGTTACAGATGGGAACGTAAAATGGTGTAACCATTTTGAAAAAACTGTCTGGCAGTTCCTCAAAATAAATAGTTACCACGTGACCTAGCAATTCTTTCCTAGATATATTACATACCCAAAGGAACTGAAAATATACGATATATTCACAAAAGAACTTGTACACAGATATTCATAAAAGTTCTAAAGTAGAAACAATATCAGCCAACTGACAAGCAGATAGATGAACATGTGGTATAACTATATGTTGTTGCTGAGTCATTAAGTCATGTCCAACTCTTTGCAACTCCATGAACTGCAGCATGCCAGGCTTCCCTGTACTTCACTGTCTCCCTGAGGTTTCTCACTCATGTCCGTTGAGTCAGTGACGCCATCCAACCAGGATTATTTTGTTGGGGTTTGTGGACAGATGATGAAAATGTTCTAAAATTAGGCAGTGGTGATGGTTGTATACTTTTGTGAGTATACTGAGAACATTTCATTGAGTGAATTTCATGGTATAGTGTGAATTATATCTCAGTAAAGCTGTTTTTAAAAAAACCAGGATGACCCAGAGGGATGGAATCAGAAGGGAGGTTGGAGGGGGGTTCTCGAAGGGGAAACATGTATACCCATGGCGGATTCATGTCAATGTATGGCAAAACCAACACAATAATGTAAAGGGGGAAAAATTAATTAAATTAAAAAATAAAATAAATAAAAATTTAAAAATTTAAAAACCTAAACAAAGAACCTAATAATGAGCCAGAAAAAGAAAATGCAATAATAAAAAATGCTGAATGAGATGCACAGTTAAACTGCAAAATATAGAACTGTAGATCAAAACATATTTGTAATCTTTTGATTACTCCCTCTATGAAATACTTGATCACAAGTCTCATTAGGCTGAAAATGGGGGATTGTTTATGGAGATTAAATGGCCTCAGAGAAAAATAAACTCTAGGGAATGAAGATACACAATAACACCTCTTCATTCAATTGTAAAGTAAAAGCTCCCAGGGAACAAAGCCCATACATGTGTACATTGCTTCCAAAAACTGAGGGTCAAAAAACATTTGAGGAACATTTCTAACATGAGAGTTAAAACGCCAAGATGAAGACAACAGATGAGAACAAAAGCAATACAAAATAAAACTCTCTAATTTATAAATCAAGGGCAAAGTGCTATTTTAAAAATGAACACATAGGAGCTCTTAAAATACAGAAAACATTGTAAAAAATTCAATAAAATGATTTTAAAAATAAAATTGAGGAAATCACCCACAAATAAGAACAAAAAGACAGAGTTTTGTTATAGGTCATCTTCCCAATGAGACAATAAAACTGAAATTTGTGAGCAGAATGTGGACTCAGGAGAACTTTTAGAACAAACACCTTTAAGGAGTGAAGGAAGCAGGACTAGGCAGAGAGAGGAGTTGTTAAAAATGGGTCCAGAAGTCTGGTAGCTTTCCTTAGATTTACTATTTACCCCTGCATTTTCTCTTCTTCCTTGATTGCATTAAATATCCCAAATGTGCATTGCTCTTTGATTTACCCTTTCTGTGTCACTCTACTGTAACTATGACTCTTTGGTCTAACATTGTATCTGCTACACACACACACACACACACACACACACACACACGCACACACTATTCCTTGAAACATGGAATGACCCAACCAGAAATTCAGTTAAGTCTAGGTTTCCATCAAGTCTTCATAAAATAGGTGCTAGAATTTGAGTACTTCTAATTTAATATTTAGGAGTAGTCCTCCCTGTTAAAAATATCCTCTCAATTTTTTTCAAATGCACAGTGCAATTTTCATATTTACTAACTTTATTTGTTAAAACATGAGATTGGGGGGAAAGTAACAGAAAGGGCTTTTCCTCTCTGTCATCAGCTTTGGCTCTTCCTACTTAATTAAGACTGTCTGAAAGTGAAAGTATTTGTTGCTCAGTCATGTCGAGCTCTTTGTGGCTCCATGGACTATAGCCCACCAGGCACCTCATCCATGGAATTTTCGAGGCAAGGATACTGGAATGGGTTGCCATTTCCTTCTGCAGGGGGTCTTTCTGACCCAGGGATCAAACCCGGGGACCGATCCTACACTGCAGGCAGACTCTTTACTGTCTGATCCACTAAACTAGAGTGAGAGAAAATATGACAACTCAAGGATATTTGAAGAAATCTTATGCTGTTTAAAACTGAAAGAAAGGAAAAGAATAAGAAGAGAAAAAACTAACCTTGCATGATATCAGCTGACAGAAAGACAGAGTCTGAAATGCTTTTGCTGCCATGATAAATCATTACTGTTCAATATATCAACTTGGATTTAGCTCAGAGACACTGTTGTAATAGTAAACATAGAAGTAAACATACTAAGAACTCTTGGAGTCTGTCTAAAACACCTACATTAATTTTATATCATCTCCCTGGAGTTGCTGGAACCATCTGGGTAAAATCCATGGGTCATTTTTTTCATGAAAAAAATCTATGGCTCTGTATTTACTTACCAGGGATGAAAGAATTGTCTTAGCAATTGAGAGATGTCTTTTGACTCACATACAGCTAAAGAATCCAGTTTTTCCTTGGGGCCTGAAAGCATTTCAATCATTTTATTTCAGTAATTTATATCCCATGCTCTTTCCACTTTCAGCTATGTTTGGCCCCAGGATTAGGTCTAGGGCTTCCCTCATAGCTAAGTTGGTAAAGAGACTGCCTGCAATGCAGGAGACCCAGGTTCGATTCCTGGGTTGGGAAGATCCCCTGGAGAAGGAAATGGCAACCCAGTCCAGCATTCTTGCCTGGAGAATCCTATGGACAGAGGAGTCTGGCAGGCTACAGTCTATGGGGGTCACAAGAGTCAGACCCAACAGAGCGACTAAGCGCGCACACACAGGAGTAGGTCTGAAATGGAGAGGAAGTCATTTTTACATACCTCCAGCCAAGATTAGAGAGAAAAATAGCTTTAAAATCTACAGGGAAAAAAATCATCCTCATAAGATTTCCAGACTGATGCATTTTATATAGACAGTAGGACTGTGGCTGTGCATACTAAGTACTTTATTTACACATACACACAGCAGCCAGAAATATAAAGCAAAGTTAACTTTTAGTAGCAGTTGGCCAAAAGGATGAACAAAAAGATATTGATGTATTTGATGTAATGATTCACAGTAATAAAGCTAATCATGATCAGAAAAATCTAGTTGGTCATCCACACATGTTTTTGAACTCAGAATGACTGAGTTTTACACATCTGTGTCCTACTTTCTTGTCTCATAGGAAATATTCAAACAGAGTATCACCAAAAAACAAGAGCCAGCTTATGCAATCAAGGTTCAAATATACTTGCATCTAGGTCCAGGAGCTCAAATATTTTAGGATTTATGACTGAGGAGGCTTTATTCACTTAAAAGTAAAATTTAGAACTAGAAAATCTGAAGCAGTCAACTAAAGAGTGTTGTCATTTTGTCCTTAACACTGCTCTGTTCAGAAATTTATCGGTGCTATAAACCTTTAGGGGAGAAATCAGATATAACAGATGTAACACAGTCCACTTCTGTTCTTGTCTTTGATTATGCACCCATAAAATCATTAAATCAATTCCATCCTATACAAGGGAATAGAATATAGTGTCTACTGCTGCTAATAAGTCTGATATTGACCCAGTCTTAGACCATGGACAATTATTTTCTTTAACCAGAAGCTATATTCTTCTATTATATTTACCTAGAAATAATATGATGATTAATCTCATGGGCTTTGGAGTTATGTAGATCTAAGATCCAGATTAAATCCTTTTTTTAAAAAATCTTAATTCTACCACCATTAACTATATAACCATAGGCAAATTAGCTAATGTCTCAGAAGTTTGTTATGAAGAATAGATAATATAATATGCTGAAAGTATCTTATACAGTATCCAGCTAATAGTAGGTGTTTGATTAATTGTACCAATTAGTACTACTGAAAATGGAGAAGTATAGTGGGATTAAGGCAACTTGCTGCATATATAGTCATTTAAGATAACAAAGTATTTTGGAAGTTAGATCCTCCATGTGCTTGTTTTAAATGTGATATAGCTCTCATGTATAATTGGAATGCAAATTATTTTATTCTCTATATCTTCTTCAGGCCCCTTGGTCATATTTAGCAAATGGACGTACTGTTGTGGGAGATGGGAAAGGAGAGAACTAGAATATTTTTGGTCAAAAAGGCCATCATTTACTACAGAGGAAAAATAAGAATACAAATGTTGGGGTGAGAGAAACAAGGGAAGCCTGCGTGGTATGAGGTGAGAGGTAGTTTTGACAAGGGAATATGAATTTTTGGGTGGGAGAGTCTTAGAAGAAGCCCTGCAATGTAAGTGGGGAGCAGCAAGATGAATAGGAAAGAGAATTTTAAGAAAAATTAAGTCTTGAGAAGTTCTTCTTGAGAAAAATAGCTTTTTTTAGTGTTATATCAGTGCCATGGACTGATTATAGAGATGTTCTTCAAGAGAAGTTAGGAAAGATGGGAAATACTTGTGTTACTTTTAGTTGCAGGACTGTGTTTCTTCTGCTGTGACACTGTGACGAATGTGGCCACATGGACCCTGGAATATATTTGGGTTACACACCAAAGTCTTACATTTAAATATGCATTGAATGCTTACTGGGTTTCACAAAGTTAAGACAGAAATGGAACTTCTGAGACCACTTGGGTGAGCTGATAGCACAGATACACAGTTCCTGGTTGAGCAAGAGTGCTCTTTTGTCTAAACTTCCCCTGTCATCTATGTACTGCTGGTAGGCATCTGGTTAGTGATGCTGGGGAGATGCGGGTGGGAGTGGTACTGATGTGAATCTTGAAGTTGAGATCTGGGCATTTTTAGGAGAAAAAATCCTTAGGAAATATCACACTTTTAATTTTTAATTATTTAAAACAAAGTAGCCAATAAACATAAGTGAAGTGAAAGCCACTCAGTTGTGTGACTCTTTGCAACCCCGTGGACTGTACTCCATGGACTTCTCCAGGCCAGAATACTGGAGTGGGTAAACCTTCCCTTCTCCAGGGCATCTTCCCAGCCCAGGGATCAACCCGGGTCTCCCTCATTGCAGGTGCATTCTTTACTGGCTGAGCTATCAGGGAAGCCC
The DNA here is from genome assembly GCA_007570785.1 of Antilocapra americana. Lineage (NCBI taxonomy): Eukaryota > Metazoa > Chordata > Mammalia > Artiodactyla > Antilocapridae > Antilocapra > Antilocapra americana. Next base: position 31,108,308 of record ML663009.1, on the reverse strand, counting down.
TAATAAGCATAAAAAGAAAACTAAATAATTCCAGTAATAACTAACAACACATTCTAGATACTAGGAATAATAATTGTATATTAATTATATGTTAATTATAATAACAGCACTGTTTCAATAAATAGTGCTCAGTAGCAACTTAATAAATAAAAATGCCTACCAATGCTTTGAGAGGATATATAACTTACCCAATATCACAAAGCCAATACGTTGCAAAACTAGTTCTAAGACTCAGCTAGTCTTTGTTTCTAAAGTTCTTAACAATCATCATGCTATGTTATGAAAAAATAATAGTAATAATAATAATGAACTTTTTCTAAATTGTGCTTATGGTGTGTGTTTAGTAGAAAGAAACTGTAAAGCAAAAAAAATACAAAGAGAAAAATAAAAATCATTTGTCCTCCTACTCCCAGACATAACTACTGATAATATTTTGAAGTATTTTCCTTCAGTCCTATATCTTTTCTTCTTTGTATCTTCTTCACTTAATTTTAATTATTCTGTTTTGGTTCTCTCTATTTTCAATCAAATAGAACAAGTCCCAGTATTTAAAAACCAAGAGACACTACCTTGTTATTTCTCCAGATTAGCAAATGACAACACAGAGCCTTCAATCTCCTTGTTCTGCCTTTTCTCTAAATCAGCCTGTCTCTTCTCTGATCTCCCTGAAATCACAAACTTCTGAATTATTCTTGCCTTCTCTGTGCCTGAGCTGCCTGCTACACTAACTAGAGGCTCTTCCTTTGGATACAACTAATTAATCTCTCCAGGCTGCCAGGAGAGGTAAATGATTCAACAACCTGACTTTTTAATAAAGCTAGATCCATAGACCCTACATTCAAACATGATGAACCACAAAACAATAGTTACAAGTTAATCTAAATGAACTTATTTACAATTACAATAAACCACAAATCCTCACTGATAGCATAGATAATGAACACGAGTTTTCAGGCAATGATTTAAGAACTAGGTGGATTTGAATTTTGATCCTAGCCCTACTGCCTTCTACTTGTGAAATTTACTTCTCTAAGCCTTAAATTTTATCATCTGGAAAATAAGAGTAACCGAAAAATAGAGATAAATGTTCAGGTCTGCTTTGGGATTAAATTAAACAGTGTATGTAAAATACCTAGAAAAATCCAGGTTTAACAGACCTTAGTTCACTCACCTGTTAAAGAATTATATTATTAATTAAATGTATCACCCATTTTTTAAGAAATTAATATGGTTTAATGATACAGAGAATAGATAAATGTATGTCAGCATACAATGAAGTATTATGAAGAAGTAATAAGGTATTACTACATGTTAAAAATAATTTTAATTTTTCTTAGTAAAAGCAATTAAGCATATGTAAAACCATAGAATGAACTTGGCACTTTTCAGATTCGTGGTAGCTGAATATCATTAACGGCTAATTTAATATTTCATGCTTTACTTACAAAACAATTTTCATAAGGGCAAAAACATGTACTGTCAAATATAACTTTGAACCACATGACCTTAGTTAATCACCATTAATTTGTCCTAATTCTTCCCATAATGATGTGCCTCTAGGTATATACCAGCTCTTTTCCCAATTATAGTGAAAAAAAAAAAAAAGGAAAGAAAGAAAGAAAGTGAAATGACAGGTTCATAAAATTCTACCCAGTAAGACAAAATAAGATGCAAGACCTGCAGCCACAGAAGATAGGAATGAAGTAGCAAATAAATACAAACAGCCAGGTCACTTTTTAAAAAGAGAGGTTTGGGAAGAGTTTTCGAAAAGCGACACATTCTTCTTGTCATACACGATGACCGAAGATTGGAAAACTCTAAAAACACGGTGTCACAGTGGGTGCGGGAGCTGCAGGGGTGGGGAGAGATGAATAGGTGAAACATAAGGCTCTTAAGGGCTGTGAAAACGCTGTGTATGGCATGCAATGGTGAATATGTGTCACTGTGTATTTGTCCAAGCCCACAGAATGTACAATGTCAAAAGTGCTCACTGAGTCAATCAGTGATGTCCAACACTTTTGTGACCCCACGGACTTTCCATGGACTTTCCCAGTCAAGAATACTGGAGTGGGTTACCATTTCCTTCTCCAGGGAATCTTCCCAACCCAGGGATCAAATCTGCATTTCCTGCATCTCCTGACTGCTGTGTACCAGACAAATTCTTTACCACTGAGTAATCAGGGATTATGATGTCAATGTAAGTCATCAACTATAATGAAAGCACCACTCTAGTGGAAGATGTTAATAAAGGGAGAGGTTATGCATGAGAGGCTAGGCAAAACGGTTGTCTGAAGAGGCCTTACAAAAGCTGAGAAAAGAAGAGACATGAAAGGCCAAGGATAAAAGGAAAGATACATCCATCTGAATGCAGAGTTCTAAAGAATAACAAGGAGAAATAAGAAAGCCTTCCTAAGTGAACCATGCAAAGAAATAGAGGAAAACAACAGACTGGGAAAGATTGGAGGTCTCTTCTAGAGATACCAAGGGAACATTTCACGCAAAGGTGAACAAAATTAATGGCAGAAATGCTATGGACCTAACAGAAGCAGAAGACTTAAAGAAGACTTAGCAAGAGTGCACAGAAGAACCATACAAAAAAGATATTAATGGCCCAGGTAACCATGATGGTGTGCTCATTCACCTAGAGCCAGACATCCTGGAGTGTGAAGCGGGCCTTAGGAAGCATCACTATGAACAAAGCTAGTGGAGGTGATGGAATTCCAGCTGAGCTATTTGAAATCCTAAAAGATGATGCTGTTAGAGTGCTACACTCAATATGCCAGCATATTTGGAAAACCCAGCAGTGGCCACAGGACTGGAAAAGGTCGGTTTTTCTTCCAATCTCAAAGAAAGGCAATGCCAAAGAACGTTCAAACTGCTGAACTCATCTCACACGCTAACAAAGTAATGTTCAAAATTCTCCAAGCTAGGCTTCAACAGTATGTGAACTGAGAACTTCCAGATGTTCAAGCTGGATTTAGAAAAGGCAGAGAAACCAGAGATCAAATTGCCAACATCCATTCAATCGTAGAAAAAGCAAGAGAATTCCAGAAAAAAACATCTACTTTTGCTTCATTGACTGTGGTACAGCCTTTGACTCTGTGGATCAAAACAAACTATAGAAAATTCTTTTGGAGATGGAAATACCAGACCACCTCACCTGCCTCCTGATAAATCTGTATGCAGGTCAAGAGGCAACAGTTAGAACTGGACATGGAACAACAGATTGGTTCCAAATTGGGAAAAGAGTACCTCAAGGCTGTATATCGTCACCCTGCTTAGTTAGCCTACATGCAGACTACATCATGCAAAATGCCAGGCTGGATGAAGCACAAGCTGGAATCAAGACTGCCAGGAGAAATATCAATAACCTCAGATACACAGATGACACTACCCTTATGGTATAAAGTGAAGAGGAACTAAAGAGCCTCTTGAGGAAAGTGAGGGAAAACCTGGCTTAAAACTCAGCATTCAAAAAACAAAGATTATGGCATCAGCTCCCATCACTTCACAGCAAACAGATGGCAAAACAATGAAAACAGTGACAGAGTTTATTTTCTTGGGCTCCAAAATCACCACTGGTAGTGACTGTCCTCATGAAATTGAAAGATGCTTGCTCCTTGGAAGGGAAACTGACAAACCTTTACAGTGAATTTTAAAAAAAAGGGACATTACTTTGCCAACAAAGATCCATATAGTCAAAGCTATGTTTTTTCCCAGTACTTATGTATGGATGTGAGAGTTGGACCATAAAGAAAGCTGAGCACCAAAAAACTGATGCTTCTGAACTATGGTGTTGGAGAAGACTCTTGAGAGTCCCTTGGAGACTGCAAGGAGATCAGACAGGTCTATCCCAAAGTAAATCAGTCCTAGATATTCACTGGAAGGACTGATGCTGAAATTGAAGCTCCAGTAGTCTGGCCACCTGATGAGAAGAAGTGACTTATTAGAAAAGACCCTGGTGCTGGGAAAGACTGAAGGCAGGAGGAGAAGGGGATGACAGAAGATGAGATGGTTGGTGGCATCACAGACTCGATGCACATGAATTTGAGCAATATCCCGGGACTTGGTGTGAACAGGGAGGCCTGGTGTGCTGCAGTCCATGGGGTCACAAGAAGTTGGACATGACTGACTGACTGAACTGACTGTGTTATTCAGTAAATCCTTGTTGTTTATCTATTTTATGTACAGTCATGAGCATCTGTTAATGCCATACTCCTAATATATCCCTCACTGACTCCTTACCCTTTTGGTAGCCATTAGAGGGTAAGGCTTTTTTTTTCCCTATGTCTGTGAGCCTGCTTCTGTTTCATAGATAAATTCATTTGTATTATTTTTTAGATTCCACATATAAGTGATATCATATGATATTTCTTACTCTGACTTATTTGACTTAGTATTACAATCTGTAGGTCTATATATGTTGCTGCAGATGGCATTATTTCATTTTTTTAGCTTAGTAATATTTCATTGTATATGTATATATATATATATATATACACCATATCTTTTTACCCATTTAAAAGTGTTGAGTGGCACTTATGTTGCTTCCATGTCTTGGCTATTGTAAATATTATTTTATATTTTTATTTTTTCTGAGCTTTATTTTCCTTTTATCTATTCAGATTCCATGTTCCTCTGGATGTCATTCATCTCAAGTAACTGCTACAAATCCCCAAGTACACATAGCAGCAGAATGCCCGGGTTCACTGATTTGAGATCTCTGATTTGAAGATGATTATTTTTTTAGAGTAGTTTCAGGTTCATATCAAAATTAATAGGAAGATGCAGAGATTTCCCATTTGCTTCCTGCCCTCATATATGCATTGTTGCTGTTGTTTAGACACTCAGTCATGTCTGACTCGTTGCAACCCCATGGATTACAGCATGTCAGACTTCCCTGTCCTTCACCATCTCCTGGAGCTTGCTCAAACACATGTGCATCGTCAGTGATACCATCCAACCATTTCACCCTTTGTCATCGCCTTCTCCTCCTGCCTTCAGTCTTCAGCACCAGGGTCTTTTCTAATGAGTCAGTTCTTCACATCAGGTGGCCAAACTACTGGAGCTTTAATTTCAGCATCAGTCCTTCCAGTGAATATTCAGGACTGATTTACTTTGGGATAGACCTGTCTGATCTCCTTGCAGTCTCCAAGGGACTCTCAAGAGTCTTCTCCAATACCATAGTTCAGAAGCATCAGTTTTTGGGTGCTCAGCTTTCTTTATGGTCTAACTCTCACATCCAAATATAAGTACTGGGGAAAAAAATCATAGCTTTGACTATATGGATTTTTGTTGGCAAAGTAATGTCTCTTCTTCTTAATTCACTATAAAGGTTTCTTAGGAAACCTTCTTAGGAAGCTTTCTTATCTCTCCTTGTTATTCTTTGGAACTCTGCATTCAATTGGATATATCTTTCCTTTTATCCTTGCCTTTCATGTCTCTTCCTTTCTCACCTCTTTGTATGGCCTCCTCAGACAATGATTTCCATTTTGCCTTTTTGCATTTCTTTTTCTGGGGATGGTTTTGATTTCTGCATCCTGTACAATGTTACAAAACTCCATTCAAATATTAAGTCCTCCTGTAAGCTGTTATGAGTAACACAGTAACTTTATTCAATATCGTGCAAATAACTGACTCAGTTTGCTATACACCTGAAACTAACACAATATTATAAATCTATACTTTAATAAAGTATATGTATATAAAATAATAAATAGAGATAAGTAGCTTGTGGACAATTAAGACTCTGACGTTCTTCTTTCACCAATTTTGGCTGTCATGCCATTTTGACCCATTTAAACAAATTTCAGAGCAAATCATTACAAGACTAGACCAAGATTCCCGAGTTAGTTAAATGGGACCCCTTCCTGCCAACACTGCAACTTGCTGAGTAAATGTAAAGGCTCGCGGATCTAAGTTCCCCAGGAAGATTCAATGACCCGGGGAAAGAGCTAGCAGGCCTTACCTCACTCAACTCAAGATGCTGTTTTCTTCGCCTACCCTTAGCTGACATTTCCCCCTTTTTGTTCTTTGTACTTCTGATGTCTGTAGAGACTATTTGCTGAGAAAATGATTCTGCAGCATGATGTGGGCTATGCCATTTATCCTACCAAGGTCTAAGTGACAAGTGTTATAATTAAGAATAGAAGAAATGCCAACAGCAGGAACAGATTGGAATAAAAGACTGATTACTGAGCTAAGCAGGTGGCTCGCCTTTCCGGTGAGTGCCTCCACAGTGTTGGGAGCCTGGTTTGTAGTTGAGTGTTGGCAGGAGAAACCTAAGACAAATAAATGTCTCCTCCAGGGCAGATATAAGATCCACATTGCTTATCGGGAGGCACTGTCCAGCTGTGCCTGGCATCTATGTGAATGGATGGCTTATGATAGAAGCTTAGCATTTAACAGTTTGATGGCTCCAGAAAGAAACATTTACTGTGTAACCCGAACCTGCAATAAGCCTTAAGGTGCTTTTCTTCAAAGATACTGTAGTTTGGTATCTATGTCAAAGTACAAACCAAACAGAAAAATTAGGAAACTGAAATCCAAAGAAAATGACCTCGCAGTGTTCCTGAAAGCATTCAAAGGAAAAGAAAATGCTTGAAAGGATTTGGAAGCTGGCTTTTCACTTGGGGAAAAAGAAGCATACACTTGACCTAAATATTGAAGTTCCAGGGAAGAAAGGACAAAATTTTAATTTGTTTTCTTCCGATTTTCATCCTCTCTGAGCCTTAGTCTAAATTCAGTGGAGGAAAAATTTACTATGCTTTAAACAGAATCTCCTTCTTCTGTCAAGTTGTAAATTGCTTTGAATATCTTTTCATGGTTTTTAATTTCACTAACATGAAATTGGTAATTATTTATGGCTTATCACACCTGAGATAAGATTTCTGGAGATACAAGCTAATTTAGATGTAAAGTAATTTCTCCTGAAATAAAAGTTTGCTCCTTAGTCACAGGGAGATTTATCTTGGCTCTTTCTAGGTCTTGCCAATACAATGAAAGTCCCAGGGAGGCTTTCTCCATTCAAATTTTAATGAATCTAGAGCTAGAAAATAAATACAACTCATGGTAAGAAGAGCTTCAACTCATATGGATTAGTTTATTTATAAATCACGGACAGACTGTATGAAACACTAATTTACTTAGAAAATATATATGTCTTACACTTTCAAGCTGGACTTAGTATTGTCCCCAGAGAGAAGGGTTGAAGACCCTGGGCCTCTGGTACACAGGCTATACATCATGTGTTTTGTTTTAAAACAGTGATTAGTATAAGTTAAACAAGGAATAAACAACCAGGAATAATCCTATTATAAAATTAGTTTTTACTATGAACAAGAGCTGGGTAGCTACAATGTCACTCAGGGCACTGTAGTCCTTTCTGCTATTCAAAGACAGCCTCCCCACAACAGGACTTGTTAATAGAAAGCTGAAACCTAAGCATGCCATTAAACAACACAGAATGGTGGCAAACTTATAATCACCCAGGTATAAAAGCACTTAAGGCTGAAAAGAAAATATCCCCAAAGTCAGTTTCTCTGAGCAAACATTACATTTATCTTTGCCCATTGATTTCCTTTTGGGGTCAGAAAGGATGGAAGAGATTTACTTCATTACCCAGGATATTTTTCTTAGATTTGTGCCTGTCCATCTAGAAAAGCTTTGGCACAATCTTTATTTGCTATCACAGCTCCACAATATCCACAGCATTGTCAAATTAGCAAAATTATTTTAAATGAGAAAAGAAGATAGACTTGCAATTTAATAGTAGCTAACACTTACTGAAAGCAGACAATATGCCTAGCACTGTGCTAAAGTGAAGTGAAGTGAAAGTTATTCAGTCGTGTCAGACTCTTTGTGACCTCATGGAATATACAGGGTGTGGAATTCTCCAGGCCAGCATACTGGAGTGGGTAGCCTACCCCTTCTCCAGAGGATCTTCCCAACCCAGGGATTGGACCCAGAACTCCTGCATTGCAGGTGGATTCTTTACCAGCTGAGCCACAAGAGAAGCTCAAGAATACTGGAGTGGGTAGCCTGTTCCTTCTCCAGCAGATCTTCCCAACCCAAGAATCGAACCAGAGTCTCCTGCATTCCAGGCTGATTCCTTACCAACTGAGTTATCAGAAAAGTTCTGCTGTAATCATTAATCACTAAGGAATCTCATACTATTTGAACTATTATCTTTAAATGAAAACAGAAGCCAGAGAACATAGTAAGAGATAACTGTGTCAGATATCATAGTAAGAAGCAGCAGTGAAGTCTTACAGTCATGTCTGACTCTTTGTGACTCCATGGATGGTACATGCCTACAAGGCTCCTCTGTCCATGGAATTTTCCAGGCAAGAGTACTGGAGTGGGTTGCCATTTCCTTCTCCAGGAGATCTTCCCGACCCAGGGATCAAACCTGGGCCTCCCGCATTGCAGTCAGATGCTTTACCTGTCTGAGCCACCAGGGAAGCCCCAACACAGTAAGAGGCAGGGCTGGAATCCAGGTAGCCTGTCTGTTGATGCCCTTGAGTACAATGCATGCCTCTTCTACAAGTTGATCCAATTCAGCTCATATAGATCAAAATGGTCTGCTTATTTGACTTGATTAGCCCTCATTAAATAAATGCCTTGCTTTATAAAAATATATATGCCAATAAATATAAGTTACTAAATTAAATAATGGTAATTTGCAAAACTTTAAAAAAATCTCCACTTGACAAGTTAATCCTAAAACTTGGGGCTCTTAATTTGAAGTCCAGGTCTATCTGTGTTTCTGCAAATGGCCTTATTTCTTTCTTTTTAATAGCTAAGTAATATTCCATTGACTATATGTACCACATCTTTAGCACAGAGAACTCTGCTTTTTATTATGTAGCAACCTAAATGGGAAAAGAATTTGAAAAAAATAGATACATGTAGATGTATAAATGAATCATTTTACTATACACCTGAAACTAATGCAATATTGTGTCAAAAATATAAAATAAAAAATTAAACATAAAATCAAAAAGTTGGGAAAAAATCCTGAAGTCCAGAGATGGTATTTAGAAGTTTTGTGAATTTCAAAATTTACATGCCAAGTTATGAACCCATACCTTTTTCACGTTCTAAGAGGTTTAGAATTCCACAGCAATAAATAGCTTCTGGCCAAGTCATCTGGGAAATTCAGAAAAGGGGGGAAAAGAAGGGTAAGAACTGTGAAAGACAGAGGGTCTTAGAAGCTGCTCTGAGCTGACCACAACATCCTCGCAGAGGATATGGCAATCTTACAATAGCTCATATTTTATGAGTGTTACCAAGTTCCAGCCACCAAGAATGTCACATTTTTCATTATTATTCACCCAAGGGGGTGGGTGCCAAAGCCTTCACCTTGTATCCACTTTGTAATACCGCATCATACTCACAAGGAGTTGACTGTAGATGGTGTGGAAGGGATGGGGGGCTGATTCATTAGCTGGTGGTTAGCCCAGTTACCAACATCAGTATCTTTTGGGCTAATCATGCCTTTTTCCTTTCCAGGAAGAAAGAGATGCATGTTGTTGCCAGCAGGTATTTGTGGGACTTACCTGCCAAATGCCAGGTGAGGGGCTGGCTGGGCCTGTAGGAGGACTAGAACTTTCCAGGGTAGCATGACACCACAGTGATAAATGGGATCTGTTAAGGAAAACGTGTGAATGGATAGGTGGAAATAGGTCAGTTAGAGGATTTAACTTCAATGAAAACGAAAGGTGAAACGAATCTATTCCAAAGAAACACTGTGGATTTAAAGATGAAACTGTAGGGAGATCCTGGTAAACGAGGCTGACTGAAAAGTTAAAGGAGGGTAAAATCAAATGGTGCTGAGAATGGAGTGCAGCTGGAGCAGGAGTTGGGGGAATGTGGACATTTAGAGCAAAGTGATGGAGGTGTTCTTCCCCAGACACGTGGAAACTTTCTTGTGGCGTATTAAGCACGTTTGCTCCCACCAATGGGAAGTTCTTGCTACTTCTTAAGTGACCATGTGAGAGGCCAAGAAACTTTCTATCTGACTGCAGGGGATTCACCATGAATAGAAATTCTCTTATATTTAAGCCGTTGCTCTCATTCCTGCAGGCAGCTGGGGGCTGTTGCTACCTCTTGTGAGTCACTGTGTCACATAAACATCGTAACCTGCCCAAGGTCACACAAGCAGTGTGTGATTGTGATGCTGAGATTTGAGCTGAGATCTGTCTCCAGAATTCACATTCTTGCCGGGACACAGCACTTCAAAAGAGGCCCAGTTGCTATTAAATGTCAGAACAGTAAATGGAAATATGCAGTGCTGTCTTCACCAAAATAGAATCATCATTGACTTGTATTGATTAGTCATTCAGAATCTAAGCAAAACCTCTTCAAACCCCTGGGAGCTTATTAGGAGGAAGTTTAGGCTAAGCTTAACAGTACCCCATTGTGATTGTTTCTTGACTATTTTCTAGAGATTTTGTTAACTGCTTTCTTCTTATTTTTGTCATCAGTTGTACTATTAAATATGACATCTCTTTACATAGGGACTTCTTGGTACTATGGATTTTTGATTATACAATTAACACATAGAAATTCCTAAAGTAGCTATTATGGAATGGATAAAAGCTATTATCTTTTATTTCTAGTAAAATTTTAAGGTAACTATAAAGAGGAAGAATCAAATTCTTTCTCTAGAGAAGTCTGCTCCCTAGGACCACAGAGTCCTTGCATACACCATGATCCAGAAAGCCTTGAGACTGTTTTTTTTTCCCCCCCGACCAATTTTAAAGATGTAACAGCTTTGCAATATAGGTAGAGATTTACACAAAAGATGATACTAGTCTGTCACTTACACTTCCTCTATTTTTTTCATTTAAAAAGTATATAGCAAAAACCCACATTTACTAGCATATCAAGAAATATTAAATAATGGAGAAAAAAAATAAAACACCTGTAACCCCACTTCACTCCCTATTCTGATCATCTTTAGAAAATTATTATGGTAACTTATCTCTTTTTCCTCCAATCTATTTTTTCCAATTTAATTATAACATTAGGTGATTTTCTATTTTGCTTTTATCTGATAATATTATAGTCCAAGTATTTTTACATTACTATATAATCTGCTAAGTCATTATTTAAAAACTATAAAATACTGAATCAAGTGAATATATCATAATTACTGAATCTTCTAACTGATATGCTATATCTATTTTTATATATTATAAATAGTGCTATGAATCTCTTTATCTATACAGATTACTTTTTCTTATTTTAATTTAATTTCTTTAAAATATGATCCTAGAAATTGAAATACAGGGTTAAAAGGCAAAAACCATTTTTATGTCTCTTGATATTATAGGGAGATACTGGGTGTTATAAAAAAAACTTAGGGTGAATAAAAGCTCATAAGAACTAGAATAAATTGTCTGAAAGCGTGATATGACAGAGAGAAGAAATGCACTTGATAATAGAAATACAGGATGTTCACTGCTGTGTTGTGCATAAAAGCTGAATTATACTAAACTGTCTTCTGCAATATGTTAAAGTTATAAATACTGCAAAAGGATTAGTCTTACATAAGAATCCTAACAGATACAAAACACTAAACTGCTTTCCTAAAGTGTTCTACCAATTTATAATACTCCAGAAATGAATGATGATGATACTCTTTCAGCACCTTCACAAGGATTACATAATATCCATTTTTAAACCTTTGATAATTTAAGGAGAAATATGTCATTCTCATCTGCATTGGTTTTATATGTCCACTGAGCATTAAACAATCCATGGTCTGCGGAATACATGTTTATTGGCATTCTACCATGGGTTTTCTGCTAGGTGTATGCCCCTTAGAATCTACTTCTGCCTAGACTCCCCACAGATTAAAGAAGAACCCATATTTCTACCCTGAAGGGTTTTACTGCTGTCCATGGTGGTGTCTACATTTCATTTACATTGTCACCTCCTCACAGCATGGCTCTTCTCTCTGGTGTTTCATGTTTTCAAACTGCTGTGCAACACTTGTGATGCTCTGTATATAATAAATAATAAAAGCCCTGTAGTCCTCTGCCAGCAGCTTTGATCAAGGGCAGCTTTCAACTGATTTCACATGAATAGATCTAAAGTAGAAAAAGAAGGCGCCTTCTTGATGGTTTGGCTGTTTACCAGCAGCAATCAACCATGTTGCTGGCAGGGAGGTTTCAGAAACACACTTCACACCAGCTCCCAAAGGAACTCTGTTTCCCGATGGATGGTCAGGGCAGAGCTTGGGACATTCTGGACAGCTGCTGTGAGGTCACACCTGATGGTTATAGGGTGGGATGATTCAGTGCCTCTTAGTCTTTCATCTTCATCTGGAGACCCCATAAGCATGGATCAGCTACTGTGAGTGGAGAGGGAGCTGCAATATTTTCTCTTTAGATTTCAACTTGTCCATGATAGGATTTGAGTAAGAAGCTGCACCTTCACCTTGAGGAAATTATTTAATTCATCTACTTTTCAAATAGGCCAAAAAGCACAAACCTTAATTCATTCTCTTCACCACTGAAAAAGAAAAGGATTTCAGTTCAATGTCATGGCCAATTGCTAGTGGGGTAAGGAAAAAAGAGGATCGAGTAGAGAAAAGAAAAGAAAGCACAATGTGGAAGCAACAGAAAAGGAGGTAGAAAAGTAAGGGAAGACTATGGTATAAAAAACAGAAAAGAAAAGAATATTATTGAAAGGGGGAAAACGAGAAAGAGGCCCTGGGAAGAAAATGGAGTCAGCAAAGGATCTTGTAATGGGAAAAAACTCCAGAGTTTAGAGGTGTGCATGTTACCATGCCTGTCTAGCTATAGTGGTAGCAATTTCATCTGCTACCTTTCAAAATATTAGTGCTTTTTAAACATGCTTTGAAGCTTTTTATATTGTGTTACTATAGGACATTTAAAATTTAAATAAAGAGAATAATATAATGAAATTCATGAAGCAATACTTCACCCTAAAATTACCAATATATGGCCCAAACTGGGCTGATCTCTTTCCACTCTCATTACTCCATTCTTGCATTACTTTTGTGCAAACATTGGACATCATACCATTTCAAATATTTCAGTAGGAATTTCTAAAACATAATGTATTTTAAAATAAGTAACCAAATTCTATTGTCACATCTAAAATATAAGACTAATTTCTAATTATACCAAAGAATCAGTGCCCAGTTTTTCTATCATCTTATAAATGTCAATGCTTATGTTTTTAACTCTTTATGGATCCCAACCATGTTGTGTTAAAGTGGCTTGCATAAATCAATGAAGCTATGAGCCATGCTGTGCAGGGCCACCCAAGACAGATGGATCGTAGTGACAAGTTCTGACAAAATGTAGTGCATGGGAGGAGGGAAAGGCAAACCACTCCAGTATTATTTCCATGAGAACCCCAGGAACAGTATTAAAAGGTTCAGTTCAGTTCAGTCACTCAGTCGTGTCTGACTCTCTGCGACCCCATGAACTATATAGCACACTAGGCCTCCCTATCCATCACCAGTTCCCGGAGTTTACTCAGACTCATGTCCATTTAGTCGGTGAAAGGTATAATACTGAAAAATGAGCCCCCAGTTCAGAAGTTTTCCAAAATGCTCCTGGGGAAGAATAGAGGGCAATTACTAATAACTCCAGAAAGAAAGAAGCAGCTGAGCCGAAGTGGAAATGACAGTTGTGGATGTGTCTGCTAGGGAAAGTGAAGTCCAGTGCTGTAAAGAATAATACTGCATAGGAACTCGGAATGTTAGGTCCATTAAACAAGGTAAATTGGACATAGTTAAGCATGAGATGGCAAGCATGAACATCAACATCATAGGAATCAGTGAATTAAAGTGGATGGAAAGGGTAAATTTAAATCAGAGGACCATTATATCTACTACTGTAGACAAGAATCCCTTACAAGAAATGGAGTAGTCCTCCTAGTCAACAAAAGAATCTGAAATTCAGTATTTGAGTACAATCTTAAAAATGACAGAATTATCTTGGTTTGTTTCCAAGGCAAGCCATTCAGTATCACAGTAATCCACGTCTATACCCCTACCACAGATGCCGAGAAGCTGAAATTGACAGGTTCAGTGAAGACCTAGAAAACCTCCTAGAATTAACACCAAAAAAAAAAAAAAAAAGATGTCTTCTTCATCAGAGGGGATTGGAATGCAAAACTAGAAAGTCAAGCGATACCTGGAATAACAGGCAAGTTTCACCTGGGAGTACAAAATGAAACAGGGCAAAGGCTAACAGAGTTTTGCCAAGAGAGTGCACTGGTCATAGCAAACACCCTCTTTCAGCAACACAAGGGACAACTGTACATGTGGACATCACCAAATGGTCAATATAGAAATCAGACTGATTATATTTGCAGCTGAAGATGGAGAAATTCAAACCAGTTAGCAAAAACAAGACCAGGATCAGACTGTGGCTCAGATCATCAGCTCCTTACTGAAAAGTTGAGGCTTAAATGAAAGAAAGTAGGGAAAACCACTAGGTCATTTGATTTAGGTAGGACCTAAATCAAACCCCTTATGAATATACAGTGAGGTAGCAAACAGATTTAAGGGACTAGATTTGATAGAGTACGTGAAGAACTATGGACAGAGGTTCATAGCATTGCACAGGAGGCAGTGACTAAACCATCCCAAAGAAAAAGAAATGCAAGAAGGCAAAATGGCTGTCTGAGGAGGCCTTACAAATAGCTGAGGAAAGAAGAAAAGCAAAAAGCAAGGGAGAAAGGAAAGGATATAACCAGCTGAATGCAGCGTTCTAGAGAATCACAGGGAGAGATAAGAAGGACTTCTTAAATGAACAGTGGAAAGAAGTAGAGGAAGACAATAGAATAGAAAAGCCTAGAGATCTCACCACAAAAGTTGGAGCTATCAAAGGAACATTTCATGCAAGGATGGGCACAATAAAGGACAGAAATGGTAAGGACATAACAGAAGCAGAAGAGATTTAGAAAAAGTGGCAAGAATACACAGAAAGACTATCCAAAAACTCTTAATGACCTGGATAACCACAGTGGTGTGGCCACTCACCTAGAGCCAGACATCTTAGAATGTCAAGTCAAGTGGGCCTTAGGAAGCATTACTAGAAACAAAGCTAGTGGAGGTGATGGAATTCATTTAAAACCTTGAAAGATGACACTGTTTAAGTGCTGAACTCAGTAAGTCAACAAACTTGGAAAACTCATTTGTGGCCACAGGTTTGGAAAAAGTCAATTTTCATTCCAATCCCAAAGAAAGGCAATGCCAAAGAATGTTCGAACTATGATACCATTGTGCTCATTTTGCATGCTAGTAAAATTATGCTCAAAATCCTTCAAGCTAAGCTTCAGAGTACATGACCTGAGAATTTCCAGATGTACAAGCTGGATTTAGAAAAGGCAGAGTAATCAGATTAAACTGCCAATATCCATTGGATCATGGGGAAAGCAAGATAATTCCAGAAAAACATTTTCTTCTGCTTCATTGACTACACCAAAGTGCTTGACTGTGTGAATCACAACAAACTGTGCAAAATTCTTAAAGAGATGGGAATACAAGACCACCTTACTTGTCTCCTAAGAAACCTGTGTGCAGGTCAAGAAGCAAAAATTAGAACCTTACATACAATAACTGACTGGTTCAAGACTGGGAAAGGAGTAAGAAAGGCTGTACATTCTTACCCTTTTTATTTAGTTTATATACAGAGTCAGTTAGTTCAGTCGCTCAGTTGTGTCCAACTCTTTATAACCCCATGGACTGCAGCACACCAGGTTTCTCTGTCCATCACCAACTCCTGGAGCCTGCCCAAACTCATGTCAATCAAGTCGGCGATGCCATCTCATCCTCTGTCGTTCTCTTCCTCTTCAATCTTTCCCAGCCTCAGGGTCTTTTCCAATGAGTCAATTCTTTGCATCAGGTGGCCAAACTATTGGAGCTTCAGCATCAGTCCTTCTGATGAATATTCAGGTCTGATTTCCTTTAGGATTGACTGGTTGGGTCTCCTTGCTGTCCAAGAGACTCTCTCCAACACCACAGTCTTCTCCAACACCACAGTTCAAAAGCTTCAGTTCTTCAGCACTCAGCTTTCTTTATGGTCTAACTCTTATATCCATACATGACAACTAGAAAAACCATAGCTTAGACTAGATGGATCTTTGTCAGCAAAGAAATGTCTCTGCTTCTTAATATGCTGTCTAGTTTAGTTATAGCTTTTCCTCCAAGGAGCAACTGTCTGTTAGTTTAATGGCTGAAGTCACCACCTGCAGAGATTTTGGAGTCCAAGAAAAGAAATTCTGTCACTGCTTCCATTGTTTCCCCATCTATTTGCCATGAAGGGATGGGACTGGATGCCATGATCTTAGATTTTTATATACAGAGTACCTCATGTGAAATGCTGGCCCAGATGAATCACAGGCTGGAATCAAGATTGCTGGCAGAAAATCAACAACTTCAGATATGCATATAATACCATCTAATGGCAGAATGGGAAGAGAAACTGAAGAGCCTCTTGATGAGTGTGAAAGAGGAGAGTGAAAAAATTGACTTAAAACTGAACATTCAAAAAACTAATAGCATAGCATCCAGTCTCATATCTTTATGACAAATATAAGGGCAAAAAGTGAAAACAGTGACAAATTTTATTTTCTTGGGCTCCAAAATCACTGCACCCCACCAGGTTCCTCTTCCCATGGGGTTCTCCAGGCAAGAATACTGCAGTGGGTAGCCATTTCCTTTTCTAAGGGATTTTCTCAACCCAAGATTGAACCTGGGTCTCCCACATGACTAGCACCAAATCAGTGCAGACACTGACTGCAGCTATGAAATTCAAAGACACTCCTTGGAAGGAAAGCTATGACAAACCTAGATAGAGCATTAAAAAGTAAAGACATTACTTTGCCAACAAAGGTCCATCTAGTCAAAGCTATGGTTTTTCCTGTGGTCATGTATAGATGGGAGAGTTGGACCATAAGAAGGCTGAGCACCAAAGAACTGATGCTTTTGAATTGTGTTGTTGTAAAAAAAAAAAAAAACTCTTGAGAGTCCCTTGGACTGTCAGATCAAACCAGTCAATCCCAAAGAAAATCAACTCTGACTATTATTTGGAAGGAATGATGCTAAATCTGAAACTCCAATAGTTTGGCCACCTGATGCAAAGAACTGACTCATTAGAAAAGACCCTGATGATGGGAAAGATAGAAGGAAAAGGAGAAGAGGGCAACAAAGGATGAGATAATTAGAGAGCATCACTGACTCAAAAGACATGAATCTGAGGAAACTCAGGCAGAGTGAAGGACAAGGGATGCAATCCATGGGATCACAAAACGTTGGACACGACTAAGTGACTGAACAACAACAAATATATTATAAGTTTTTATTCAGTTCGGTTCAGTTCAGTTCAATCACTCAGTTGTGTCCAACTCTTTGCAACCCCAAGGACTGCAGAACACCAGGCCTCCCTGTCCATCACCAACTCCCAGAGTTTACTCAAACTCATGTCCATTGAGTCAGTGATACCATCCAAACATCTCATCCTCTGTCATCCCCTTCTCCTCCTGCATTCAATGCTTCCCAGAATCAAGATCTTTTCAAATGAGTCAGTTCTTCGCATCAGGTGACCAAAGTATGGGAGTTTCAGCTTCAACATGAGACCTTCCAATGAACACCCAGGACTGATCTCCTTTAGGATGGACTGGTTGGATCTCCTTGCAGTCCAAGGGACTCTCAAGAGCCTTCTCCAACACCACAGTTCAAAACCATCAATTCTTTAGTGCTCAGCTTTCTTTGTAGTCCAACTCTCACATCCATACATGACTACTGGAAAAACCATAGCCTTGACTAAATGGACCTTTGTTGGCAAAGTAATGTCTCTGCTTTTTAATATGCTGTCTAGGTTAGTCATAACTTTCTTTCGAAGGAGTAAGCATCTTTTAATTACACGGCTGCAATCACCATCTGCAGTGATTTTGGAGCCCCAAAATATAAAGTCTGCTGAAGTAATGGGACTGGATACCATGATCTTAATTTTCTGGCTGTTGAGCCTTAAGCCTACTGTTTCACTCTCCTCTTTCATTTTCATCAAGAGGCTCTTTAGTTCTTCTTTGCTTTCTGCCATAAGGGTGGTGTCATCTGCATATCTGAGGTTATTGATACTTCTCCTGGCAATCTTGATTCCAGCATATGCTTCCTCCAGCCCAGCGTTTCTCATGATGTACTCTGCATGTAAGTTAAATAAGTAGCATGACAATACATAGCCTTGACATACTCCTCTTATTTGGAACCAGTCTGTTGTTACATGTCCACTTCTAACTGTTTCTTCCTGACCTGCATACAGGTTTCTCAAGAGGCAGGTCAGGTGGTCTGGTATTCCCATCTCTTTCAGAATTTTCCACAGTTTATTGTGATCCACACAATCAAAGCTTTGGCATAGTCAATAAAGCAGAAGTAAGTGTTTTTCTGGAACTCTCTTGCTTTTTTGATGATCCAGCAGATATTGGCAATTCGACCTCTGGTTCCTCTGCCTCTTCTGAAACCACCTTGAACATCTGAAAGTTCACAGTTCACGTATGTTGAAGCCTGGCTTGGAGAATTTTGAGCATTACTTTGCTAGTGTTTGAGATGAGTGCAATTGTGCAGTAGTTAGAGCATTCTTTGGCATTGCCTTTCTTTAGGATTGGAATGAAAACTGACCTTTTCCAGTCCTGTAGCCACTGCTGAGTTTTCCAAATTTGCTAGCATATTGAGTGCAACACTTTCACAGCATCATCTTTCAGGATTTGAAATAGCTCAACTGGAATTCCATCACCTCAACTAGCTTTGTTCATAGTGATGCTTCCTAAGGCCCACTTGACAGTTATTTCTTGAATATCTATCCAAATAAAACTGTTTGAGATTGATGAATTGTCTTTTAATTATCTTCTAGTCTATGTATTCTCCAAGGAAAATAAAGAGCTAGAACAAAGAAAATAAAGAGCTATTTTCCTTTGTTTTCCAATTTATTGCTCAAGAAACCACTCATTTTTTGTGTAGATTTTCCAACATTTTGCACATTCATTCCCATCATGTGGTTTAATACACTTCTCTTTCCTTTGTATTGAAGTTCATAATTGGATAGAGAGTTTTGATCAATTTCAGATTTTATTTTTAGCATGGCTATTTCATACATTGTGCATTTTTCTACCAATTGAAAACATGTATGTTTGATGGTATCTATTTAGAGGTTGGCAGCCATCAATGATCATTGTCTATTCATTAATTAACAAGAAATCACAGAAATTAGTAAAATTCCATGATCTTTCTTTTTGATGAGCTGAAAACTTCTACAAAGCAAAACTATTTCATCAACTTTTCATTCAAGTAGTGAATTAGTTCTAATGGAAATGGTAGGATAAATGTTTTATTCATCTAATTTGCCAGGTATCTAAATAATGATTTGATTCACTACCATCTCCTAACAGTGATCAATGAGAGTGGTTTTTTTTTTTTTTCCTTCCTGTCTTTGTTAACTCATTGACTTAACTATAATTGATAGGCACCAATACTTACTAGCTCTCATCTTTGTCTATGGTCAAATCATCCCATGTTTCTCCAGTAGGAGTCTAAGTTTCCTCCTCAATCCTTTTGGTGTGAGTTTATAGTCATTGATAGCTTTCTTGATCTACTTATTAAAAATGCTCCAAGTTCATATGGTGCATTTTCTGCCCCTAACTTGGAATCAGCTCTCCAAATAGGCCTGGTTTCTTGTAGTGGAAAATTATATTATTAATACCACAGTCTGGGAGTCAGGAATATTATATCACTACCGAGTAGTCACTGTAGCCTTTTCAGTAAACAGTAAAAAATTATACATATGTACAGGTTAAAATAAATCTTGAATTTAACCTTATACTTCTGATTAAATTGATGATCAATTTCTTATACTGTGCATTTATATCTCTTTCTTCCACACAAAGAATTTCATTTTTTTAAAAACACCGAGAATGAGAAAAATAGAATATTTTTCTATTTGTTTTATCCTACAATGCACAGACACCAGTTTCACAATAGCAATACCAACAGTACCATCAAAAATGTGATCACTGTAAACACTTCAGCTGTTTTCTCTGCAGATATTGTCCTCAGGTTATATCTCACTAGGAAATACTGCAAATAACTGCTTCAAGGTCACTTGGAATAGTTCTCTGTGTGGTTATACCATCAACTGAGTACATATTTACTTTAAATCTTTAAAGATTGATTTTTAATTTAATCTCTTTTCATAATTATGCAAAATCTACTAGTGGTTCCAAAGTCCAGTCTTTAATACAAACATTCACATGAGTCTAGCTTTTT
This sequence comes from Antilocapra americana, assembly GCA_007570785.1. Classification (NCBI taxonomy): domain Eukaryota; kingdom Metazoa; phylum Chordata; class Mammalia; order Artiodactyla; family Antilocapridae; genus Antilocapra; species Antilocapra americana. The sequence goes on along the minus strand of ML663009.1, from coordinate 31,088,000 downwards.
TTCCCCTGTCCCTTCTACTCTACTTCCTTTCCCTCTACAGCCAACCTCCTTTTTATAACTTATCTTCTCCTTTTATTTTTTAAAAAGCAAACACATTCATATTCCTTCTTTCATCAGATTAAGTATTCTGTGTAAGAATATCCTGTTTTTGTTTTTTCTTTTTCTCCATACATCTATGTATTCTGAAACATATTTCACAGCAGTATATGGGTTTTTCTAATTCCTTCACAGGTGCATAGAAATTCATTAGGTGGATGCACCATAGCTATTTGTCCAGTTCTCCTTTGATAGATATTTATGAGATCTCTGATCCATAGCATACCAAGGAGTCAGGCACAACTAAAGTTATTTAGCATATATGCATGCATGGTCTTTCCTTATTACCTACCATTCTGCAACAACTAGTCTTGGTAGATATCTTTTCCTACATCTGCCCGTGTATCTTTATAATGAAATTCTAGAAGTTTGGTTGCTGGCCAGAAGGATAAGTTCATTTTCCTTGGTACTGAGAAATTCTCTTCCATAGGGTTTGTGTCATCTTCTGTTTTTTACAATAATATATGAAATTATTTCCTCACAACCATGCCAAAAGATTATGTTGTCTAACTTTTCCATATTTATCAATTTAATAGGTATAAATGACATCTCAGTACAGTTCTAATTTGTATTTTGTGATGGGCAAGGTTGAACTTGTGATGGGTGAGGCTGATCATCCTTCATCTCGTCATGAGAAATTTGCATATCTTTTTCATATGCAAGATATGAAACACTTGAGAAATCTGTATGCAGGTCAGGAAGCAACAGTTAGAACTGGATATGAAACAGACTGGTTCCAAATAGGAAAAGGAGCACGTCAAGGCTGTATATTATCAGCCTGCTTATTTAACTTATATGCAGAGTACATGATGAGAAACGCTCACTGGATTCACAAGCTGGAATCAAGATTGCCAGGAGAAATATCAATAACCTCAGATATGCAGATGACACCACCCTTATGGCAGAAAGTAAAGAAGAACTAGAGTCTCTTGATGAAAGTGAAAGAGGAGAGTGAAACAGTAGGCTTAAGGCTCAACAGCCAGAAAACTGATCATGGCATCTGATCCCATCACTTCATGGCAGATAGATGGTGAAACAGTGGCTGACTGTATTTTTCTGCACTCCAAAATCACTGTAGATGGTGACTGCAGCCATGAAATTAAAAGATGCCTACTCCTTGGAAAGGAAGTTATGACCAACCTAGACAGCATATTAAAAAGCAGAGACATTACTTTGCCAACAAAGGTCCATTTAGTCAAGGCTATGGTTTTTCCAGTAGTCATATATGGATGTAAGAGTTGGACTATAAAGAAAGCTCAGCACAGAATTGATGCTTTTGAACTGTGGTGTTGGAGAAGACTCTTGGACTGCAAGGAGATCCAAGCAGTCCATCCCAAAAGAGATCAGTCCTGGGTGTTCATTGGAAGGACTGATGTTGAAGCTGAAACTCCAATACTTTGGCCACCTGATGCGAAGAGCTGACTCATTGGAAAAGACCCTGATGCTGGGAAGGATTTGGGGGCAGAAGGAGAAGGGTCAACAAAACATGGCTAGATGGCATCACCGACTCGATGGACATGGGTTTGAGTGGACTCCGGGAGTTGGTGTTAGACAGGGGGGCCTGGTGTGCTGTGGTTCATGGGGTCACAAAGAATTGCACATGACTGTGTGACTGAACTGAAATGTTTCTCTAATTATAATTATCTATAGAGTTGTCATCCTCTATTTTTAGAAACATTTTTATATTAAAATTTTAATCCTTTGTTTGTGATATAAAATCACAAATATTTCCCATGATTTGCTGTCCTTTTCTTTGATTTACTTTTTTTCTTCATGGTAATTCTTTATATAATTAAATTTATCTTTCTCTTCTATTACTGTTACTGGATTTTTGACTATGGCATAAATGTTTTCCCTATTTCTGGGTTATAAAGGAGTTCATTTATGTTCACTCCTATTCTAGCATGGATTCTATTTTCTTAACTCAAATTTTAGGTCCTCTTACAATTTTTCCTTTTTAAAGATATGAGAGATGAACCCAAATTTACTTTTTTTCCATCCTTAATGTCATCTAGTCATATCTTTATTTATGGAGTGCCATAAACCAGATTTCATTCACTCCATGAAGTTAACAGTCCTTATTAAGCAGCTAGTTGTATATGACACTGTGTCAGCTATTTATATATGTCCAATTATCTCAGCATTTTAATTACATAGTCTATCTTGTACTCTTTTTCTAAAGTATATTTTTGGTATTTAGGAGTATTTGCATTTTTGTTCCAATGGTTATTTTTATACTAATGTTTTTACTCACCATCTTAAGCCCTCTTTTACTGATTGTTGTCTAGTGATTCCACCCCCCACAAATATATTGAAATCGGGTTACAACACTTCTTTTCCTTCCCTTTTTTTCTTCCCAGTATCTGATTTGAAGTAATATCCTTTTACTCTTAAATTTACAACTATAAAGCAATTAGCAACCTCAAATTCTGTCCTCATCCTCCTTAGCTCCTCTATTTTTGATAGTTGCTCTTTAGCTGTATAATTTCTTCTAGCACCTCTGTCTATTTTTAAGGGTGAATTTGGAGAAATTCAAAAGTGATATTGTTTCTACTACCATCTTCCTAGGATTCCTCTCTGCTTACTATTTTTTGATTAATTTAATTTTTCTGCTACTTTAAATTTGTAGATCTCGAAGGAATAAGTTTTGAAAATTTATGACACTCTTCTGGTTATCACAGTTACTAAGAAGTCATAAAGGCATTTAATAAACTGAAGTTGGGGTACTTGACAGTCTACAAAGCACAGAACAGTCATATGCAACAAGAAATTCTTTCATCTTCCATTTTTGTCCCATGTCCGTGACTTTTGAATATCCTTTTGATATTAATATAAGCAAAGAAGATCACTGACACTTTTCCAAGCTTAAAGTCTAACTTTGTATCATGTGTAAGTTCAAAGTATTTTTTGCACAGTTTCATTTCAATATATGCTGTATTTCCGGGGAAGCACTATCATGTAATTTGAAAGAAGACTATACTTTATTTTGTCTGGACCTGTACCAAGAGTTTTTCATCGCTTGAGAAGATTGTCACTGACAACATCACTCACAGTATTTGAATAACCAATGTGACAAAGTTGTTTCAAAAACATTTGTAATGTGACAAAGTTGTTTCAAAAACATTTGTAACTGCTGCATTCACAACATTCTTCATGCAAGTGCATCTGACTACCTCATTTTGTTTTCTAGTATAGTCATTTCCCCACATTTACATATTTGATTTTATATTATTTTATAATAAATTCTTATTTTTCTTCTTAGTTCATATTTAATTAGAGAATATTATTGATTTTTTAAATTATGGGTGAAATTTCATTTCAGTAAATATTACAAAATATGTGTTTCAAGTAGTAACTCTTGTAGGGCTGGGAACTAGGGATCTGGATGGTCCTGAAAGCCAAAGAATAAGGAAGAAGACTGTGTCTTTGGACCACAGCAGCAACATCCACAGAAATGATGACCCAGATGTAAGAACCTCACAAAATCTGGAGGGGAAGTTTCCTATCCCTAATCTTGGCAGAAATAGAGCCCTTTAAAGAGCAATGTTCATGGCAAAGTTTGTTCTCAATGTTTCTTCTGTAGAGGAGTATAAGGAAAGCTAAAATAATGACTTAGAAAATATTAAGGAACCAGGTAAACATAGACTACCATACCAACTGCATAATGATTGTATACAGGTCAATTTATGGGATCTAAGTAATATCTTTATTTAAGGAATACTATAAAACTGACTTTATTCACCCAGTGAAGCTAGTCTCTATTGAGCACCTGGTTGTACATGGCACCATGTCAGAAACAAAATAATAAAAATGAAATGGACAAAATTACCCTTGCACAGGCTCTTAGGCAGCCACATTTCTGCAAGGTTTGAATGTGACAGTGTTTAGGTAATAAAGTGACTGCTTCCTGCTTTGTAACTCTAGATTTCATGAGAGTGAGTCTTAGCAACATCAAATTAACCTAATTTGAACTCCTCTTGTTGGACTTCTAGGCTGATGTTGTTCTGCATTAATCATTCCCCCTGGGTCACAGACAAAAAAATAATAATAATATATTCAGTCAGCCCAATGAGATAACGGGAGCATTCAACTGAGTAATGAAAATGCTGTAAGGTTCTAGTCACAAGTGGTTATGTAAGTAGTGTGTGATGTCGTTGGTAAGTGGTGACACCGATGATGGATTATCAGTTTGCATTTACTGTGTGATTCAGTTGGTAGATCCCAAAAGGCAGCCCATTTTTAATAAGATTTTGCCCTTGGTGGTTGTACAGTCCATTCACTTCATGATTTCTCCTAGTTTTCTGACAGCTAAAATTTATACTGCACAAACTCCTTGAAATACATGTCTAACTCACTTGCATAAAAATGTTTCCAGTATTTCAGTGGTTTGCAATGGAATAGTCCTTCATTGGGGGAATGGTGTGGTTTTAGTTATAAAACGTGAACTACCATGATATTGGTTTATTTATGTATACAAGTATATATATTCAAAGCAGTTAGCTTCCTGAATGAAGGAGCTCATACTTATTTCTGTATCCCTATCACTTAACATTGTAGACTTTTACTAAATGTTTGTAAAACTGAATAGAACAAAGAATCAATCTGTAAGCTGAAGAAGACAGAAAACATCAAGCAACGGGTACAGAGACAGCATCTTGATCCAATTGCCCACTTAATAAATGCCTGTTTAAGACTGTCCTGTATCTTACTTAATTCACTTTTTGTAGCTGACAGAATGTACTTTAAATAATACAGATTTATATGTCAAACATTATGGTCATGTGCATTGTTTATTTCAATTATCATGATTTCTCTAAGATAAGCAATTTATATATTATTCCCAAATCGCTTAGAAAGAGTGAGCGATTTACCTAAGCTTCTAGAGACTAGGAGAGCTTGGATAAATTCAGTTTCTCTGATTCTTTCCCTGGGAAATACAGAAACTATCCCCTTCTTCTACCCTTTCTGGGGCCAAGATTCCTTATCTTTTCAACTCTACATCCTAATACCTCATTTGTCCAGAGCCTCGTCCTGCTGCCAGCCTCCACTCTTTGGGGAAAAGTACTTGGAGATGCTCCAGAGAGTTGCATCTGCTTCTCTGTAATATAAACTAAAGAATCTGGTTAAAGGTGGGCCTTTCTGAAATTGAGATGTCTGAGCATATGTGAAGAGCCAAACTATTAAGGGGGAAGATCAGTGAAACAGCTGTAATCACTGGAGTCTGTAGAGGAGAGGAGCATACACACACTACACCCGGAAGATTATAAAGAGCATCCTATCTTGTCCCCAGCTCTAACCCATGAAGAGGGTATTAAAGCTGCCATATTACAAAAATAAGAAAACCAATGGATTGAGATCTTTGTGAAAGATCACAGAACTGGACCCTGGGTTTGACTCCATTTCAATATCCTGCCTGCTGTGCTGTATCATAAATAATGAGAAGGACTACTTCTAAACATAGTCAATACCTTATTTTCATACTCTTTTATTTCCTTCTTACTCAATTTTAATATGCTTAACTTTTTAAATCTTTAAATTATTTGTGAATTTTTTTCAACAGAAAGTGACTCGATAAAATAATAGAATTCAAAATAATACTGATAAATAGGAGAATATTTTACTTCCCTCCCCACAACATTTCCTGGGTTGTATATCATCTCCAGGCTTCATAATTGTAAAAGACCCTAAAAATGCACAAAGACCTTATTTTTAGAATACTTCTACAATTGCTTTGACATCTTTCTTACCTATAACATTCTGATAAGGACTAAGCCTCCCCTCACATATATAGAATTTTTAGGTAATCTAACTACAGAGAATCCAGAAAGCCTGTAAGTTAATTTGGTGGAACTGTGACACATGGCTATCAGAAAATAAAAGTAACTCCCCCAAAATAAAGGTTTTAAAAACATCCCCTTTAGTATTTCATTGATAAATAAAGGAGACCAATGAAAAGAAAGGAAGTGTACTGGTGGTTACTGAGAGACCAACCCAGTCCAGGATCTGCAAGATCTGTATTAGGTGGCGAATAGTGTATGGGAAAATAAATTAGGACTAGCTCTGAGAGTCAGGCCCTATTGGACACTCCTGGGGACCTCAGAAGGGAATTTCACCTTGATTATTCAATGTATAACATTTGTAAAGTTACAGTTACTGTAACTTTAGTGTCCATCTAAAGAGCGCATTAAAATTCTAGACCTCTAAATCTTACCAGTTGGGATCTATTTATTATTTACTCTCTGAGAGGTTTCTCTTCTCAGCTAATTCACCCTAATATATCTGTCTTCAAAGGTCATGGTTTTATGGTCTCTGTAGGACTACTAGATTTGAATATAGCATCCAATGAAATGATAGCACATGGATTTCAGCTCAAAGTTGCCAAGTATTTCTAGCCTTTTAGAGTTGCCTTGCCTTTAATGACAAATGTAAATGGCTAAATATCCCATCTAACTTAGAAGTGGAGAACTAATGTCTGCCCATCACTTCCTATAATATTGGCAGTGTTGTTTTTCTTGAGGTTCCTGGATTTCAGTTAGTCACCACTCAGGCTGATTTCTTGTTCCCCTTTTAATTAATCATCTCCCTCACATCTCATTTCTATGAAAATCTTTTACTTGTTTACATGACCCAAATGTAGACCAAATGCCTTTTTTGGATCTCCCTGAATACCTCTATTACAAAACAAATGTGCATAGCATTCTACTGACATTGGGGAAACTAGGGGAACCACAAGACATCATATTTTTCAGGCAATGCTATTCTTAACTATTTAGAGGGTAGTTATTTTCAGTGATCCTTGCCTATTACCAGTGCACTGCCAATCAAAAGGGAAGAAATAAATAATATTGATCCCATCTTTATTTAAATTTTTGACATTTTGTTCATCATAGACTGTTTTGCATTAATTTTGATTTTTACCAAAAAAAATGCACTGCCGCTGCTGCTAAGTCGCTTCAGTCGTGTCCGACTCTCTGTGACCCCAGAGACGGCAGCCCACCAGGCTCCACCATCCCTGGGATTCTCCAGGCAAGAACAGTGGAGTGGGTTGCCATGTCCTTCTCCAATGCATGAAAGTGAAAAATGAAAGTGAAGTTGCTCAGTCCTGTCTGACTCATTGCGACCCCATGGACTGCAGCCCACCAGGCTCCTCCGTTGATGGGATTTTCCAGGCAAGAGTACTGGAGTGGGTTGCCATTGCCTTCTCTGAAAAAATGCATTAAAATATTATTTATCTTGATTACTGACTGACTTTTTTGGTAACTCGTCTCCTTTGTATGTGAAGAAAGTGCCTTACTTGCCTCATTCTCATCCTGGTCCATCGTCTCAGCTTTTCATCATTTCCTTAGACTGGCATTCTCAAACTTTATGGTACATTGAAGTCATATGAAAGACTGCATCAGAAACGTCAGTAGGTCTATAACAGACCTTGGGGATCTGAACTTTTCATAATCATTATGAGCTGATCCGTGTTCTCCAGAAACTTATGTTAAAATCCTACCTCCTCCTACCTGAGAATATGATTTTCAGGAAGGGAGCAAGGTGAGCCTTTAATCCAGTATTACTGGGGTCCTTAAACACGTGGAGTAGAGACACAGAGATAAGCATACATACTGAGACGCCACATACACACAGAGATGAAGGCCATGTGGTTTTAGAGGCAGAGATTAAAATTATGCAGCTGCAAGCCAAGCAATGCTAATAATTCCTGGCAACCACCAGAAGCTAGAAGAGAGAGCATGGCTCCTTTAACACCTTGATGTCAGATGTCTAGCCTCCAGACTGTGAAATAAATTTCTATTGTTTTAAGCCCCTCAGTTTATGGTACTGTATTATGGCAGCTGTAGGAAACTAATACACTCACCAGCCTCCTTCAGTAATTCTGACGTGAATTGTCCATAGACTAGCATCTGATCTTACTCAAAAACTGTGTCAGTGCATCTCTGGGAACTTTTGATTCACCATGTTTTATTAATTAAGCAGAGATTTAATGTTGCTTATCTTATTTCTATACCTATCAGACCATAAGCCAGAATTTATGTTTCTCAACAAAATTGATTCAGGAAGTTCTGTGTATTGGCTGGGTTGAGATTTGAACATTAGTCCTGCAGTATCTTTAGCTTGTTCTCTTTCTGCTATACGAGGCTGTCTTACTTTCCCTAGTCTATTTAAGAGACTTCCCTGAAAGCATGGCAAATGGATTTTTTTTTCCTTTTTAGAAAGAATTTTCATAATCTATTCATAGCTTTCTATAGTTTCCTTGTGTTGAACTGCCATGGGGTAAGGAAATTATTCTTTTCTTAACTTTTAAAACATCTTATGTTACATTATGAATCTGTTTTTTCTGTTTCTACTGATTACTTTATTGAAATAAAAACAGTCAAAGATTATGCTATTTTCAAGCACACAAACATAATTTGATAGTCCCAGAGGTTGTGACTGCTACAAAATTGCTCCATATTAACCACACAATTAAACTTTTTTCTTTTATAAAATTTCTAGGAAATGAGGCATTTGCAGAGGTTAATTGGTATCTTATATGTAGAAGCCTTTCCCTTGAAAATCTATATAAGTTGTGCTGCAGAATATCAGATAAAGCAGAAGTTAAGGTACATCCATACAAGGATGTGGACTGAAGGAATAATAGTGAGCATTATTGGTTCCATCTCCACATTCCCCTGTCAGAAATCAAGGAAGAGTGACAGAATCCAATGAATTCAGGTCCCCTGGGTCTGGCACACCTTATGAATTCAGATTCACAAATGGATCAGAAAGACGGTCTCCTAATTTCTCAGCCTTCCATGAAAAGGTTATACAGCATCCTCTTTCCTCCTCTAGAGGAATGAAAGATGAGATCAGGGGCCTTTATCTTTAACCCCAAACCATTTGCTCATCCAAAGATCATTATTATAGCTCAAGGACTATGATGAGGATATAAAGACCAGAATGTAATGTCCCTCTCTCAAGTTTCTAGTATTCAAGTGGGGGAAATAACCACATTAAAAAGAATACAGAATTGAAATGCAATGTAGCAGAGGTATAAGAAAATGCAACAGGAAATAGCTTACAGGGAATCATCAAAGAAGGCTTCGCAAAGGGGGTCACTTTTTAGTGGAAACTTGAAAATGAGTAAGGCTCTGAAGGGCCCAGAAGTTGAGAGCTGAGAGGAAATCAAGGTACTTTAAAGCAAGGCTGTCCATTAAAATCTTCTCTGATGATGAGAATGTTCTGTATCAGTAACTATCCAATACTTGTGGCTATTGGATACTTGAAAATGTGCATAATGTGACCAAGGAACTGCATATTTCATTTTATCAATCTTATTAAATTTAAGTCACATTTAAATCATTAGCAGCTAGCATAGCTTTAGATAAAAGAAACAGTATGTTCAAAAGCACAGAAATCTAAAAGTATGGTTTCTTGTCACAAAGTAGCAAGTGTTGAAGGGGATAAGAGATAGGATTTTGACAAGAATGTGGCTAGAGGGAGGTGATGAGGCTGGAGATATTGGTTGGGGTTAAATTACACACGGTCTTGTATATGGCCATGTATATATGAAATATATATACGTAATATAAATATTGTTTATATGTAATATTTCAGAAACAATGAACTTGATCTTTCAGGTTGTTGATACCATAGAAACATTTTGAATGAGTGTTATGGTATAATTTTATTTTAGATAATTATACTGATTTTGGTTGGCTTTTATAAGTATTTGGCATAGCATTTCACATTTGGAGTCATATTCATTGCATTCTATAAGGTAAAGGGACCAGGACCCACTTTGGTTGTGGGCCTTTCTCCCTTCCAAATTATAGCCCTGAGATTCAAATATGAAAATACTGAACTTTATATTTTGGCTCCTTGATAGTTCTCCCAACATTCTTTCAGACTCTTGGACAATCATAGTATGTGGGGTATGTGGCAAAAACTTCATTCAAGTGTTTCCCTAGGATATAAATCCATTAAGCACATGGCACAAATTTCTTAATACAGAGAACTGAGCTCCCATTGGTTTCATCTCTAACCCTTAGGCAGCCCCTGACACCAACAGGTACTCATGATGTATTAATGGTGAATATGGCTTGTTTTGTGGGTTATGAAAAGAATGCTTTAGATTAATGACCATTCTTTTCCCTTCCAAAAATCAGTTTCTTATATACCCTTTTCTTGGACATATTTTTTAACTCTGTTTTTAAAAGAACAAATCATGGATTTGAAATGAAGTAACAACCTTATTTGGAGTAAAATTGTTATTTATAAAAGCTTTATAGCAGGGCCCAGGCAGAGAATGTAAAGCTAGACTGCTCCACGCTTCTCTAAACTGATTGAGATCTCAGGCTGCCATTACCCAGCAGCATGCACATTGTCAGGTTATGTACACATTCTCTGTCCCAGCTTTCTAAGATGGAAATAATTGTACTTATTTTTTCCAAGAATTATAGGAGAGTATGAATTAACTGACCTAATGTGTAGAGATGCAGACATAGAAAACAGACTTGCAGACACATTAGAAGGAGAGGATGTGACAAATAGAGGGAAGAACATGGAAACATGGACATTACCATATGTAAAATAGAGAGCAATTAGATAGGAATTTGCTGTGTGACACAGGGAGCTCAACCCAGAGCTTTGTGACCACCTAGAGGGGTGGGATGGTGAGGGAGACGGGAGGGGTTTCAGGAGGGAGGGAACATATGTGTACCTGTGGCTGATTCATGCTGATGTATGGCAAAAATCAACACAAAATTGTAAAGCAATTATCCTCCAATAAAAAAAATTTAAAAAAAAATAGCTCAGTTCCTGATTCATGGTAAATACTTAACGCATGTTAACCACTGTTATTATAAATCTAAACTGCCTTTGATCTTCTCTCTGATTATGGTGGCCAAGGATTCTAAGAGAAATCCTGGTTTTACATTACAATCAAAAATGTTAATTTTGACCATCCTCTCTATTACAAAGAACATGAATGTAAAGTACATTAAGAATACCTCAGATTAGATTTAAAAGGAAACTCTCTTGACACTGATGATTTTTACATATAAAAATTGCTCTCTGAGAATATGGTCACTACTTCCTACAACAAATTTTTAACATAATGTGAATTTTCACAGTTTAGAATCTGCTGGAATCAGGTACCATATGATCTTCTTGATTTTTTTTTAGGAACCAAGTGGAGCTAGAGACAGGCTGCAAATAGCAAGAAGGGCCTATAGCATAACTGGCCTCTTGTACTATGGGTTGAACTTGAAAAACCATATAACAAACAAGTAAAGCAAGCTCAATTTTGTGATTTCTTTAGAAAGTAAAATAGGTGAACTGATAATTGATTTGAAGGTAAGGGAAATGAAGGAGTCAAAATTGAAACTGGACTTCCTGACTAGGTAACCATATGATATTATTCACAGAGATAAAGTTGTCATTTATTCACTCAACAGAGAGATAACCAGTGCCCACCAAATTCCTGGCACTGTTCTAATGAAAATAAAACAGCAGTGAGTGTTTCAAAGACCATCTTGTCATTAGGCTTGTATTCAAGATGGGAAAGCAGAACCCATGTGAATTCACTTAGGACATATTGAGTTAAATGCATTGGTTAAATCTCAAAGTAGAAATGTCTAGATGGTAACTGATTACATGGTAGAAAGTTAGAAGAGACCTCAGGTTGTAGACAGACATCAGGAGTTGTCAGGACATAAATAGCTATTGAGGTGATGGGAGTAAAAGAAATCTCCCAGGGAGATACTATAAAGATAGAACTGAGAAACATCAAATGTAAAGGAAGACACATCTTGTAAGGAAACAAAAGAAGATGTCAAACAAGTGATGCAAAGCCAGGAGTGCAAGATACCAAGAACAGAGGGTTTTAGAAGAAGCTGCTTATCAATGGTGTCAAGTACTGCCAAGAAGTCAAAGACAGGGAGACAGTCACTGAATGCAACATCTGGAGGGAGTGGGCTCACCTAGTTTGTAAGGTAGGAAGCCAAGTTGAACTGAAAGGAGGGATGGTTGAGAAGTGAGTTGAAGGAAACCATACATGTAGGTGTCTCTCTCAGAAAATAGGAATTGAAGAGGAGAAAGCAGATTATATACATGAGAACATGTAAATGATCTGAGGGAACAAGTGATAAGAAAGGGAAATTACAGATACAGGGCAGGAGGGAAATGGTAAATGGGCAAAGATTTAGAGGAAGCAGTGTTACTGAGCAGAGAGCAAGGGAAAAGAAACACCTTCAATGTAAGAGAACAGAAGGAGGAAGGATGTAGTTAGTGTACAGTAGGGAATGAAAGAAGACAGACCTGGAGAGGTAGGAAGATGACCTTATACTCTGTGCTCTGAAGTTCTTTATCTTGTAGGAGTTGTGGATCCTCTAAGGCTTTAAGCAAGAAAATGCATGGTCAGTTTTGTTTTTCACCCACATTGATCTGGCAGCAGAGTCAAGAATGCATTTGAGAGGAGAAGGCTTGAAATAAGAAGACCACCTTGAAAGATGATGACAGAGAATTCATGTGGAAAATGTTTTAGAGAAAATGTTAAATGTGGGCATGACCAGTGATACATGTATAAAGTAACCAGCAGAGATGTCTGGGAGACAGCTGAATATGGAATCTGAGGCCAAGGAAGTGGGCTAAAGGCATATTCACCCACAGTAATAATCAAATTTATTTACACTTGACTACATGCAGTTGCTTTACCTATACTATTTTATTCTCATATTAACTCTTTAAGACAGATGCTGTAATTCACTCATTATAGGTAAGGCACATTTTACTTAATCTCAGAGGTAATAAGTGGCAGAATCAGACTAAAGACCTGCGAGAAGTCATCCCTGCTTAGATGCTAAATGAAGCCACAGGCAAAGCAAAGATAGCCCAAGATAGTGTGTAGGAAAGAGAAGGGCATAGGCATTCACTGGACTCAGGCACTCGTTCCCTTCAACTCAGGCTGGAGTTCTTTCGCTCTGCACAGAGCTATGTTCTTCACATGTTCTGCTCACTTACTGAGCAACTACAGCCTCAAGGAACAGCTCAGCCCTTCTTTCCAGTGATTTTCTCAGTCAATGCATTAGTCTTCCTTGTAATTACAAAGGTTATTGCTGTTATTTCTTATGCTCCATAAGAATCTTTGCTGCCATTCCTGAATTATAATCAGTTTTTGAAAAGCACCTTACAAGCAGTTCCCTGCTGCTACCGCCTCACCAAAAAAACTGCAGTGAACCAAGTGAATATGAATGAGTTGAAGCTCTGCGGAATTTCTTTGGAGAAGTAGGGGTTCATGCTAAGTGACAGATCAAAAACTGCTGGGAATGTTTCAGAATTCCAGTTTGGTCCTACCTAAGCATGGTCATAGTGGGGGTGATTGATAGTTTGACCTGAGGTGCAGATAAGCACTGTCTCATGAAGCATACAAGTGAGACCATCTAACTATGTTAAATCTCATGACTTTGTGTTCTGTGGGCCTAGAATGGCCTCATAAATCAGATATGCCTGGTTTCAATAGCTTCAAACAGAGGGAAAAAGAAAGAAAAAGACATGATATTTGTGTAAGGCTGTCCTACAAGTGTTTTAGAATATAAAGAGTGTCTTTTTTAAATCTATACAGTCGTGTGCAGACTCCCAACACATAAAGTCAATGACAGGGTCCTTTTCTTTTTTTGTTTTGGTCTGACCAAAATGAACTTTCTATTTCAATGTCATCTAACTCCTCCATTCTGATTGAGCAAAAAAAGACAACATTTTCTTCTTCTCGAGTTACCCCACAAGCTGAGCATTGTGGCTTCATGAGGTGGGTAAGCGAGCCAGTGAGGCAGCACGCTTGACAAAGATCCTGAAAGGCACGTGGTGTAATTAACCAGCTAAGACTGGGCCACAGCTGGATGATTATGCCACGGCTGACACGTGTGAAACGGCAGGAAGCCATCGTTTAAATGGGGTTTGACTGATTGGCAATTTGAAAATCCTTTAGGACAAGGTGGAATTTATGACAAGATAGGTATCTGATTATAGTTTTACTTGATTCATCCATCAAATACAATGCCACTAACACAAGCATATTCAACTTAGAAAAACTTTGAAGATCCTCTCTCCTCTTTTTATTAAATGTATTAAATTTAAATGTTTTAAAGTAAGAAAGATTGAAAAATTGGACATGACTGAGCATCCCACCCTAGACACTCCCTACCTGTTATCCTCTGAACATTCAAATGTCCACTCAGGGGTCACTCAGAAACTCAATTTTTTAACTTTTAAATGTCAGTCAATCTGTCACTCTTTCCTGAAGATGAAACATCAAAGAAGTTTAAATTTTCTATCTCTGTTTTTTGTCTTTATATCAATGTACATAGTATTTTCTGGAGAAATTGTGTAGCAGAATGTGTTAATGGACACAAGGATATATATAAAATACATATACCTATGTGTGTATATGTGTAGGTATATATAGTAAACACATATGCACTTACAAAAAAATATATTTAACTTTAAAAAGACAGAATGACTGACTGTTACTGTTCATTTCGTGCCTGTAATTTTAGGATGATAATGTCATTTAGAATTAGCTGATTAGAGAGTGTTTATGCTATGTCTTGATATGAAAACAGCCAATCAATTCAGAAAGAAATATACATATATATTTCAACTAGTATCTTTATTGTGTGGAACAAAAATGACTGATTACATTTTCACATTTCAATTTATTGTGCAATATCTTAAAGTAATTTAAAATAAAAATTACCCCATTGTGGTTCAGGACTCAATAAACATGCCTAAGGAGAATGCTAGTCCCCTATGAACCCGCACAAAGGGGCTTGTGAGATGCCATGTAATAGTTACCCAGTTTGTTGAAACTGCCCTCTGAGAAGAAGTTTGTCTCCCAAAAAGACTGAAAAGAGACACATGATGGATAGTTTTAGAATAATCAAGGGAGACGTATTTCCCCATATGGATGGGAAAAATCAGATAGAAGAGCATTTTTAAAATGCTAAATCATACTTACTTGTTTCTTTGCTTATTTAATGATTATTTATTAAGCTCCTACTATATAGCACCATAGAATACAGAGATGGACAAAACAAAGCCTCTGCCTTCACAGAGCCACATTAGCAAAACCATGTGCATAACTGGTTGTAAACTAAATGGAAATTGACAGTAGATTGTGAGACTCCCCCTCCCCCAGAAACTCAAACCACAGCTTAGCAATAAAACATGTCCTTGAAAGACTCAATGTCAAAAGGCACTGATGTGAATAGTAAGTGTTAGAAAAGGCCAGGGAAAGTCCAGGTTGGTGGGAAAGTAAGCAGTAAGGAAGAACTCTTTGAGAGATGTGGGTTAATCTGGACTTTAAAGAGTAGGCATCATTTGGATAGAAAAGAGAGAGAAGGACATTTAAAACAGGGACAAGGCAACAGTAAGGACACTGAGTTGAGAATAAACAGTTTGGAGAACAGGAAGGAAATGAAGTAACTGCTAAAATATAGGGTGGATTATTGGATGAGGTTGGATCAGCAAGATGGTACCCAAAAAAGAGAGACCTTAGTGCTATGCCCAGGCATGTGAACTTAGTCATTGGCAATGGAGAACCCTCAGTTTTAATCATAAATGGAGGCTTTATGAATACTCTGTATTTTTCCCTGGCTTGTGAAAACTACAATTTTTTTTTATTTGAAAGCAATAGTTTCAGACTAAATTAGAGAAAGCATTAAAAAATTAAATTGACTGTATTTAGGATGAAAAACATTAATAGGAAAAAGTCTGAAAACAATGGCTAAATTGACATAGATTTTAATGAAATATTCACTCCTTTGGTTCATTAATCCCTGTTTTTTTATAAATAGGTGGGCACAGTTCAACTAGATAATAATGATGAGCTACTGTAGAATGCATTTGATTACATTTCCACCCACCACAACTCCTCACTGCTTTAATCATGACTTCTGACCATCTTCATACTAATGTTTCTTGGCACAAAAAGATAACAGAAATGAAAGTTTGAACAAAAAAGATTTGAACTTTCTTAAATAAGTAGCCTAGGCAAATCCAAGAAGATGAGTTTAAGCACTTAATTTTATTATCAAGACTAACCATGTGATTGCTTTGGAGTGAGTATCTTGGATGTTGAGGGTACGTAGGTTCAAGATGGCTAGAAAAATATTTGCTTTTTTATTAATTC
Source organism: Antilocapra americana (assembly GCA_007570785.1). NCBI lineage: Eukaryota > Metazoa > Chordata > Mammalia > Artiodactyla > Antilocapridae > Antilocapra > Antilocapra americana. Next base: position 31,071,733 of record ML663009.1, on the reverse strand, counting down.
ACTGTTAAGTTTTCTCATTTAGTTCTGATATTTTGCACAAACTATTTAGCTCAAATAATAAAAGTTTCATTAAACTCAACTTGGTAGAGTTTATTGCTTTACTAGTTTTTGACCTAGTAATGGTATTAACAGTGATAATATCTACTTTTTGTTGAAAGTTCATCAAATTCCAGCTTCTCCAAGCACTTAATACACATTATCTCATTTAACTCTCACAATATTCCTATGATCCTCTTTCATTTCACAGATAGAGACACTGAACTTTAGAAAGGCTAAGAAAAGACAATTGCCACTTTGAGTGCTAGTTTGGGGCCATAAAATGGGGCCATAAAAACGATCATGCAAGAAACCTTGCAAAACAATCTTGATAATGAATAGGACATATTACTATTATCTTGTGACCTCTAAGAATCTTTCTCAAAATGCTAAGAATTCTTAAACTGTCTGTTATAAATGTATAGCAAAATGAAAAATAATAAAACTAATATTTATTTAGGACACTATAAGAGAATTAAAGTGTTTTATTTCTTAAAAAATTATATCAAGAGTAGTCTGAATAGTGCTTCCTTTCTTGTTATATAACTTATGATACAAAGTAAGCATCTTTTCTATGTCTTGTAAATTGTCACACTGTTTCTGTTTGGATGAGCTTCCAACATTTCATCTTCTGCTTGTTTCATGTTGTGAAGTATCTCTAATAACTCCTTTAATGTAAAGTTTATTGCTGACATTATTTTCATTACCATCATTTCCTCATTTTTGTCCATAAGTTCATCTTCACTACATTCCTTGGACTGTATATCTGAAGTCTCTTGAATAGTGGCTGTGTCAGTATTTTCAAGGTCAGCTCTGTATTTTTTTTACTTTCCCTGTCTCTTTACCACTTTAAGCCTTGTTTTTCCTTTTTAAATTTATGTTTAATTGAAAGATAATTGGTCCACAACATTGTGTTGGCTTCTGCCATTTATGCTCAGTTAAAATTTCATCTCCAGAAATTGACTTTTATTTCTTTGCTTTACTTTCATCTTTCTTGGTCAACTTCCTCTTTTGATTATTCATTTTTGTAAAAACTCATATGGGTTTAGCATTAGAATACAAGAAGTCAATACAACTACACACTTTGCTGTTTCTATGTAAATTGAATGAGATGCTTTTATTCAACAGTGACCAATCACCCACAGGCTCTGAAAGAAGCCATACAACAGGTCACTGATTATGATGTCCATGTATTATTTACACTGTTGTATGTAGTCTGAGAAACTTGTAGGGAATTTTATGTTATGAAATTCACAGTCAACATGCTGAGTAACTTAAATTTGAACCATGTCATTGAATGATTAGTATTATTAAGTTTAACTGTGGGAATTTAAATTCATGGATAGCAGAACTAAGAAAAATAAGGACTTCCTGCAGTTGCTTATGTTGATACAACTGGTAGAGATAAGGCCAAGATCTGAATTCTAGTTGGCTTAGCTACTAAGACCATGCTTTAACTATTGTCTCACCATTGATTTAGAAATGTATGTCTCTCCAGAGAGAGACAAAATTTATTTTTTCTGGAGGAGGTATGGGTGAAGGAAAGGTAGTGGGAGAGACATAGGAGGAAGAAAGGAACTATTCCCTGACTGCCTTCCTTGCTTAAACTCTGAACTCCTTAATGATTACAATGACACTATTATCATTTTTCATTTCCTTGTCGCTAGAACATTAACTGACTCAACAATACATATTATCAAATAAGCTTCAAAAATTTAATGCCGCCAACAGGGCATTTTAAATGATTTTGTGTTATTTAATGATTGATGTAAGAATAAAAGTCTATAATATAAAGTAATAATCACATCCCTTACCCAAACAAATTTCACATGTTGAGGCAAATATGAAATTTTAATCAAAGAAAATCAACAGGATTAAAATCAATAGGATTAAAAAATTTATACCTGTATTTAGAGGAAAGACAACTGTAAACAACAAATAATCTACAAATTCAATTGAATAAATATTTAAATCCCTGGTACAACAAAGACTAACATAACTAAAGCATGAAAGAAAACAAAAGACTAAGAAAATATTTCCAGGAAGCATGAAGGTACATAATACTTGACACAAAAAGTACCTACACTTCAATAAGTAAACAAAGGATATGAAAAGATAATTCACATAAGAGGAAAACATAACTGTAAAACAAGCATTTAATATCTTTGAAACCACCAAAACTACTAAGAGAAACAAGGCATTATTTTTCACATGCAACATTAACAAATAGTTTAAGCAAAATCCATAGTCCTGATCAATATAATTTTAACTGTATACACCAATAGGGGCAATTTAATCTGTCAAATCCTCTTGAAAAATAATTTGGAAACATATTTTATGAGGCTAAAAAAGTTTGATAAAATTTGATTCAGTAAGATTACTCACAGGAATACCTTAATAAAAGAGTAAAGTATATGAAATTATATTTCATGAAGTATATTAAATAGACATAACTTATATATTATTAAATAAACATAAATATTTCCATTGCAATATTATTTACAAGTTGAAAATTGAAGAGACAACTATAGAACTATATGAAATATTCTGTTGTCATTATAAAATTAATACAAAAACAAAAAAATTTATAAAATGATAAAAGAATAAAACAAAATACAAAATTTTGTGAATGGCATTCTAAATATGTATTTTAAACACATATGACATTCTAAATAAGAAGGCATAGAAGATGCACACATAGGAATAAAAAACAGAAACAATATGACAAAATGAGAGATGTTGATTGAAGGTCATTAGAATTTAGATTTTTTAAATCACAATTTTTTAAATTATTTTGTGCAATGCATTAAACAATGGTATATTTTGATGTATATCTTAGCGAGCTCACTATTGCTGACAATCTCATCTTATTGAATATGAGCCAAGAAAATGATTCAAAAAAATGTTTCCCAAGATAAAAGTGAAGCCACAAAGTAAAATACATGAAAAAAGTTATCTTTTCCTATGCCTTATCACAATAATCTAAATATCAAAAGACCTAAGTTAGATCCCCAAGCAAAAAACAAAGGATGCTCTATTTTTGAAACTTCTGAAGAGAACACAATATTAAAAATACCCCAAAAGAAGATTATTTTTAGTGACTGTATGTAAGCTATTTAAAACCCCAGCTCCATGATTTTAATGTTAGTCATTTTGGACAGATTTTCTTCATTGGGCCTCAAATTTAACTGTATTGGTAACAACCGATCAAACTATTTCTTCTAGGTAATTATGTAAGTACTAAATAAAGATGGTTATATCGCTTGATGAGGCAATTCTCAAATTACCTACTTGCTGGCTTTAGTTATGAATAGAAATGAAATGCATGGAACTACCACATAAAAATGTTCTGAAATATGTTATGTTTTTAATCAATTGTTTTATTATCCCCAGTGCCTTAGTGCTTCATGGTATTAATATTAATATATTTGCATCAGCTGAATCAATGAAGATGTGTTGTAATGAATGTTTCATGCTCAGTCTTGAGGATAATAGAAAAACTGACAGACTAAAACACGACTGGCGTTTCCTTCTGCTCTGACGTAAGTCATTCGGGTAGCCACGGTGTGGTTACCCAGACAGCTCTCCCTTCCCTACACAGTCCGGTGGTGTTTACTGCTTCCTGCAGTTTCACAGACTTTCACATGACAGTCAGTGCAGTACGGAAGACAAAATCCAGCTACTCTGTGGATCGGAAGGCTGAGTTCTGGCAGAGCTGTGATTCTTAGCCACAGAAGAAAAAGGCAGCTCTTCTTCTACAGGAAGGAGAGGGCATAGTCTTCTCCTATCTGCAGAGAGATGAAGCTCTGCTCAAGGCCTTTTCCTGGAGAAATGGTTCAGGGGCAAGGATAGCCAAGCGTGGAAAGCATGCCCGGGTGCTGCTCAGCTCGAGAAACAGAAAACCACTGTACAATGTGGTGAGTACCATGATAAGGACTGAAAATGGAGTTTTATGAAGCCATAGAATCTTTTCCTAGCTCTACCCTGGAGAAGATTCCCCCCAGAATGTGAATTAACTGACTTATTAAGAATGAGAAGGAGCTAGGCAGAAGAAAAATTGGAGAAAGGAAAGATCTAGGGAGAGATGAAACTGGGCAAATCATTCATAAAGTAGTAGATAAAGCACACAAATTCTCTACTGATATGGATACTAGCTAAGAGAATGAGGAAGAGATGTATATGTGTGTGTATGTGCATACATTCTTTCTCTCTCTCCTTATACATATTTAGATGTGTGTGTATATATATATATATTACATTACACATGTAATACACACACACACACACACATATTTTTTTTTCTCTCTCCCTCATGCTCCTAGCTAGTATCCATATCAGTAGAGAATTTGTGTGCTTTATCTACCACTATATGAATGATTTCACAGAGCTTCATCTCTTTCTAGATATTTTGGGCTTCCCAGGTGGTGCTAGTGGTAAAGAATCCACCTCCAAGTCAGAAGACATAGAAGACACAGGTTTGATCCCTGGGTCAGGAAGATCCCCTGGAGGAGGGCATGGAAAGCCACTCCAGTATTCTTGCCTAGAGAATCCCCATGGACAGAAGAGCTTGGCAGGCTGTAATCCGTAGGGTGGCAAAGAGTCAGACACAACTGAGGCAACAACACACATAATGTAAATTTAGGAATTAAGTGCAATAAAGCACAGTAGAGGAATACAAAGACTGAGGACTGATATTTTAGACAAAAATCATCATAGAAGATAGCTTTGAGGAGGTGACATTTTCTAAGCATTTGAATGAATTGAGTGGATAAGACATAAATTGGCTTAGGAATTAATGAAAATGAAGTGAAATGCATGGGAAGTACCACATTAAAATATTCTGTGCAAACAAGGGAAGAAACAGATAGCAGAAGAAAAGAACAGAGAAAAATAACAAAACAACTGGAAAATACACAATAAGTGGCAATAAGTAAATACTTATCAATAATTACTTCAAATGTCAATAGTCTAAAAGCTTCAATCAAAAAAGGTAGAGTGGCTGCTTAAATAAAATAAAAAGGCCCTTCAGTATGCTGCCGAAAGGAGACTTTCTTCAGGGCTAAGACACAAACACTCAAAGTGAAGGGATGGGGAAATACACTTCATACTAATAGAAATGGCAAGAAAGCGGGGCAGCAAAACTCATATCAGACAAAAATGAGCTTTAAAGTCTATCACAAAAGACAAAGAGAGGTATTATAGCATGACAAAGGGGCCAACACATAGGATATTACACTTAATAACATGTAGATACCCAATACAAGATCACCTAAACCTATAATGCAAATATAAACAAACATAGATGGATAAATTGACAATAATACAATAATAATAGGAGACTTCAACATTGCACTTACATCAATGGATAGATTATCCAGACAGAATATCGGTAAAGCAACAGTGTTCATAAATGACACAGTAGAGAAGTTGGACTTAATAGATATCTAAGAACCATACCTGCCTCTTGAGAAACCTGTATTCAGGTCAAGAAACAACAGTTAGAACAGTGCATTGAACAACAGACTGGTTCAAAATTAGGAAAGGAGTACATCAAGGATGTATATTGTCACTCCGTTTATTTAATTTATATGCAGGGTACATCATACAAAATGCTGGGCTGGGTGACTCAAGCTGGAATGAAAATTGCCAGGAGAAATATAAACAACTTCAGACATGCAGATGATACCACTTTAATGGCAGAAAGTGAAGAAGAACTAAAAACCCTCTTGATGAAGGTGAAAGAGAAGAGTGAAAGAGCTGGCTTAAAACTAAGATCATGGCATCTGGTCCCATCACTTCATGGCAAAAGATGGGCAAACAATGGAAACAGTGTCAGATTTCATTTTCTTGGGCTCCAAAATCACTGCAGATGGTGACTGCAGCCATGAAATTAAAAGACACTTGCTCCTTGAAAGAAAATCTATGACAAACCTAGATGGCATATTAAAAAGCAGAGTCATCACTTTGCCAACAAAGGTCCATATAGCCAAAACTATGGTTTTTCCAGTAGTCATGTGAGGATGTGAGAGTTGAACCACAAAGAAGGCTGAGCACTGAAGAATTGATACTTTTGAACTCTTGAGTGTCCCTTGGACAGCAAGGAGATTAAACCAGTCAATCCTCATGGAAATCAAACTTGAATATTCTTTGGAAAAACTGGTGTTGAAGCGCCGATACTTTAGCCACCTGATATGAAGAGCTGACTCATTGGAAAAGACCCTGATGCTGGGAAAGACTGAGGGCAAGAGAAGAAAAGGGCAACAGAGGATGAGATGGTTGGATGGCATCACTGACTGACTCAATAGACATGAGTTTGAGCAAATGCACGAAGATGGTGAAGGAAAGGGTAGCCTGGCGTGCTGCAGTTCATGAGGCTGCAGACTTGGACAGGATTTAGTGACGGAACAACAATGGTGGAAAGCTGAAGGCTTTTTTGTTTTTCTTTTTTTAATTGTAACAAATGCAAGAAAGACTTTTTTCTTTACAATATTGTGTTGGTTTTGCCATACATTGACATGAATCCACCATGGGTGTACATGTGTTCCCCTTCCAGAATGCCCCTTCCCACCTCCCTCCCAATTCTATCCCTCTGGGTCATCCTGGTGCACCAGCCCTGAGCACCCTGTATCGTGCATCAGACCTGGGCTGGCAATTCATTTCACATATGATAATGTACATGCTGGAAAGGATGTGGAGAAAGGGGAACCCTATTACACTATTGGTGGGAATGCAAACTAGTACAGCTACTATGGAGAACAGTGTGGAGATTCCTTTAAAAACTGGAAATAGAACTGCCATATGACCCAGCAATCCCACTTCTGGGCATACGCACTGAGGAAACCAGAATTGAAAGAGACATGTGTGCCCCAGTGTTCATCGCCACACTGGTTACAGTAACCAGGACATGGAAGCAACCTAGACGTCCATCAGTAGATGAATGGATAAGGAAGCTGTGGTACGTATACACAATGGAATATTACTCAGCCATTAAATATATTCACATCAGTTCTAATGAGATGGATAAAGCTGAAGGCTTTTGCTGTAAAATCTGGAATAAGACAAGGATGTCCACTCTCACTATTTCTGTCTAACATAATAGTGGAAGCTTTGTCACAGCAATCAGGCAAAAAATAAAAAGCATCCAAGTGGGAAGGAAGAGGTAAAACTGTGCATAAAAAACTAAAATTTTCACCAAAAAATTAGAACCAAGAAATGAATTCAGTGAAGTTGGAGGGTACAAGATTAATATGCAGGAATCTGTTGCCTTTCTGTATGTTAATAATGAGCCAGTAGAAAGAGAAAGCAAGAAAACAATCCCATTTAAAACTGTGCTAAAAAGAATAAAACACCTTGGAATAAACCTAACCAAGGAGATGAAAGATCTATGCATTTCAAACTTTGATGAAGGAATTTGAAAATGGTAAAAAGTAATGGCCCTATGTGGCATAGTTCATAGTTTCATTGACTTAGACAAGGCTGTAATTCATGTGTTGTCTACCCTAAAGCCTTTTACTGTGTGGATCCCAAAAAGAAACTGTGGACATTTCTTAAAGAAATGGAAATACCAGACCATCTTACCTGCCTCCTGAGAAACCTGTATGCAAATCAAGAAGCAACAGTTAGAACTGGACATGGAACAACGGACTGGTTCAAAATTGGGAAATGAGTAGATCAAGGCTGTATATTGTCACCCTGCTTAATTTAGTTTATATGCAGAGTACATTATGGCAAAATTCCAGGCTGGATGACTCACAAGTTTGAATCAAGATTACCAGGAGAAATATCAATAACCTCAGATACACAAATGACACAACCCTTATGGCAGAAAGCTAAGAGAAACTAAAGAGCCTCTTGATGAAAGTGAAAGAGGAGTGTGAAAAAGCTGACTTAAAACTCAACATTCATAAAACTAAGATCATGGCATGCAGTCCCATCACTTCATAGCAAATAGATGGGAAAACAATGGAAATAGTGAGCAACTTTACTTTTGGGGGCTCCAAAATCACTGCAGATGGTGATTGCAGCCATGAAATTAAAAGATCTCTGCCCCTTGAAAGAAAATCTATGACAAAATCCTAGACACCACATTTAAAAACAGAGACATTACTTTGCCGACAAAGGTCCATCTAGTCAAAGCTATGACTTTTCAGTAGTCATGTATGGATGTGAAAGTTGGACCATAAAGGAGGCTGAGTGCCAAAGAAATGGTGTTTCTGACCTGTGGTGTTGGAGAAGACTCTGAGAGTCCCTTGGACTGCAAGATCAAGCCAGTCAATCCTAAAGGAAATCAACCTTGAATATCCATTGGAAGGACTGATGCTGAAGCTGAAGTTCCAATACTTTGGCTACCTGGTGGGAAGAAATGACTCCTTGGAAAAGACCCTGATGCTGAGAAAGATTGAAGGCAGGAGGAGAAGGGGATGACAGAGGATGAGATGGTTGGATGGCATCACTGACTTGATGCATCTGAGTTTGAGCAAGCTCCGGGAGTTGGTGAAGGACAGAGAAGAAATGTCGTGCTGCAGTCCATGGGGTTGTAAAGAGTCAGACACAGTTGAGTAACTAAACAACAAAAAGAAATGGAAAGTTATGCTATGTTCTTTGATTGGAAGAATTAATAATGTTATATTTTATATGCTACACAAATTGTGCTAAAGATTTAATGTAATTTTTATCAAAAGACCCATAACATTTTTCACTAAAGAAAAACAAATTAATCCTAAAATTTGTATGAACTACAAAAGACCCTGAATAGCCAAAATAATCTTGCACATGAAGAATAAAACTTGAGGCATCATGCTGCCTGATTTCAAACTATACAGCAAAGCTACAGTAATCAAAATACAATGGTATTGGCATGAAATATGACACATACATCATGGAACAGAATAGAGAGCTCAGATATAAACCCACACACCTATGTTCAATTAATCTATTACAAAGGAGGCAAGAATAAATAATGGAGGACATTCTCTTCAGTAAGCGGTGCTGGGAAAACTGGACAGCTACATGTAAAACAATAAGATTAGAACATTTTCTCACACCATATACAAAAATAAATCAAATGGATTAAAGAACTAAATATAAGACCTGAAAAGATAAAGCTCTAAAAGATAAACAGAATTCTGACATAAATTATAGCAAGATTTTTTTTATCTATCCCCAAAATGAAATAAATGAAAGCAAAAGTAAACAAACGGGACCTAGTTAAACTTAAAAGCTATTGTACAGCAATGGAAACCTTTAGTTATCATCAGGGAGAGAAGTAAGATAGGGTTATGGGATTAAAAGATACAAACTACTATATATGTAAAATAAATAGGCAACAATGATATATTTTATAGCATAGGGAAATATACCCATTGTTTTGTAGTAACTTTTAATGGAGGATAATGTATAAAGATATTGAATCACTATGTGTACATCAGAAATTATTATAATATTGTAAATCAGCTATGTGCTGTGCATGCGTGCTAAGTCACTTCAAGTATGCCCAGCTCTTTGAGATCCTATGGACTGTAGCCTACTAGAATCCTCTGTCCATGGACAAGAATACTGCAGTAGGTTGCCAAGCCCTCTTCCAGGATATCTTCCCGACCCATGTATCAAACCCATGTCTCTCATGTCTCCTGCATTGGTGGACAGGTTCTTTACCACTAGCGCCACATATACTTCTATTAAAAATACAGTAGCATAAGAACAAAATAAAATATTCTGAGTGAAGTGTGTTCTAACCTGAAGGAGTAAAAAGTACTGTTCTGAGGCAGTAGCATGCCTGATGTGCTACAGGAATAGCATAAAGACCAATGTGGTTGGGTTGGAGGTAAGGAAGGTAGCCTGGATCTAGACCATATAGAGTTTTATAGACATTGGTAAAAAAAAAAAAAATGTTTTTTAAAGATAGCTTTTGGTACTGTGTAAAGCAAGGGAAGTGGTTCTCCTTGGAAGCTTGAAAGTGATCAAAGCATCACAAAACAGAGGTGATAATGGCTTGGATTAAGGTTGTAACAGAGAGGTCAGATTCTGAATATATCTTGAGGGTGCAAATACCTGGATTTGCTGATGAACTGAAGGTGAGATGTGAAAGCATGAAGATAACAGTGTCAATGTCTGTCACCTAATCAACCAAGTAAATGATGATATTATTACTGAAATAAACAAGAAAGAAGAAACAAGACTAGGAGCACTGGGGGAATCATGAGTTCAACATTAGATAAGTGAAGTTGGAATTGCTGACCGAACATCCAGTGTTTGGCTACTATTTAGGATATGCAACTTTGGAATTCGGGAGAAAGTCAAGGCTAGGAGAACACATTGGGAAGCCATCAAATAGGTCTGGATGTTATCACTTAGGATGCAAGAGTAGATAAAGAGAGACCTAAGAACTGAGTCTTAGCCCACCCCGGCCATATATAAAGATTGAGAAGAGGAAAGGGTTTTAACAAAGGCACTTGAAAATAAGTGTAAACCAAAAAAAAATATGACTTAGAAACCATTTGAGGAAAATATTTCTGAAAGGAGGGAATTTATCAATTGTGTCGCATATCTAATATAGAGATTGAAGTTTGATCATTGGTTGTAGCAACCTGGAGTTGTTCGGTGGTCTTTGCAATTGTGTAAGGTGGTAAGGGCAAAAGCTTGACTAGACTGGAACAATGGGAGAAATGAAAGTGGACACTGTGAATATAAATAATTTGGTACTAAATTTTGTAACAAAGAAAAGCAGAGAAATGAAGTATTGGCTAGAGGGAAATTTTTGATCAAGAAAGATTTTTTTAAGATAGGAAATACCACAAAATATTTAATTGCTAGTAGAAAAGAATAAGTAGTCAAAGGAAATTGATGGCTGAAGAAGCAAAGCCTTTGAGAAGATGAGAAGGGATGGGATCTGAGGCTGAAGAAGACAAGGTGACTGTAGATAGGAGTAAGGCTCATTCGTAGCAAGTCTCTCGTAGTAACTGGAGAAAAGGAGGCATTTGCAAGCAGAGATATGGAAGTGGATAGAGCAGAAGTCAGTGCATTGAAAGAATGGGAAGTACTGGAGCCTAGCATGTAAGGAGAGCAGTTATCAAATGGATGAACAGTGCTTTCAGTTAACCAATTCAAAAAGAGTTGTGAGATGCTGATCTTATATGATTATGACTTAGATTTGAAAGAACTACTTAGAGGGATTTCCCAATGTGCTTCATGCCAAACTAGCAGAAATGTAATAATTGTACAGACTCCCAACATGTCTGCTTTAAATGATAATAATGCAAAATACACAGCATGTGTTAGGCTTTATTCTAAGCCTTTTGCATATCCTAGCCCATTTAATTCTTACAACAAACCTGGGAGAAAGCACTGTCAGTTTTTAAATTTGAGAAAAAAGGGAAGTGAGACACACAGAGGTTAAAAATGTTACCTGAGGTCATATAGCTAGCAAATAGCAGAGCTGAGACTTCAACATGAGGATTCCGGTACAAGGAGCTATGCTCGCAATCATTTGCTGTATTACCCTCTGATCCACAACCATTTCAAAGTATTAATTCTGTCAAACTTTTTTTTTTAAGTTATGTTCTTCAATATTCACCCCTTTGTTGCATGACCCATACAACATCTGTGCTGAGAGTGTGATTGGGAGGTGGGTAAAAGCAGGGTGACCTGGGAGAGAGTACCAGAAGTTTGGCAATGCAGCTCGCCAAGCCTGGGGAAAGAGTGTCCAGTCAAGCCATTCTGTGGCCTGGCTCTTTGACAGTTCATGTTCTTACCTGCTAAGCTTGGCAGCCTCCCCTGCTGTCTCCTTGAACAGCTATAATGTCTGCAGTACACAGCAGTAACCCAGAAGAAGTCTTACCCACCAAGCTTCCCCACAGTCAGTTGTCAGGGCATCTGACCAAGCCATTGGATGCAGTAGGCAAACGCGAGGACAGCATAAACAGCTGGGACTCATCCAGTGTTCTCTGTACCCCCTTATGCTTCCTGCATGGTCATAGAGTTAAGGTGAGTTCTGGATAATGACTTGTGATTAGAGGCACCGGTGGCATTTGTCAATCCCAACCCAAGGCAATTATGAGAGTTATTCCATCTCCTCCATCTCTCTCTCTTTTCCTACCTTGGCAACCATAATGTTCCCATGTTTCAGATAATATAGCTATTAAATGGAAGAAGGCCTCCCAAACCACATCAGATTTTAGGCGGATGAGAAATATATTTCTGGTGTTTTGGAGGGGTTGTCTGTTGAGGCAGGCTTCCCAGGCAATGCTAGTGGTAGGGAACCTTCCTGCCAATGCAGGAGACACAAGAGATGTGGTTTTGATCCCTGGGTCAGGAAGATCTCCTGAAGAAGGGAATGGCAACCCACTCTAGTATCCTTGCTCAGAGAACCCCATGGACAGAGGAGCCTGGCAGGCTAGAATCCATAAGGCCACAAAGAGTCGGACATGCCTGAAGTGATTTAATACACACACAGCACTGTTGAGGCAGTTAGCACTAATTACTTTGATTAACAAAGTGGACAAGTGACTTTCAGTCACCCATGTTTTCCCTATGGCAATGTTGCTGCCTCAGATGGAGCAGGTAGTGAGGAGAAAGGCTGAGCCCCAGAAGACACTCAGGCAGCCAGGTAAGATGGCAGAAACAAGAAAGGATGTTTTGTTAAAAGAAATAGAAATTATCTCAAGGTAATTTAATGAAAGGGAAAATTAATTAAAGGTAATATTTTTTAAGAACATAAGAAGAAAAACTGGAGCATATCCTTTCAGACAAGAATTCAATCCGGGGCCAGAGACGAGGCTCAGAGCTTTTGTGCAATAGAGTTTTATTAAAGTATAAAAGGGATAGAGAAAGCTATCAGAAGGGGGCAGAAAGAGTATTAGCAATGGAGTTATATACTCTCCAATTAGTTATTACAATGAATCAAAAGAATGTCTGGAGGTTGTAAAGACCTCACTAGACCTACCCCCATACTTTACATTTTAAAATGACAGGATTCGCCAGAAGGTTTTTTCCAGAGACTGTCCTCAAGCAGGATACATTATCATTATATAATCCTAAGGAAAGTAGAGGGAAAAAGTGTTTGTCTTTTCTTCCTTCTTGAGAATTCCAGACCCCTCTCTCCTTGGGGACCCCTGGACTTCTTATCAATCTGCCTAAGAATTGACTCACTCAGAAGGATTGTCAAAATGTCCAAGACATCAAGGGAGGCATAGTGAATTATGAAGGAGAAAAGACAAAGTACAAGTAGAAAGAAAAAGAATGTCGGAAGGAGGAATGAGTACAGAAATGAGACCCAAGATGAAGTTAGAGACAGATTCGAGAGACAAGCCAGCTGCAGAGGATGCCAATTCACCCCAGACACCAAAGCATCATTGAAACAGGTTGGAAATTAATTCACACATGATATCCACACATGACAACCCACATCACCAGGGAAATGGAAATTAGTTTCACTGCTGCTGATTTGGGCAGTACCAATGAATAAAGTTTAAAAAAATAAAATTCCTCACCAGGAATATATATCTCTGCTGAATATTTTGCAAGTGGCATAAAGCAGCTACAGTCTCAAGCCAGCCCACTGACAGTTGCCTGAAATCAGTCCTCAAAATCAGCAATGTCTGAAAACTATTTGATGCATGACATAGAGCTATTTAGGAAAAACAGATGGTTATTTTTATACACATTTTGAATCTCTAATATGTCTCCCAAGGAAGGCACATCAGCTTTACAAAATCATAAATGAGAGCTGAAAAGAGAACAGAACTACAGAAAAGTGTTTTTAATTAATTTTTTTAGTGGTGTATAATTAGAAAAGTGGTTTTATAGATTTTTTTTTTCACAACATTGACCTGTTTCTACCAGAGGGAATGATTTAGTAAGTGAATTTCCTTTAGGATAAAATGTATGTTAATAGAAAATCAGTTTATTCTCAGGTCCATTAAACGTTTAGCAAATATCAGTTTGAATGGTCATGCAGATAATGAAGAGAAATCAGAAAAGCCAAGGAAAACTATGACAATAAAAAATGCTAGATTGCAATTGCTGAACTGTGCAGTATAAAATGTCAACTTGCCCAGAAAACTTCTACAGAGGAAAAGGGAACGCTGTGGTTGAGAGCTTCTTTCTACACAGTTAATAATTTAATCTTAGAATCATGCTTAGTTAAAAGGCAGATTTTCTGAATGTGGAAAAATGTCAGATCCTCACATCCTTACATGAGAAGCACAGATCCCAAAACTTCTCCACATAATACAAACAAATTTCCAGAGGTGCTTACATGACATTTTCTTACCCAATTTAATTTTCCCCACCCTTTTTCTTACTAGAATCTTCTATACACATTATCTGGTACTATCCTGTCATAGTGAATAATAGCTCCAATTCAATTTGCTGAATCTTTGTTAATTAAATTGAACTCTCATTGGAAAATTGACTATATACAAGACAGTGTGCTAGGTTATAAAGACTATAGTGTTAAATGAGAATGTAGCATCTGATAGAGAATATTACTCCTCAGGCATGGCTCGGAGGGGGACCGGGGAGAGCCAGGACTTGGGTCTGGACAAGTGGGCACAGTGGGAGATGCTCATCTCACGCTCTGGAATGAAGACCAGTGCAACAAGAAAGTGCCAGACAACTGACACTGGCCAGATTATCCCCAGGACCAGGAAGGGCCAGCAAGATAACAACTGTTCATCAAGACAGAGGAAAAGGAACACAAAGAAATTCCAGAGCAAGTGAATGTCAGACTGGACACTGGGTAAGTCAAGAGCAGAGTCTGGGAAGTCAGGGTCTGAACTTCAGGGCAAAGGCTTACGGTAACCACAGGTAGGGATGCTCCAGCTGCGGGTGGCGTGTGCCAGAGAAGCCCAGGAAGCCTGAGATGAGACCCTGGAGAATGCTATCATTTCAGAGGTGTGAGAACAAAAAGTTGTAATCCAGAGGCAGCGAAGATAGTGCAGAATCACAGAAACCAACTGGAGGAGAGAGGTTTAGGGAGGAGTGTCGGTCACCAGCAAGATCAGGGAGATCAGACAGTGAGCCACGGGTTTCCAACTAGGAAGGTGTTAGGACTGGAGAGTCTGGGGGAAGGTTGATGGAAACAGCTGCCTCCAAAGTTCTCTGTGCCTCTGCTTAAGGATTCTGGCGGGTCTGCATGACGGTCACCTCACGCAAACACCACACTCATCCAAGATGTATCACATTTTCTTCCTGAGAGGCAACTCACTTGACTCCCAAATGGTGAGATGTAAGTCATTTTTTATTTCAATAGAAAGTGGAGTTTGTTTCCAAACAGAATGGGAATTTTTTTTTCTCACCTTGCTATTGTGAGAATTTAAAGTCATCCACTGAGTTTATTCTTTTTTTTAACCCATAATTTTATGACAGGGGGATGTCTAAATTTCCACTTGGATCAACTGCAGAAACATGCTTACAAAACAACAAAAGAGGCAGCTGGGGGCCTGCATGTAATCAGAGATAGGACAGTGTGCCAATCCCCGCAATGCGGCACAGCACAACTGTGCTGTTATTCGGTCTCAGCTCGTAGTCCCTGTAGACAAAGCTCACAGGCAGCCTTTCTGGGCAAATAGTGGAGGACAGAGGGCACAGCAAAATCCCAGGACACATCCATGTGATGAAGAATGAATACACCCCCTCCTGGGCCTTTTCGTGTGGAAATTCTAAGGTACCTTTCAAAAGTTTCAGCTTTGGATGTCCCTGGTGACTCAGTGGTTAAGAACCCATCCGCCAATGCAGGGGAGATGGGTTTGAGCCCTGGTCTAGAAAGATCCCACATGCCATGGGACAACTAAATCCACACACTTCAACTATGAAGCCTGCATTCCGTACAGCCTGTTCTCCACAACAGAAGCCACCACAATGAAAAGCCCAAGCACCATAACTAGAGAAAAGACTGCCCAGCAAAAAAGACTCAGTATACCAAAATAAATACATTAATAAATTATTTTTTAAAAAAAGGCCAGTCCTTGCCAATCATGCCTCATACTATATCTGTACCTTTACTAAGTTTAAAACTTCCCCGAATTACCTGCTAGCTCTGTGATTTTAGGCAAATCTCTTAGCCTCTTTTGTGAACCTGTTTCCTCATCTATAAACAGGGATAAGAAAATCTTATCTTGCAGGTAAAATATCCTGAACAAGCAGATGCTTGAGAAATGGCGATATTATGGTTGTCATTAGCAAGCAGCTCTTCATCCTTGGCAAACAAACATTCCAATAAAGCAGAGCACACAAAAATGGGAAACTGAACACTCAGCTGTTTGATGCAGTTCCTACAAAAGAGCAGCAAAGTAAGTGGAAAGAGGCTGGCTGTTGAGCTACCTGCATCATTTACAGAAAATGCTGAGGGAGGGCAATGGCCCAGGGATAGACCAGATTTACGGTTTCCAAAGTGCCAAACCTAGAAGTCAGTCTTTGTTTAGGTAAAATGTTCCTGGGGAATTAAAACTCCTTAAAGAAAGAACAGAAGCCTTAAACTACTAAATCATTAGGGGGAAACAGGGAGGGAAGATGAACCCCACATAAACCGAAGAAAGTTGGAATTAAAGAAGCCGTTGAAGTATGAAATCAAACCAACAAAAAAGAAAACAAAATCTCAGATCTTTTAGGGTCAAATGTGTCCAATCACTAGAGCATGAATTATAATACACATGTTCTGCTTCTCTAGGTAAAGTATGAAAGTCAGGGACACAACCTGATGAAAAAGTAAAAGAAAACTATGGTTTCTGAAAGTTGATCATTCACCCAATCTATTGACATTTCCTCCAGGATTTTATATACCATCATCTGAGAACCATGAGTATTTTTCACTATACAGATCTGGGTGAATGTTCTATGTCTCCTGGCTTTGGAGGCCAGCTTGTTTTTCAGTCACTCAGTCATGTCCGACTCTTTGTGATCCCATGGATTTCAGCACACCAGGCTTCCCTATCCATCACCAACTCCCAGGGTTGGCTCAAATTCAAGTCCTTCAAATCAGTGATGCCATCTAACCATTGAGTCCTCTGTCATTCCCTTCTCCTGCCTTCAGCATCAAGGTCTTTTCTAATGAGTCAGTTCTTCACATCAGGTGGCCAAAGTATTGGAGCTTCAGCTTCAGCATCAGTCCTTCCAATGAATATTCAGGGTTAATTTCCCATATTCAGGATTGATTCCCTTTAGGATTGACTGATTGGATCTCCTTGCAGTCCAAGGGACTCTCAAGAGTCTTCTCCAACACCACTGTTCAGAAACATCAATTCTTTGGTTCTCCACCTTCTTTATAGTCCAACTCTCACATCTATACATGACTACTAGAAAAACCATAGCTCTGACTATACAGACATTTATCGGCAAAGCAATGTCTCTGCTTTTTAATGCACTATGTTTGTCATAGCTTTTCTCCCAAGGAACAAGAATCTTTTAATTTCATGGCTGCAGTCACCATCTGCAGTGATTTTGGAGCCCCCCAAAATAAAGTCTGTCACTGCTTCCACTTTTTCCCCAACTACTTGCCATTGAAGTGATTGGGTTCAGATGCTATGGGGAAAGAGATGAGCCAGAGGAGAAATCCTCTATTGACAAAACATCTTCAGCAACTGATGATTACTTATGGCATGAACTATTTTATCTAAAAATGACATTTAAGAAACAAGGTGGAAAGGATCCAAATGTCCATCAGTATATGAATATATCAACAAAATGTGTATACATGTAATAGAATATTATTCAATCTTTAAAAGAAAGGAAATTTTGATACATATTACAACATGACAGACCTTGCAAACATTATGCTAAGTAAAATAAGCCAAATACAAAAGGACAAATACCGTATAATTTTCACTTATATGAGATACTACGAGCAGTAAAATTCAAAGAGACAGAAAGAAGAACGGTGCTGATTAGGGGCTGAGGGAGAAGAAAGAATGAGGAGCTGTTGGTTAATGGGTACAGATCTCTGTCTGGGAAACTAAAACAGGTTCTAGAAATGGATGGTGGTAATGGCTGTGCAAAAGTGTGAATGTACTTAATGCTGTTGAACTGCACACCTGAAACTGCTTAGCATGGTAAAATTCTACATCGTATATATTTTGCCACAACACAAAAGAAAGAGACAAGGAAACTCGTATGTATGTTATGGCGAAGGGAGCTGTCAAGAGAGAGCAAATGCACATGCACATTTCTGAAATATTCCGTAAGAACTTTTTCTGTAAGGAGCAGGCAGATGTTCTGCCTAGATGTGCACAAACCTGTTATCACATGCTTTGTTTAAACCCAGGTACCAGCCATTTAGGGTTTACATAAGCCATCATTCCCCATTTTCGTATACTTTCTTTTGTCCCCTGGAGAGTCTGCAAAAGCCTTCCACAAAATACAACACCAGAACTTGAGGGTCTGTCACACAAGAGCCAGAACTAGATGAATAAGTATACATGTCCCTTTTCCCTCTCCCCATCACAGTCCTGAAGAATTAAAAAACCCCAGAACACTGAGGGAGGAGCCAAGTACGTTTCTAAAGATTGGTCAGGTCTGATCCAGAGGAAGAGGGCAATACTTCAAATTGTATGAGGAAAAAGAAGTTTGACTTAAGATTTGGATGGATTTCTTAATGCCAGCAAGTGACAAGAATAGCCATAAAATTTACCTGAAGCATTACTGAGGAGTGGGAAAGGGAGGCTCAGCAGACCGGACTGGATGGTAATGTTGACAAAAAGCAAAGTTGCTCCCTACTCACACCCTACTAAATGCAACTTGCTCAACAACTGACTTCAGCTCACATCTAATCTTTTCAACCATCCTAAAGAGGCTTCCCTGTAGCTCAAACAGTAAAGAATATGCCTGTGAGAAAGGAGACCAGGGTTCGATCCCTGGGTTGGGAAGTTTCTCTGGAGGAAGGAATGGCAACCCACTCCAATATTCTTGCCTGGAGAATTCCATGAACAGAGAAGCCTGGCAGGCTACCATGGGGTCTCAAAGAGTCAGACACAACTAAGTATGCACACAGACACACACACACACACACCTTTCTACAAAGACACTAAGTGCAAAGAAGTAAATCAATTTACCCAAAAATCTCATTAACAAGTTAGAGGGCCAACATCTAATGTCTAAAGCTTATACTTTTTCCATTATGTTGTGCTTCCTATATTAATTCACTTAGTGTGTGAAAATACTCTTAATAATCCAGCAGATGCAAGGGCAGTACAGCACAGCAAAGGAGATCAGTTTGGGCTTCAAAATGAAGTTTCCAGGAATGCAGTGTCTGAGGGGCTCTTGGTATCAAGCAGAGGCTCTGATTGCAGTACAAGTGTTTATAAGGTTTATCTTTGAATCCCATCCTTATTTAATGGATGAGTTGAATAATGATTGGTGCATTGTGAGTTTGTATGCCTTGAAGGATGGATGGCCTTAACAATTGGAGGTTGGCTCCATCCATTCGTTAACTCTGAACTACGTGTTTTCCAGGCTCAACTCTGAACATAGGTACTTTAGATAGATGGCAAATCACCCCTTCTTCTCTATACTGCCATATTTATAGTCCTCATCTCTCAAATCCTCACTTTCCCTTCTCTTGATACCAATGATATCTGCATTATCCCCAGAAAACTACTGTGGAGGAGGAGGGGAAATAATGAATGTATTGTGACATTATTTTTTGCCTTTAACTGCCTTCTTTGTGTCGCTCTGCCTGTGAAATGGGGTAACATCCCACCTACCAATTTTCTTGTTAAATTCAGATATCTTAAAGCCTCGAATTCCAAACAGCCTGTAGGTGTTCCTTTCCCCCACGCATGTCACCTATCTCTTAGAAATTCTGTTCAGTTCTATTTCCTTTCCTTGAATGGCTAATAAAAGATCCAAGAAGTTTTTAGAAAGATAAGCTCCTCCGCTTATGTCAGCTCTGCTTAGGTCTCATTGCTTTGCCAAGGGTCTGCATTAGGAATTCCCGTGTCTCCCAGTCCCACAATAGCAAAGGTCAGAAGTTCTTGATCTTGACTGCACACAAGAATGACCTGAGGCAATGCTAACACATTGCTGGATACCACTCTGAATTCACTGCAACAGTCTCCAGATGAGTTCCATGTGCACTGGTAGATTGTAAAGCCTCACAGGTGCTTCTAATATACATGGCCAGATACTTCTAATACACGGCCAGTATTGCACACCACTTTTCAAGGCCTCTGCCACTCAAAGTCAGTTAGACACTACTGCTGGTCAGTGAACTTGCTACCCATCTGAGATGAAACATTTATGCCAGCATCAACTATGTCACTACACACTTTGGTTCAGCTGCCATTTTCTTTGTACATACAGCAAGACTGCCTCAGTGAAAGAATCAGTTCATCAATCTACCCTCTGGTTAAAGCTTCTCATCTTGTCACCCATCTGTAAGAGAACTTAGGCCTTTACAACGTATCCCGAAATCTTTGGGATTCCTCCTTTACTGTAGTCTCTGTTGAGCCTGAGTGTTTAATTTAAACATTTATTGTTATGGCTTCGAACAGTACATACCAAGTGTATTCTCAATATCCACTGAGCTATCTAGCATCAGGTTACTAGGTTGAACTTCTGCCATTTAATGGATATTGTTGTCAGACCATGACAATGTGCAGATGACCAAAATGCTGGGTAGTTGGGGGTATTGTGAATAGGGATGGGTTTTGAAGCATTAAGGACTCGGATTCCAGATCGATGGCATAGGTGTGTTCTGCTTTCTCTTCCCTACTCCCAATCCCTCTTATTCTTTCACCTCTTTTCTTTTTCACTCATGAATAGTTTTAGGAGTAGACATGAAAGTCGCTGTCCAATATAGGAAAGCACAAGGAATCTCGAGACATTCATATACAACCTCAAACCAGGCCCATTTCCCATTATTCTAAAGGATGTTCTTTCTTGTTTGTTGCAGGGGGTGGGGGGACTGCAAAGAAGGTATGTCTCAAGTGTTCAAGGTAAAGATGAAAATATTTCTGGAATATGTTAAACCTAATGAACCACTGATTTAAATAAAAAGTACAGAAGAATATCCTAGAAGAGGACATGGCAACCCACTCCAGTATTCTTGCCTGGAGAATCCCATGGACAGAGGAGCCTGGCAGGCTGAAGTCTGTAGGGTCACAAAGAATTGGAAGTGACTGAGCTCACACACAAGAGAGTATAGTACTGTAGAGACTGCTTTCAGGATAAGCATTTTGTAGGGAAAAGAGACAGTGCAAATAGACATTTAGGAGGTTCTTAGTAGGTAGCATGAGAAAAGGAATTCTGCATTTGGAACAAGGTTTCATTTTATGTCCTGGATCTCTCTCTTTGGATTCATTTGACAATGTTTCTTTACATATCCATGCTTGTTTCCTCATTTGTAAATGGATCACAGAGCATCTGCCACCAGATTGTCATGAAGTTTACACATGATAATATATGTCAAAACACATAGCACAGTGCCTGACACTAAGTTATTCTCTCTTAAATCATTCATTCAATAAATATATATTGTCAGGCACTGGGCAAGGTACCAAGCATACTGTGGAGGGCATGGCAATGTCCCCTCATAGAGCTGAGAGTCACATGGGAAAGACAGAGAAGAATCATGTCATCATAGCCATAACTTAGATAACTTATCTTGTTTGGAGGATTAAGACGCACCTTCCTAAAGAAGGAATATTTAAGATAAGCTCTGAAATCATTAACTTGGTGTGATGTGAGGAGAGATGGCTGTAGAACAAAGATTAAGTTTCCCCTTATGAAGGAAACATTTAGTTATGATATTAATTCAATTTAAATTAGTCAAAATCAAAAAGACCCTACTGACTCATGTAAATGAAAAGTCCAAGTATTGACACTAGCTTTCAGCACCGGCCTGATGAGTGTTACCAGTCATCAGTCTCTTCTTCATCTCCTGACTTACTTCCCTCTGCATTAGCTCCATCTCAGGCAGATTTTCTCCACATGGTCAAAAAGACTTGCCTTAGAGAAAGACCTAAGATCTCTTATCTCAGAAGAAGATAAGGTTTTCCTTCTCCTACGCTTCATATTACGTGTCTGAATAAGGTTCTCACTAACTTATCCTCTGGATATAATGCCCAACTCTGAGCCAATCACTGCAGTACTCTGATGTGCCAGGTTGGGTTGCTTTCTCCTCCTTTGTAGGGAAGGTGGAACTAACTGACAGATAACCCACCAGATTGAGAAGAAGCATTTATGAAAGCAAAATGAGAGTGCAAGGAAGGAGAGGAGAACTTGATAAATATCCACTGTTCAGGTAGATTTATGGCATGTTAAACATTTCTGTTTTCACCATAAGAGCAATGGGGAAAAGTGTAAAAATTTTAAACAATGAGATCAAATAATCATGTTTATGCTTTGATAGAAAACACCCTAGGTGCAGTGTGGACAATAAATTGGAGGGGATGTAGTAGATGTGGGGAGAACTGGTAAGCTTTCAGATTGAAGATGATGATAAACTAGAGTGGTAAAATGGTAGCTATCAATAAGAAAACAGAATAAAAATATTTAGGGGTAAAATCAACAGTAGTTGAAGATTAACTGGGAGTAGGAAAGTGAAAGAGAAGAGAAAGAGGACCAGCTTATGCAGCAGACCATGAAATGTGATCTTGAACATGTTGGAGTTAGGGTACCTTGAAGACATTCAGGTAGAAATGGTGAACAAGAAGTTGAATGTCTTAGTATATGTACACAGTTCATAGATGCAATAGAGGCTAGAGATATAGTTTTGGAAGATATTTAATCAATTGCAGGTAGTCAAAGCCATGAGTATAGGCAAGATTGACTGGAGTGATATAAGGCTTATAACTGAGCCTGGAGGAAATACAATACAATAAGTAAATCTTTCATGGGCCAAATCAGTTTGGTCCTACCAGTTTACTCAGGTTCTCATTTTTCTCTTCTTAGTTGCCTATCCTTCTGTTCTATAGGTACACCTATAGCAAGCATCCTAATTTGATCCTTTTAATGGGAATGTTTTCACAGATTATTTTAAATTGCTATATGAACAACAAATTACAAAGATTGAATATACACATATAGAGGGTATTGTAATCAAACAAAGCTTGCAACAGAGTTAATCAGGTGCATATTTTAATACTCTGCATAATTTTTATTATGCTGCATACAAATTAGTCATAAATGGCAGGCAGTTCACAAAACTTACTATAATCAGCATCAATAGTATTATAGCCAATGCAAGTCAAATTTTTAGTTTTTCTGTTTTATTTTTGATTAGTTCCCAGTACTTGTCATTTTTGTTGCTTTTGACCTTTTTTCCTGTGTATTTTTCTAACTTACACACATGTATTACACGCACAGATACACACCACATACACCCTAAATATAATTCATTAATGGCTGGAATTACTTTGTTCCTGGAACTCTCCTATAATAAGTTAGGCTAGGTTGAAGTAAGATAAAACATAGTGGGCTACAACAGAAGTTTATTCATCAGTAAATAGATAGATAGGGACGCAAGCTGAACAAGTTTTTGTTCTGGATCAGTACTGGTCTTTGCTTCAGATGGACCAAAGAAAGAACATGGATTCCCATATATTGCTGTCCCCTCAAGATCATTTTCAGAAATGGCATCCACCACTTTCATTCATTTCAATTACCAATGCAAGTTGCATGAGTGGCAGTGGGGAAAGAAGGTAATGCTTTCCCAGGAAAAACAGCTAATGTTTTAAAAAGTACTATAGAGAAGACTCTACACATAGACATCACCAGATGGCCAACACTGAAATCAGATTTACTATATTCTTTGCAGCCAAACATGGAGTAGCTCTATACAGTCAGCAAAAACAAGACTGGGAACTGACTGTGGCTCAGATCATGAATTCCTTATTGCCAAATTCAGACTGAAATTGCAGAAAGTAGGGAAAACCACTAGACCAGTCATGTATGACCTAAATCAAATCCCTTATGATTATACAGTGGAAGTGAGAAATAGATTTAGTGGACTAGATCTAACAGATAGAGTGCCTAATGAACTATGGATGGAGGCTCGAGACATTGTACAGGAGACAAGGATTAAGACCATCCCCATGGGAAAAATATGTAAAAAAAGCAAAATGGCTGTCTGAGGAACTATTTCACAAATAGCTGTGAAAAGCAAAGGAGAAAAGAAAAGATATTCCCATCTGAATGCAGAGTTCCAAAGAATAGCAAGGAGAGATAAGAAAGCCTTCCTCAGCAATCAATGCAAAGAAATAGAGGAAAACAATAGAATGGGAAAGACTAGAGATCTCTTCAAGAAAATTAGAGATACCAAGGGAACATTTCATGCAAAGATGGGCTCGATAAAGGACAGGAATGGTATGGACATAACAGAAGCAGAAGATATTAAGAAGAGGTGGCAAGAATACACAGAAGAACTGTACAAAAATGATCTTCATGACCCAAAAAATTACCATGGTATGATCACTCACTTAGAGCCAGACATCCTGGAATGTGAAGACAAGTGGGCCTTAGAAAGCATCACTATGAACAAAGATAGTGGAGGTTATGAAATTCCAGTTGAGCTACTTCAAATTCTGAAATGATGCTGTGAAAGTGCTACACTCAATAAGCCAGCAAATTTGGAAAAGTCAGCAATGGCCATAGGACTGGAAAAGGTCAATTTTCATTCCAATCCCAAAGAAAGGCAATGCCAAAGAATGTTCAAACTACCACACCATTGCACTCATCTCACACACTAATAAAGTAATGCTCAAAATTCTCCAAGTCAGGCTTCAGCAATATGTGAACCGTGAACATCCAGACGTTCAAGCTGGTTTTAGAAAAGGCAGAGGAGCCAGAGATCAAATTGCCAGCATTCCCTAGATCACTGAAAAAGCAAGAGAGTTCCAGAAAAACATCTATTTCTGCTTTATTGACTATGCGAAAGCCTTTGACTAAGTGGATCACAATAAACTGTGGGAAATTCTGAGAGAAATGGGAATACCAGACCATCTGACCTGTCTATTGAGAAACCTGTATGCAGATCAGGATGCAACAGTTAGAACTGGACATGAAACAACAGACTGGTTCCAAATAGGAAAAGGAGTACATCAAGGCTGTATATTGACACCCTGCTTATTTAACTAATATGCAGAGTACATCATGAGAAACACTGGGCTGGATGAAGCACAAGCTGAAATCAAATTGCTGGTAGAAATATCAATAACCTCAGATATGCAGATGACACCACCCTTATGGCAGAAAGTGAAGAGGATCTAAAAAGCCTCTTGATGAAAGTGAAAGAGGAGAGTGAAGGAGTTGGCTTAAAGCTCAACATTCAGAAAACTAAGATCATGGCATCCAGTCCCATCACTTCATGGGAAATAGATGGGGAAACAGTGGAAACAGTGTCAGACTTTATTTTGGGGGGCTCCAAAATCACTGCAGATGGTGATTGCAGCCATGAAATTAAAAGACATTTACTGCTTGGAAGGAAAGTTATGACCAACCTAGATAGCATATTGAAAAGCAGAGACATTACTTTGCTAACAAAGGTCCGTCTAGTCAAGGTTGTGGTTTTTCCAGTAGTCATGTATGGATGTGAAAGTTGGACAGTGAAGAAAGCTGAGCGCCAAAGAATTGATGCTTTTGAACAGTGAGGTTGGATAAGACTCTTGGGAGTCCCTTGGACTGCAAGGAGATCCAAGCAGTCCATCCTAAAGGAGATCAGTCCTGAGTGTTCATTGGAAGGACTGATGTGGAAGTTGAAGCTCCAATACTTTGGCCACCTCATGAGAAGAGTTGACTCATTGGAAAAGATCCTGATGCTGGGAAGGATTGGGGGCGGGAGGGGAAGGGAACGACAGAGGATGAGATAGCTAGATGGCATCACAAACTCGATGGACACAGGTTTGGGTGGACTCCAGGAGTTGGTGATGGATAGGGAGGCCTAGCGTGCTGTGATTCATGGCGTCGCAAAGAGTCGGACACGACTGAACAACTGTACTGAACTGAACTGAATAATCTATTTTTGCAACCCACTCCAGTACTCTTGCTTGGAAAATCCCATGGACAGAGGAGCCTGGTAGACTACAGTCCATGGGGTAGCAAAGAGTCGGACAGCTGAGCGACTTCACTTTCACTTTCTGTAACTAACACTTTGAGCTGCCACTCTGAGTATATCTTGCTCTTTCTCTTACTGTCTTCTCACCAGTCTTACTACCAAAGTGTTCTAAAGCAGCTACATCCTGCCTCCTAACTCTGCTGGTTGTCCTGGCCACCAAGTGGTTTGTGACAGCAGAGATTCTGGGCCATGAGATTCTGAGGTGGCTGTCCCACAATCACCACGATGCGAAGCTGGCAGCAGTGGTGCTGGTGGCAGTGGTGAACCAGGGGTCAAAATATACAGAAATGAAGATGAGAGGGGAGGGAGTCCATGAAGAGAGAAAGGTCACAGTTAAATTTGCAGTTAGTGCCTGAGTGACAACAGGTAGACTATCCCTTGGTTGGCCTAAGATAGCTATAGTTATATTTTTAGAGCATCCCTCCGAAATCTCTGCAGATGGTGACTGCAGCCATGAAATTAAAAAATGCTTGCTCCTTGCAACAGAAGCTATGACCAACCTAGACAGCATATTAAAAAGCAGAGACATTGCCATCAAAGGTCCATCTAGTCAAGCTATGGTTTTTCCAGTGGTCATGTATGGATGTGAGAGTTGGGCCATAAAGAAAGCTGAGCACTGAAGAATTGATGCTTTCAAACTGTTTTGTTGGGGAAGACTCTTGACAGTCCCTTGGAATGCAAGGAGATCAAACCAGTTGATCATAAAGGAAATCAGTCCTGAATATTCATTGGAAGGACTGATGCTGAAGCTGAAGCTCCAATACTTTGGCCACCTGATGCAAAGAACTAACTTATTGGAAAAGACCCTGATGCTGTGAAAGATTGAAGGCAGGAGAAGGGGACAACAGAGGATGAGACAATTGAATGGCATAACTGACTGGATGGACATGAGTTTCAGCAAGCTCCAGGAGTTGGGAAGCCTGTTGTGCTGCAGTCCATGGGGTCACAAAGAGTTGGATATAATTGAGCGAATGAACTGAACTGAAGTATAGGATGAATTCAAGGGGCAAGTGCAATCAGTTCAGTTCAGTCACTCAGTCGTGTCCAACTCTTTGCAACTTCATAGACTGCAGCACACCAGGCTCCCTGTCCGTCACCAATTCCCAGAGCTAGCTCAGACTCATGTCCATCGAGCCAGTGATGCCACCCAACCATCTCATCTCCTGTTGTCCCCTCTCCTCCTGCCTTTAATCTTTCCCAGCAAAGGGGTCTTTCCAATGAGTCACTTCTTCACATTAGGTGGCCAAAGTATTGGAGTTTCAGCTTCAACATCAGTCCTTCCAATGAATATTCAGGACTGATCTCCTTTAGGATAGACTGTTTGGATCTCCTTGCAGTCGAAGAGACTCTCGAGAGTCTTCCCCAACAAAACAGTTTGAAAGCATCAATTCTTCAGTGCTCAGCTTTCTTTATGGCCCAACTCTCACATCCATACATGACTCCTGGAAAAGCCATAGCTTTGACTAAACAGACCTTTGTTGGCAAAGCAGGGTCTCTGCTTTTTAATATGCTGTCTAGATTGGTCATGGTTTTTCTTTCAAGGAGCAAGTGTCTTAATTTCATGGCTGTCATCACCATCTGCAGTGATTTAGAGCCCAAGAAGATAAGTCTCTCACTGTTTCCATTGTTTCCCCATCTATTTACCAAGAAGTGATGGAACTGGATGTCATGATCTTACTTTTCTGAATGTTGAGTTTTATGCGGGATTTTTCACTCTCCTCTTTCACTTTCTTTTTTTTTTTTTAATTGTTTTTGCCATACAATGACATTATATCACCATGGGTTTACATATGCTTCCCCTCCAGGACATGGAAGCAACCTAGATGCCCATCAACTGACGAATGGATAAGAAAGCTGTGGTACATATACACGATGGAATATTACTCAGCATTAAAAAAAAATTCTTTTGAAGCAATTCTACTCAGATGGACGAAACTGGAGCCCATTACCCAGAGTGAAGTAAGCCAGAAGCAAAAACAATACAGTATATTAACGCATATATATGGAATTTAGAAAGATGGTAACGAGAACCCAACATGCAAGACAGCAAAAGGAACGCAGATGTATAGAATAGACTCGTGGACTTTGTGGATGAGGGTAAGGGTGGGATGATATGGGAGAATGGCATTGAAACATGTTAATTATCATATGTCTAATCAATCGCCAGCCCAGGATTGATGCTCGGGGCTGGTGCAGCGAGATTTCCCGGGGGGGAGGGATGTGGGAGGGGGGTGAAAGAGTCACGTGTACCCCAATGTTCCTCTTTCACTTTCATCAAGAGGCTCTTTAGTTCTTCTTTGCTTTCTGCCATAAGGGTGGTGTCATCTGCGTATCTGAGGTTATTGATATTTCTCCTGGCAATCTTGATTCCAGTTTATGCTTTATTCAGCCTAGCATTTCACATGATGTACTCTGCATATAATGTAAATATATATATACATTCTTGATGTACTCCTTTACCAATTTGTAACCAGTCCATTGCTCCATATCCAATTCTAACTGTTGCTTCTTGACCTCCATACAGGTTTCTCAGGAGGCAGGTAAGGTTGTCTGGTATCCTCATCTCTTGAAGAATTTTCCAGTTTGTTGTGATCCACACAGTCAAAGGCTTTGGTGTAGTCAATAAAGCAGAAGTAAATGTTTTCTTGGAACTTGCTTTTTCTATGATCCAGCGGATGTTGGCAATTTGATCTCTGGTTCCTCTGCCTTTTCTAAATCCAATTTGAACATCTGGAAATTCACAGTTCATGTACTGTTGAAGCCTGATTTGGAGAATTTTGAGTGTTACTTTGCTAGTGTGTGAGATGAGTGCAATTGTGCAGTAGTTTGAACAATCATTGGGATTGCCTTTCTTTGGGATTGGAATGAAAACTGACCTTTTCCAGTCCTGTGGCCACTGCTGTTTTCCAAAGTTGCTGGCACATTGGATGCAATACTTTCACAGAATCTCATTTAGGATTTGAAATAGCTCAACAGAAATTCCATCGCCTCCACTAGCTTTGTTCATAGTGATGCTTCCTAAGGCCCATTCAGTATCACAGTATTCCAAGTCTATACCCCAACCAATAATGCTAAAGAAGCTGAAGTGGAATGGTTCTATGAAGACCTATAAGACCTTCTAGAACTAACACCCAAAAGAGATATCTTTTTCATCATAGAGGACTGGAATGCAAAAACTGAAAGTCAAAAGATACCTGGAATAACAGCAAATTTGGCCTTGGATTACAAAATGAAGCAGGGCAAAGGCTAACAGAGCTTTGCCAAGATAACACACTGGTTCATAGCAAACACTCTCCTTCAGCAATACAAAAGTCGAATGTACACATGAACATCATAAGAGGGTAAATACAGACTGATTATATTCTTTGCCTCTGATGATGTAGAAGCTTTATACAATGTCAGCAAAAACAAGACCGGGAGCTGACTGTGGCTCAGATCATGAACTCCTTATTGTAAACTTCAGACTTAAATTGAACAAAGTAGGGACAACCACTAGACTTTTCAGGTATGATTTTTATCAAACCCCTTATGATTATACAGTGAACAAGCACAATATTTCACCTATTTTTAGCAAGTATTGGAGCTGGTATTCAAATCTAACTTAACATTGCCTAACCCTGAGTTTGCTCTCACTTTCTGTTACCTGGGTGCTCAATCTCCTCAGCCCTTGCTAGGCTTGTTGAATTCAATGCCCCACCTGGCAAACTCTTTTTTGCACTGCACCCCTTTTCCCTATGCCTGCATTCCCCAAAAGGAAGATCCATTTCTCTAGGTTCTGTCCTTCTTAGGTTGTTCTGAATAAATAACCATCCTATGGAATAAAGTATTTTTCACAAAGAAAGGTGGTGTGCTGGTTATAGCGAAGGGCATGGTTCACATCTCAGACCAGTAAATGAACTTGTCAAAGGGTAACTGTGAAATAGATCAACACTTGCTTTTTGTAGAAGAAGGCTCAGAAAGCAGTGAGGCCTTGGTACCCAAAACTGGAAGAGAACACTCATGAAGATTTTTAAAAGTCGGAAAGGGAAGCCAAGAACAAGTATCTTACTGGTATGATCATTTTTCTAGCAGAGACAGGTTATTTTCTGTGTATATGTGTGTGTGTGTGTGTGTGTGTGTGTGTGTGTGTGTGTGTAGGAGAGGGACGTATGCTTGGAGTATGTGAGGGCAGTGTAGCATGTAACAGATTAGGGCTAACGTAGGAGATTTAAGTCCCATAAAGGGGGTTTAGCAGGACTTAGAGAGACACTATTTTGTTTGTTCTATGGACAATTTCTTGTGAGGTTGTCCAGTCCAGTTTTCAAGTGACCTTAACTCTAAAGTCTCAGCAATTTCTATTCATAACAGTGCGAGCCTGCTTGGAGTTCCTGTGTGAACCTGTTAGCACTTTATTCCAGGGCTCTCTGCTTGCTGTAGACCCCAGTGTGTTTGGTGTATACAGAATAATTATCAAAAGGTACTAGCTTTTGTCAGCTCAATTTGTGGTTTCTGTATAATGCTGACAAGTCCCAGATTTGTCTGGTATTTCTGTCTGAAGCTGTTAAACACCTGACCAATTGTCTCTTTCATGCACATAATTAAATGACCTGAATTTTCATGTCATTTTATCCCTGGGACAGTGAAATTTTACAGATCAATTTTAGACATTTGGTGCATATGTCTCCTCTAGATATTGGTTTATAAATGTACTATTTAGTTTTAAAAAATACAACTCAGCCACCTTCAAATTAGAGAACCTTGAAATTACTGTGTCAAAATGCTCCCATCTGTTAAAGCAATTTCTATCAATACCAAGTTTCATTTCTTGTCATTTCTGTAATATTGTCCAATTAAGAACAACGTGAAACAAGAAGTGTCCAGAGATGCTGATTCTCATTTTCATCAGTCACAAAGGTCAGTGCTCATTTCATTTAATTCCCTTTCTCTGATCTGAAAACTAATGCTGCTCTGCAGTTGAGCAATTGTGTCATACAAATGCAGTGCCTTGGCCACAAAAATCTACAATGATCGATGGTGAATTTCACATTAATTTTTAAAGTACTTTGGTTGCTCTAAGTTATTATAACATTGTGTCAAGTCATCATTTCTGAGATAGACATTATCCTTCTAATTTCCCATGATTCTTTAATGTATCGATCAACTGACTTGTTGGTTCATTTTAGAAAATTACTAGGTAGAACAGAGGCATTTCACAATTAAGTCTCTGTCAGTTTTACTTCAGGTTGCTATAAATGGTCAAACTTTTTCCTCCTTCTTAATCTGACTGGATGCAAGTATATTTTGAGAGATGCTCATAATGTCTCCCTGAATCGGGGTGGAATGATGAGAAAAGCAACTGCAAAAACATTCAAGTGCCTTCCTGAAAGAATTTTCACAAAACAATCACACTACACAGCTTTATAATGTCAAAAATTAAGGGAAAACAGCAGGAATAGTGTTAAAATGTAGGCCACTATTTCTTTTCTTTTTTCTCCCTTTTATTGTTTTTGCCATACAATGTCATGATATCACTATGGGTTTACATATGCTCCCCCTCCAGAAACCCC
>ML663009.1:30995188-31040007 GCA_007570785.1 Antilocapra americana | reverse complement strand
CCCCCTCCCTCCTCCCTCCCCCCCGGGAAATCTCAATGCACCAGCCCTGAGAATCAATTCAACATCACTCATTATCAGAGAAATGCAAATCAAAACCACAATGAGGTACCACTTTACACCAGTCAGAATGGCTGCCATCCAGAAGTCTACAAGCAATAAATGCTGGAGAGGATGTGGAGAAAAGGGAACCCTCTTACACTGTTGGTGGGAATGCAAACTAGTACAGCCACTATGGAGAACAGTGTGGAGGTTCCTTAAAAAGCCGCAAATAGTCCTGCCATATGACCCAGCAATCCCACTGCTGGGCATATACACCGAGGAAACCAGAATTGAAAGAGCCACGTGCACCCCAATGTTCATCGCTGCATTGTTTACAATAGCCAGGACATGGAAGCAACCTAGATGCCCATCAACTGACGAATGGATAAGAAAGCTGTGGTACATATACACAATGGAATATTACTCAGCATTAAAAAAAAATTCATCTGAATCAGTTCTACTCAGATGGACCGAACTGGAGCCCATTATCCAGAGTGGAGTAAGCCAGAAGCAAAAGCAACAATGCAGTATACTATTTCTTATTTGAATGAACTTGGATTCCGAAAACTCCTGAGGAACTGTTCCCAGCTATGGATATAAAGGTGACAATAGCCACTGCATTTTCAGCGGCGCGTACTCAGAAGCCTGGTTGTGACCTCATCATTCCCCCAAAGTTGGTATTCAGGCCAGTAAGGCCGGGGTCATGCAGCTAGCTAATTCCAGATCCAGGTCAAAACATGATGGAGAACAGATGACCAGTTCCAACATCACAAAGCACTGGATTCACTTCCCAGCTTTCCACTTATTAGTTTTATGACATTTAGTAATTATCTGACCTCCTTTAACATGCTCTGTAGTTTTCCATTATTATGAGGAGCTGATGCAATACATCTGGCACACAGGAGGGACTTAACGTGTCATTCCTCTTCATTTTCCTAGCTCTCCTATGTGCCATAGGAAAGATATAAGAAGAACATCCTTAATTTTTTTTAGCTCAAAATCTTACATTTCTGTTTCAACTTTTTATCTCCACCCTTTTTTATATTCCTGTTAAAAGAAGCTGGATCAAGCATGAGAATGTTAGTGTGTTAGTTGCTCAGTTGTGCCCAACTCTTTGCAACACCATGGACTGTAGCCCTGGAATTCTCCAGGCAAGAATATTGGAGTAAGTAGCCATTCTCTTCTCCAGAGGATCTTCCCAACCCATGGATCAAACCTGGGTCTTCTGCATTCCAGGCAGATTCTTTGCCATCTGAGCCACCAGGAAAATCTAAATAAAATTAATTAATTATAGTTTAAACAATTATTTTCTCAGGAACTATTCTATTAAATTTTAAACCCACCAGAAGGAGAAAGTAGTGTTACTTCCTGAAGGGCAGTGTGAATGAATATCTCTTCCCCTTTTCCTAGTCCCTCCTAATGCCCCTGAGATAAAACAAGACTGAGAATTAAGGCAGCAGAGACAGGGACTAGAAGTTTCAAGAGTTTCGGGAAACCTCTGGGTAAGATGCTTTAAACTCTAGGTGGCTATCAGTTGCTAGGTGGGGACGGACAATGCAAGCATAATATTGTCACCTTTAACAAGAAAAGATAGACTAGAGAGTAGCAAACCTCGAAAGTATAGACATTAAACAGGGTCTAGGAGCCTGACTCTCTGAGAGAGGAGAGAAAATGATCCATTCCTAGGGCAGAAGCCAAAGAGCTGGCAAACAACCTGCAAGCACGGCCACATGGATTCTAAGTCCTAAGGGATGGCATGAGGTCCAACAAGAAAGAATTTGTTCCTTGAAAAATCAAAAAGGCCTTGAAGGAAGTAGCTCAGCCTGGAATCAGAAGACTGAAGTTCCTTAAAGTAAGGGACCAGTTGTTATTTATTTTTGTATCTTCAGACTTTCCACAATATGGTGGTTCAGTCGCTAATTTGTATACAACTTTTTGTGACCTCACAGACTTCAGCACACCAGATTCCTCTGTCCATCACCATCCCCCAGGGTTTGCTCAAACTCATGTCCGTTGAGTCAGTGATACTATCCAACCATCTCAACCTCCGCTGCACCCATTTCCTTTGGCTTCAATCTTTCCAAGCTCCAAGGCCTTTTCCTATGAGTCAACCCTTCTTATCACGTGGCCAAAGTATCAGAGCTTTAGCTTCAGCATGAGTCCTTCCAACGAATATTCAGAGTTGATCTCCTTTAGGATTGACTGATTTGATTTGCTTATACTCGAAGAGACTCTCTAGAATCTTCTCCGACACCACAATTCGAAAGCATCAATTCTTCGGCACTGAGCCTTTTTCATGGTCCAACTCTCATATCCATACATGACTACTGGGAAAAAAACATAGTTTGACTATATGGACCTTTGTTGGCAACATGATGTCTGCTTTTTAATACATTGTTTAGGTTTGAGGGCTTCCTTGGCGGATCAGACAGTAAAGAATCTGCCTGCAATGCAGGACACCTGGGTTCGATCCCTGGGTAAGGAAGATACCCTGGAGAAGGGAATGGCAACCCACTCCAGTATTATTGCTTGGGAAATCCCATGGACAGAGGAGCCTGGCAGACTACAGTCCAAGAAGTCACAAACAATCAGACATGACTGAATTACTTACACTTTCACTTTCATTAGGTTTGTCATAGCTTTCCTTCCAAGAAGCAAGTGACTTTAATTTCCTGGCTTCAATCACCATCTGCAGTGAATTTGGAGCCCAAGGAAAGAAAATCTGTCATGCTTCTAATTTTTCCCCTTTTATTTGCCATGAAGTGATGTGATCAGATGCCAGGATCTTAGCTTTTTGAATGTTGAGTTTTAAGCCAGCTTTTTCACTCTTATCTTTCACCTTCAAGAGGCTCTTTAGTTCCTCTTCCATTTCTATCATTAGAGTGGTATCATCTGCATATCTGAGGTTGTTGATATTTCTCCCAGCAATCTTGATTCCAGCTTATGATTCATCCAGCCCAGCATTTTGAATGATATACTCTGCATATAAGTTAAATAAGCAGGGTGACAATATACAGCCTTGATGTACTCCTTTCCTAATTTTGAACCAGTCAGTTGTCCCATGTTCAGTTCTA
Source organism: Antilocapra americana (assembly GCA_007570785.1). Lineage (NCBI taxonomy): Eukaryota > Metazoa > Chordata > Mammalia > Artiodactyla > Antilocapridae > Antilocapra > Antilocapra americana. The sequence continues at coordinate 31,036,894 of ML663009.1, read as the reverse complement.
ACTGTTGCATCTTGACATGCATACAGGTTTCTCAGGAGACAGGTAAAGTTTGGTATTCCTATCTCTTCAAGAATTTTGCACAGTTTTTTGTGATCCACACAATCAAAGCCCTTAATATAGTAAACAAAGCAGAAGTAGATGTTTTTCTGGAATTTCCTTTCTTTCTCTATGATGCAATGAAAGTTGCCAATTTGATCTCTGGTTCCTTTGCCTTTTCTAAATCCAGCTAGTATATCTGGAAATTCTCAGTTCACATTCTGCTGAAGCCTAGCTTGAAGGATTTTGAGAATTACCTTGGTAGCATGTGAAACGAGTGCAATTGTGTGGTAGTCTGAACATTCTTTGGCATTACCCTTCTTTGGATTGAAATGAAAAATGACCTTTTCCAGTCTTGTGGCCACTGTTGAATTTTCCAAGTTTACTGGCATATTGAGTGCAGCACTTTAGCAGCAGCATCTTTTAAGATTTTAAATAGCTCAACTGGAATTCCATAATCTCCACTAGCTTTGTTTGTATTAATAGTAATGCTTCCTAAGGCCCACCTGACTTCCCACTCCAGGATGTCCAGCTTGAAGTGAATGACAACAGCATCATGGTTATCCAGGGCATTAACACCTTTTTTGTCTTATTCTTCTGCATATTCTTGACACCTCCTCTCAATCTCTTTTGCTCCTGTTAGATTCTTACAGTTTCTGTCCCCTATCGTGCCCATCCATGCATAATATGTTCCCTTGGTATCTCTGATTTTCTTTAAGAGATCTCTAGTCTTTTCCATTCTATTGCTTTTCCCTATTTCTCTGCATTGTTCATTTAAGAAAGCCTTCTTATCTCTCCTTGCTATGTTCTGGAACTCTGCATCCAGTTGGGTATGTCTTTCCCTTTTCCCCTTGCCTTTCACTTCTCTTCTTGCCTCAGCTATTTATAAAGCTTCCTCAGGCAAACACTTCACTTTTTCGCGTTTATTTTACCTTAGGGTAGTTTAGGGTCACTGCCTCCTGTACAGTGTTTCCAACTTCTGTCCATAGTTCTTCAAGCACTCTGTCTACTAGATCTAATCTCTTGAATCTATTCATCAGGGATTTGATTTAGGTCATACCTGAGTGGCCTAGTGGTTTTCCCCACTTTCTTAAATTTAAGCCTGAATTTTGCAATAAGAGCTCATGATCTGAGCCACAGTCAGCTCCCGGTCTTGTTTTTGCTGACATTGTATAGAGCTTCTACATCATCAGCTGCAAAGAATATAATCAATCTGTATTGACCATCTCATGATGTCCACGTGTAGAGCTGTCTCTTGTGTTGCTGGAAGAGAGTGTTTGCTGTGAACCAGTGTGTTATCTTGGCAAAACTCTATTAACCTTTGCCCTGCTTCATTTTGTACTACAAGGGTAAACTTGCCTGTTACTCCAGGTATCTCTTGACTTCCTATTTTCGCACTCCAATCCACTATAATGAAGAGTGTCTTTTTTTTTTTTTTATTTTTTTGGTGTTAGTTCTAGAAGGCCTTATAGATCTTCATAGAACCAGTCAACTTCAGCTTCTTTGGCATTAGTAGTTGGGACATAGGCTTAGATTACTGTGATGTTGAATGGTTTGCCTTGGAAATGAGCCCAGATCGTTCTACCATTTTTCAAGATTGCATCCAAGTACTGCATTTCAGACTCTTGTTGACTATGAGGGCTACTCCCTTTCTTCTAGGGATTCTTGCCCACAGTAGTAGATATAAATATGATTATCTGAATGAAATGTGTTCATTCCTGTCCATTTTATTTTATTGACCTCTAAGAGATTGATGTTCATTCTTGCCTTCTCCTGCTTGGTCATATCCAATTTCCCTTGATTCAGAGACCTAACTTTCCAAGTTCCTATGCATTATCACTCTTTACAACACTGGACTTTTACTACCAGACACATCCACAGCTGAGCATCATTTCTTCTTTGGCCCAGCATCATTCTTTCTGTAGCTACTAGTAATTGCCTTCCACTCTTCTCCAGTAGCATACTGGACACCTTCTGACGTGGGGGGCTCATCTTCCACTTTCATATCTTTTTGCCTTTCTCACTGTTCATGGGGTTCTTGCAGCAAGAACACAGGAGTGGTTTGCCATTCCTTCCTCCAGTGGACCACTATGACCCATCCATCTCAGGTGGTCCTGCACAGCATGGCTCATAGCTTCACTGAGTTATACAATCCCCTTTGTCATGACAAGGCTGTGATCTATGAAGGGGACCAGTTGCTATTTATTTTTGTATCTTCAGACCTGCCACAAAATAGCAATTCAATAACTGTTTGTTAAATGGATGAATGAAAAAAACAGCTCTGAGGTTAGTACCTGTGGACTATGTGTGTGTGTGCATGTTTGTATGTGCATGTAGGGAGAAGAAATGGGCATTGTTTAGAAGGTCTGGAAAGATCCTTTTGCTCTGGGTCAAACCAAGCAGATAGCATGTTTGCTAAAAAAATACTTATCCTACGGTAGCCCACCAGGCTCCTCTATCCATGGGATATTCCAGGCAAGGATACTGGAGTGGGTTGCCATTTCCTTCTCCAGGAGATCTTCCCAACCCGGGGATTGAACCTGGGCATCCTGCATTATAGGCAGACGCTTTATCATCTGAGCCACCAGGGAAGTCACACAGTCTAATTGGTTGGACAATTAACCCATGTATGTGCTGGACTTCAGGTAAGAAAATGACCAATTTCCACTCTGAGCAACCAACTTTATTTCCAGTCCTTGATAAGCCCAGGAACTGCACTTCCTCTCTGAGTTATCCATCATGCCCAAACCTCAGATTTTCATAGAATGCTTCAAACTAGAGCTGATCCCTCCGGGATTTGGTTGGTTCTCATCTCACCCTGCCTGACTCCAGCGACCACCTATCCAACCTTTCTATGCACATGGCACCCTTGTGAAACAGACAGACCAGCCTTAAGTAATTGACAGACATCAGCCTTGGCTCAGGAACTGTCCCATTTGCACCACCCCTTACTCGACACCCTGTGAGTCTTCATCCGCACTCCTCCCTTGGGCTTCCCGATCACCTGGCTCCTCACCTTGGTTCCTCTTGCAATTGGCTCTGTTAAATCTCATCATCAGCTTTAGAACTGCCTAAATATTTCAGACTTTGGCCCCATCAGGACCCTGCTTCTGGAAGCTCTTGTTGGTTTCAGCATTAAAATCTTGCCTTACATCTTCATCTTTTCCCCTTACCACCAACCCCTTTCCCCTTAATTTCCCCTTTAATAATTTAGCTAGCTCTACTGAGCTCATGTCTGTAATGCAGCATCCCAAGACAAGTACATGTCTACTTCAGGGCTTGCGTTCTCCATGCCCTAAAATATTCATGTAGATTACATCTTTTCAGATTCATCTTGATTTAATGTAATCATATAGATTATGTCATTTAAAGTTTCTCCTCAAAGGACATCTCCTCAAAGAAGCCTTCCTTGGCAGACTTAAAAATAGTACTCCCTTCCCACACACTCTGTCTCCTTACTCTGTCCATTTTCTTCATAGACTCATCCTGACCTGTAAATATGGGATATCTATGTTTCCTTCTTTCTTGTTTATCATAAAGACTAGAGAATAAGTTCTATGAGGGCAGCAAAATTGTCCATTTGGCTCATCATCATATCCCTGGCACCTGGAAAAGACTGTCACATAATAAACATCAAATAACTATTTGCTTAATAAATTAATGAACCGTTGTAAAGCCCATACAGAAGTAATCCATGACTATTCAACTGGAGAAGAAAATCAGGATCTGATACTAGTCAGAGTAGATGAGGTGTTTATACAACTTGAAGACAGTTAACCTCAAGCATGTATAAGATACAGTATGCTATTTTAAATTATTTTATAAATAAATGTTAGAAAATGTCTTGCTAGCCTTTTCCCCAATTCACCCTTCCTCAGTTGCAAAACCTTGGTGACAAGATTAATTAAATCAGTTATTTTCTACCACTTACCTGGCATAAATCATCTTTTGCTACAGGCAACCAGAAATCTGGCTGCTTTCCAGGAGGCCTTAAACATGATTTTTGGTTCACATGTTCTAACAAGTAATGACAAACATTCATATTTACTGTATGGAATATCAAGATTTATAGTTTCTTTGAGTCAATATTGATTTCCACTTTCCTTGAATTTAATTTCTTTTCTTTGTTTCATGTATTTTGGGAGTTGTCTTATCAGTCACTGACCCTTGTTTTCACTAAGAATTATGGATCTGTCTTCCCATGGCTCCTAGAAATTATAAAGGAATGCATCCTATTAGGGTGGATGCTCCTCTTTTGAAGGAAAGCCCTGGCCTGGCACAGGCACATAAGAGGCTCATGGAGGCCCACATACAGATACAGAAATCCTTCTTTGGAGGCCTTTACTTCCTTACATAAAATGTCTTCATCTGCTCAAAAAATGTAATTCAGTTAATTAGTGTAATTAGAGAACAGCAGCAAAATGATACATACAGTATAAATTGTAAAACTTAGGACATAATATCAGGCAAGTTTTCCAACATATAAACAAACAACCAGCAAATCTATAAATTGGGACTCTGGACATACATCTTTTGCAAAGAGAATCTGTCATTGATTTAAGTCAGAAATGTAAAAATTAGAAGTGTCAGCATGTAAACAAAGGGCTAAATCGATTCGCTCTTCGGGCTATATAGTCTCATTTACTCACCATAATTATTTCTATCTGGGTAAAATCTTCTGACTTGAAACAGCCAATTGGTTGCAGCCATGAAAAAGACAATGTGAAATTAATTGGACATCGCTCCATGAAAAATGGGAGAAGAGGAGATTGTTCAGTGAAGCATGGCATTCTAAACAACTATTCCACACATTAACTGCAGAATCTAGGATTCTAGAAGGTATATACACCAAGGGAATAAAACCACAGCAACTCTTGAGAAGGGAACTCAGCATTTAACATTCTTTTTCTGGCAAAGACACACAATAGACTTCAAAGACTTAGAAAGAAAATATCTTACCTTTTCTTTTTTTGCTTCACGCCTTTCAAGACTTGTGAAAGAAATTTCTTTTGAAAGGGTCATTTTCTCTTGAGAAGACATTTTACAAAGTTTTACCAGGAGATTGGTTTAAGGAACTCATTCTGGAATGATTGGCCTTCATAAAAAAGTTATGGAAGCAATTATTTAAATTGTAAATCGACTGGAATGAAACATTCAAGTATAGAAAAGTTAATGAATTATGTTTCCTGCACTGTAACATTTGCAGTTTGAAATGGACAGATGCAGAAAGAATCATAATTGTATTACTCGTGAGAGTGGATTTACAGTTTGTTAAACTGGTTCCCCTTTCTGTGGCCCATGTGGAGATTATCCCTAAGTGATATAATGTCACTTCCTGACTCCATACCAGAGGATATATGTTCTGAAGGGTGGGTACTTTAACATAGCTTTGCATTCCTGGGGTCATCATCTAGAGATGTTCCCACTGGCAGGACCACCTTCTCCCCATGGAGAAGCAGGAAACACAGAATCTGGAGGTCTTTCTGATGTCAGCACCTGAGTTCCCCCTTCTCCATCTGCTGGGCTCTCATCAGAAAGGCGAAAATACGTGTTTTTGTGCTATAAACTTCCCCAATCCCCACTAAAGGACTGGGACTCAAGAGTGGTTGGCGTGCACCCTGCCGTGGGTCTAGAACAGAGGGCCCCTTCAGATTCTGCTGCTGTTGAAACCACCCCTAGCTCTTTGGCTTCTGGAGACCCCCAGGAGGTTAGCTCTCCTTGGGGTGAGGGGACTGACATGGATAGAAGAGCCAGGCCCACTGACCTCCACCTCTGCACATGACTTAGGCTCAGAATCCTCAGGGACCAGGCCTGAGAACACACCCCTGGGGCTCTCACTCCTCCCCCTTCCAGATCCTGTTTCCCCACTTCCCGTAGGTGTGTCTCAAAGAGCACCTTGTCCAGGGGTCTGTTTCTAGAGAACCTGAGATGAAACCATCCCCTGCCAGTGTCAGGGTAGACAAGAGCAGATGGCAGGGTTCAGCTGAGGAACAGTCCCTCTGGAAGAATGCCTAACCCCCGCCCCCACCCCGAAAATAAGGAACTCACCAAGTGCTTGCAGTTTTCAGAGTCCCATTTGGCCACTGAAACCCAGCCCTACTGGGATCCAAATGAGCAGTGGACCCAGATCCACACTCCCACACTTTTCCTCTGATTCCTCCAAAAGGAATAAAAACAATCAGACTGGTAATAAAGGACTAGGGATCAGAATTTTAGATGTGCCTCTATTCTCTTGCTGCACACCTAAGAAGCTCAAAATGGCATAAAGATCAAGTAGACAAACCTACCAAATTGTCAACATCCGTTGGATCATCTAAAATGCAAGAGAGTTCCAGAAAAATTCCAGAAAACATCTACTTCTGCTTTATTGACCACACCAAAGTTTTTTATTGTGTGGATCACAACAAACCATAGAAAATTCTTCAAGAGAGAGAAATACGAGACCACCTTACCTGCCTCCTAAGAAATCTGTATACAGGTCAAGAAGCAGCAGCTGGAACTGTACTTGGAAAAGCAGACTGGTTCCAAATCAAGAAAGGAGTGTGTTAAGGGGTATATTGTCACCCTGTTTATTTAATTTATATGCAGAGTACATCATGAGAAATGGTTGGATGGATGAAGCACAAGCTGGAATCAAGATTGCCGGGAGAAATATCAATAACCTCAGATATGCAGATGACACCACCCTTATGGCAGAAAGTGAAGAAGAACTAAAGAGCCTCTTGATGAAAGTGAAAGAGGAGAGTGGAAAAGTTGACTTAAAACTCAACATTCAGAAAAGTAAGATCATGATATCTGGTCCCATAACTTCAAGGCAAATAGATGGGGAAAAATGGAAACAGTGACAGACTTTATTTTGGGGGCTCCAAAATTACTACAGATGGTGACTGAAGCCATGAAATTAAAAGCTGCTTGCTCCTTGGAAGAAAATTTATGACCAACCTAGATAGCATATTAAAAAGCAGAGACATTACTTTGTCAACAAAGGTCCATCTAATCAAAGCTATGGTTTTTCCAGTAGTCATGTATGGATGTGAGAGTTGGACTATAAAGAAAGCTGAGCACCAAAGAATTGATGCTTTTGAACTGTGGTTTTGGAGAAGACTCTTAAGAGTCCCTTGAACTTCTAGGAGATCCAACCAGTCAATCCTAAAGGAAATCAGTCCTGAACATTCACTGAAAGGACTGATGCTGAAGCTAAAGCTCCAATACATTGGCCACCTGATGCAAAGAACTAACTCATTTGAAAATACCCTTTTGCTGGGAAAGATTGAAGGCAGGAGGAGAAGGGGTCAACAGAGGATGAGATGGTTGGATGGCATCACCAACTTGGTGGACATAAGTTTGAGTAAGCTCTGAGAGTTGGTATTGGACAAAGAAGCCTGGCATGCTGCAGTCCATGGAGTCGCAAAGAGTCAGACGTAAGTGAACTGCACTGAACTGAGACAAACCAGCTATAAAGATATACTTTTTATCCAGTAGACATATAAGGCATATAAGATGATAATATGCATATTGATAATGTATTTTCTTCTTCTTGAGCTGAGAATCAGTGAACGCTATAAAATACAACTTGCGATGGGAGTGATGGACCTGAATTTCTTAACTCACTCTTGTGCATGTGTATATATGCTGGCCAGTGGCTCAGTGGTAAAGAATCTGCCTGCAATGCAGGAGCTGCAGAGATGCGGGTTCAGTCCCTGGGTCAAGAAGATCTCCTGGAGAAGGAAATGGTAACCCATTCCAAAAATCTTGTTTGGAAAATCCCATGGACAGAGGAGCCTGGCACCCTACAGTCTGTGGGGTCTCAGAAGAGTCGGATATAACTCAGTGACCAAACAAACAACAAAATGTATGCTGGTCCCTAAAGCTGTGGATAAAGGCAGAATGATGTAGGGAGTACAGCATGGGTTTGGTCAAGGACCCCTGTGAGATGTCCTGACAGCATCCTGTACTTCTCTTTCCCAGCCACATATAGCCATATAAACATCTAACTAACTATTTGAAATACTTTATCTCCCTTTCTTGAGCATAAACTCCATGACAGCAAGAAATATGTCTTCTGTTTTCTTGAAATCTGTTTTACTCGCACATCCAAGTAGTATGACTCATGATCAGCACAACTTTTGAGTAAGATCTCCCATCATTAGGATACAGTGACCAAGCTGTTCAGTGACCTAGCTGTGCAACCTTGAAGAGTTGCTAAACCCCTCTGAGCCTCAGTTTCTTAATAAGTAAAATCTGGATTATAACAGTGACTATTTGTAGTAAAAATTTAATGAAATGAAGCCCACGAGGCCCTTAGCACAGTACCTGATATATCATAAGCATGCAATAAATGGTTATTATTATTATTTTAGTTACTATAACATCATTGTATCAAGACTATCTGCAATACTGAACAAAGAATTCCTGTTTATAGAGTCACACTGATATGCGATTTCTTCTCCACACCTCTCCATAACCTCTTCTTTCCCTTTCAATAATGCTTCTACTACATTGCATCAGAATCTACCCCACTTAATTTGGATGATTAATTTTTCCTTTCAAATACACTTAATTCTCCAGTGCACTCAGCTCCAAGCAACAAGATTTGTGGAGGTCATCTGAGTGGGAGCTCTCAAAGCTAAATGAGGGCACATTAGTGGGCCCAGAGGCCCTGAGGCCACCCTGGTGGTGATTTACAAGGTGCAGGGTGGAAGGCAAGGACTGTGAATCCTAGCCCAGACATGTCCCGAGGGAACAGTGAATGGCAGCAAAGCCTGGAGCAGAGTGTGGATCTCTGACCCTAACCCTTCAGCCCAGAGCTCGCCTCTGGGCAGTGGCCCCACTCCCATCCTGACCATACTCCCCGTTCATCTTCCCACCAGCCACAAAGCTCTGCCCAGTGCTCAGAGGTGATTCTGTTATGGAATCAGCAGACTCAGAAGCTCCCTGTTCACTTGTGAACACGTTAATGCCAGCAGCCTCAGAGTGAGCATTTTCCTGCCTCGATCCTGCTCACCAAGCCCAATTGCCATATTTTTCATTGTGAGCTTACAACACTGCAGGCTCTGTTGTCCTTTTCATTAACAGTAAAGATATCCTGAGAAAACCCATTAAATATTGAGCTAGAAGTCTGCTATCAATTTGACGGGCCACAAGAATACCAACAAAGCTGAGAATGTCTAGGCTGATTTGATCATAAGTGGTCTGAAAACTTACATAATTGAGTATGGGGTAACCTAGCATAGGTCGGGGGGACTTACATGGCCATTAATCCTACATTATTCAAGATACACTTTCTGAGGCAGAACTTGGTCTTTAAAAAGTCTGTGATTGGGAATGTGTTGTATTCTGGCTGCAAAAGATTACAGGAGGATGAATATAATAAGTATTTAACAGAGCATAGAACCTATTTCTTAGGTTATTATGTTTCTCAGTGAAGTTTTTGAGAATTTCAAGGCCCTTGGCATTTAAGTCTTCTGAAATACAAAGTAGTATATGATATGTCAGTCACTAGATAACTTTTCATTCAGTACCTCCTATTTGGAAAACTTTTCCATGAATCAGCTTGTTTTTCCTTCACATGACTTGAATGACTAAATAGAAACATGAAGGAACCCAAAACAATACTGACCACATATATGGAGATTTTGATGAAAAAATTCAAAACTGAGGTACTATTCTCATTTTATAAACCGAGCTGCTGCTGCTGCTGCTGCGAAGTCAATTCAGTCATGTCCAACTCTATGCGACCCATAGACAGCAGCCCACCAAGCTCCTCTGTCCCTGGGATTCTCCAGGCAAGAATACTGAAGTGGGTTGCCATTTCCTTCTCCAATACATGAAGAAGTACAAGTAAAGAACTCCTGATGGTCTCAAATAAAACAGTTAAATCTCAGCCATTTGTACAGTGCTAAATTCTGTAATTTTTTCCTGATTATTCCTAAAGTAGTCAACAGTGGCCTTTTCCAAAAGGGATATCTGCAAAGCACCAGTCCAAAATATACTCCTGCTCAACCTTCCCCTAAACGTTGCACAGGAAAAAAGCCCTCCTTAGTCAAATAGGTTTTGGGATTACTGTATTTTATGTGCTGTACTCACATATCCATAATTCATATCATAAATCAAAGACTGTAATGTCCTTTAGTGAAGAAGCCTACTTGATTTTGCATTGCCCAAATTTATTTGACAAGGAAACTTTTATTGGATTACACTTCTAATGCACTACCAAATCAGCTTTAGAGAAAGCACTTTTAGGACATATGCTTGTCATTTACTTGAATGTGAAGTAATTCTCTCAGTATTCCGGGAAACATTTGAAGAATCACTAAACTAAGTCAGATCATCAAGTGAGTATTCAATCTTTCTTTGACAGATGATTAAAAACCGAAGGTCTTTTAAAATTACTGTCTTTTGTAATGAAGGTAGAGTGTTCATATCCATATTGTCTGCACTGACTATAGAAACCATCTACTGGGCTTGGTGGTAGCCACTTCTCACTTCCTTTCCCAGGGATGTGCGGCCTAGGGTGTGACTCTTGGAGTTACCCATGGTTACCATGGCTACTTCTGAGCAGGTACTACAAGGCTGCTGGAACTGGCAATGCACCTGGCGCCAATCTGTGACTCCACAGTCAACCTCATCGACCACAAATGTCTTAGATGGTCCTCCCCTTCCAGTTATGTAATTGGATCCATTGCTCATCGTCATGCTCAAAATAGAAACAGACAACGGGCCATCTGTTCCACATCTCCACGTTCTTCCTTAGTGTAAAGCTCCATCTCTGCTGTTCATGGTTACCATGGTAACGATGAACTGTGTGACCTCAGAGCTGCCCACTTAGCTGCCTGAGTGACTCTCTGACTCAGTTTCAACTCCTTCGTCAGTTCTTACCCAGATTTGGGAGTGAAGATCTAATGAAAACACTTTCTGTTGTCTGGAGGCACATTCTTTGGGCTTATTTAATGCATTTTATGGTGCATTAAATGTGTCTGTGAGAATGGCTGGATTTGTTTTGCTCAAGTGTGAAGAATAATTAAGATCATTCTAAGTCAAATGAAGTGTTGAAACACATTGTCAAAGGACCTCAGCACTGTAAATACCTCGTTACCTCTGACACTTTGTAATGAGGTCTGTAACTGTTCTCTTAATTTCCACTGAAACATTCTTTTCCTTTCATACCACCTCTGCCTCCTTGTGTGTCAAGAACTCCCCCCATTACACATACACATCTGTGATCCAAGTGTCATAAACATGCATCAGGCTGATGAGAAAGAGACATGCTTGGTGATCAGCAAAGCCATGAAGCCCTTCTGCTGTCTCATCCATAGGCAAAGGTGAGGTGCAGCTGTCAAGAGAAGACTTACCTCCATTGCAGCAAGACAAATGACAAACGTGTCTCCTCTACCCAGACCATGTGCATCCTCTCTCACATGGTGACAGGTGACCTGCTGGTCTGGCTGATTTATCTTCCTCTTCCTCTGTAAGAGGATTTGCGTGATACTAAACATCAAAAGTGACACTCTCTACACAGTTGAAAACAACTGATTCTGCTTTGAAAATAGTTGTCCTAAATATACACGCATGTGTGCTCAGTCATTTCAGTCATGTCTGACTCTTTGCAACACTTTGGACTGTAGTCCACCAGGTTCCACTGTCCATGGGATTCTCTGGTCAAGAATACTGGAGTGGGTTGCTATGCCTTCATCCAGGGTGTCTTCCCAACCCAGGGACTGAACCTGCATCTCTTGTATCTCCTGCATTGCAGGTGGATTCTTTACCACTGAGCCACCTGAGAAGCCCAAATAAACATGAGTTAATAGGTGATGAACGGGCCTCCCAGGTGGCACAATGGTAAAGAATTCACCTGACAATGTAGGAGATACAAGAGATGTGAGTTGGTATACCTGAGTCTGGAGGATGCCCTAGAAAAGGAAATGGCACCCCACTCCAGTATTCTTACCTGGGGAATTCCATGGACAGAGGAGCCTTGCAGACTGCAAAGAGCTGGACATGACTGAGCTCACACACACACACACAAGTTAATAATCACTCCCTGTTTGTCAGGAATGATGTTAATGCCTTTTACATACATTGTCTAAATTTGTCTTAATAATGACAACTTCAGAAGGTTGCTATTGTCTTATTTTATATTTGAAGAACTTGAAGGAGCCTCCCTGGTGGCTCAGATGGTAAAGAATCTGTGTGCAATGGAGCAGGCCCACGTTCAGTCGCTGGGTAGAAAAGATCCCCTGGAGGAGGGCATGGCACTCGCTCCATATTCTTGTCTGGAGAATTCCATGAACAGAGGAGCCTGGTGGGCTACAGTCCACGGGGTCGCAAAGAGTCAGACACAACTGAACAAATAACACTTTCACACTTTCACAACTTGATGATTAGAAAGAGACTTACATGTTTCCCAAGCCGTAGAGCTTTTGATTAGTAAAGCTGAAACTCAAATCTATGTGTCTGTGACCTCACAGGCCATAGTCAAAACCTCTGGGCTGCCTGATCCTATACAACTTGTCCTCATAGTCTATGTATTTCCAGATACTCCACTGCTTAGTTTCTATACTCGAGAATTGTGTGTTCTATCTGTGAAAATATTTTCCTGACCTGTTAATCCCCTCACTTCTGTGACCTCCCCACCTTCAAAAGATCTGTCTTTTTCCAGGCCTCAGACCTTCCTGTCTGCCCCAGTATGCTCTTGTCAACCAGACCACATTGAGTCAAACACCAAAGTTTTCACACTTCCATTTACTAAAAACACATGCTTGAGATTTTTTAAAAGTACGGTACTGTTATTCTTTCCCATAGTGTACATTAACCTCCAAACAACCTTCAGTTATATCATTGGTAAACTATTTATTCTAATTGTTTATCTATATTGATATTAATGTGCATCCAAATGTCCTCTGTCAAATCCCAGATCATCCTAGCTTAGCTTTCTACAAATTGTATCAGGTTGGCATTCAATAGGTTGCCTCCAACCCCAGAATTTCTCAACATCCTTTGTGTTTTACTTGGTTGATTTCAAAAGATCTATGGAATTATTTCTAATGCCTCTTCTTTACCACTTGGAAGCTTTGTTGGAGTTCCTAGGACCACCCTCAAGTTCAGTGGTTGCACACTCTGAAATTTTTCTTTGATCAATGCAATGTGAGGTGAAACAGCATGTCACTCCAGGTAGATGTCTTAAGAGCTGGTATTCTATTTGCTGTGCATCACATGCTATGCTGTGGTAGCCACAGAATCATCTTTTGAAATTTAGAACCCATCACCCCAGTACCCTAATGAGAGCAGAGGCTCCTGCCAAGCCATGTTGAACATATGGCTCAAACACAAAATAAACCTTTCTTATTATAAATAACTAAGATTTGGGGCTGTTTATTGCCACAACATAACATAAAATTTAATCTATCCTCATTGATATATCTCTTCAGTATCCATCTAAACTTCCATTGTCCATAATGGCCAAACAACCATCTTAATTCAACCCTGTTGTCTGTTTTCACCCCAATCCTCTAAAACCCAGTATGATTCTGCCAATCTTGAGTCCTCCATACTGAAGGGCTAAAGTCCTCAAGAACTGCCTTATGCATCAACCCACCAAACTCACATTCTCACATTCTTTTCAGATGTCTTGATGTGCTGTTCCTTACCCCAGAACGCTGAATCTTAGGATGGAAGAGCCTTGACTTGAACCCTATCCAGCTGGCCCTCATTGCTGCCAATCCTTTTGCTTGATTTTCCTAGGTTGCCACAAGTGCTTTTTGACTAGGCAGCTTAAATGACAGAAATTTGTTGTCTTAGTTCTAGAAGTCAGAAGTCCAAGATCACAGAGTTGGCAGATGTGGATCCTTCTAAAGATGGTGAGGGAGAATCTGCTCTCCTAACTTCTCATGAGTTGCTGCTAATCTTTAAATTCTTTGGCTCATAGATGTATCACTTCATTTTTGCTTCATGTTCATATCACATCCTCCTAGTATGTTGTCTTTGGGTCCAGATGCCCCCCCTTTTATAAAGATACCAGTCATGTTGGATTGGAAGCCTACTCTACTCCAGTATGATTGCATTTTAACTGATTACCTATTCAGTGATCCTATTTCAAATAGTCATATTCTGAGGTATTGGGTGTTAAGACATCAATATATGAATATGGGAGGATGCTATTCAACCCATTCTACTGATTCTTTCCTAACTCTCCTGGGAACATGTTTTCCTGAAAGACTCAGCTCTGTATCTGATAATCCTGCCATCACAACCTTCCACTTCCAAAGTCACACCCTTAGCCTGCTCCCAGGTTTCTGTTCCTCCTTGGATCTTACATCTTGTTAAAATTAGATTATTTTATAACTTAAAGTAAAATGCCCTTTTTCATAGAACCAATTTGTTTCCTCAACATTATTTTAGTGCCTACTTTTATCCATTGGAAATTGAATATGTTCCCTGTTCCCTAAGAATTCACAATCTAAATAGGGAGCAAATCCACTTGTATACAGTTAAAAGGAAGGTTTTTTCCACAGTTATTATTATGCAACCCTCAACAATCCCTGGAGAAGGTAATTATTTTCACTACTTTACAATGAGGAAAGGGAAATCCCAGTAAAAAGTACTCAGATGTCAGTTTGATGAAAAGAATCAGAAGGCACAAAAGAAAGAATTGGAAAGTAAAAGAAGATGTAGAAAAGTAAAGTCCAAGGTGGGATTTACACCAGATGGGGAAAATGGAGGGAAAAACTTAAAATATTGTCAGAAATGCAATCTCTAGTTATAGCACTATCTTTATCAGAAAAGAAAAGATTCCTCCTTAAGACACTGGTGATATTGTGATGGTTTCCAGAAACACAGCATGCATGGTCTGTGAAGTGAAGTGGAAGTCGCTCAGTCGTGTCCGACTCTTTGTGACCCCATGGACTGTAGTCCATGAAATTCTCCAGGCCAGAATACTGGAATGGGTAGCATTTCCCTTCTCCAGGGGATCTTCCCAACCCAGGGATTGAACCCAGGTCTCCCACATTGCTGACAGATTCTTTACCAGCTGAGCCACAAGGGAAGCCCAAGAATTCCTGACCCAGGAATCCAGCATGGTCTATACTTGCAGTTATTTTTCTACATACTCTGCCAATGTCACTGAAAGAAAAAGCCCCCCATTAAGAACTCTTATTTTTAGGATAGTGGTAAATCAACTGGGCAATTTTTATTTTGTATGACGTTATGAACTGAATTATGCCCCTACTCCTAAATTTGAATGTTAAAGTCCTAACCCACAGTATCTCAGAATGTGATTGTATTTGGAGACAGGGTCTTTACAGAGGTTAATTAAGTTAAAATAAGTTATAAGTGTGGGCCTTAATCTGATATTCCTAGTATCCTCATAAAAAGAGGAAATTTGGACACAAATACATAGGAAGAGAAGGTGACATAAAGACATAGGGAAAAGACACCCACCTGCAAGCCAAGGAGAAAGACCTGGAGTTCCTTCCCTCATGGCCTGCAGAAGAAACTAATCCTGGTGACAGTTTGACTTAAGACTTCCAGTTTCCAGAACCATAAGGAAATAAATCTATTTAAGCCAACCAGTCTGTAACTATGTTACAGCAGCCGTAGCAAACAATTCTTTTTAATAAAACAAAACAAATTAGTAAGGGATCAGGAGTTAGATGCAACATAACCCACTTCTTTCATTTTAAGAAAATTTCCACTAATAAGTTCACTAGTTTGTATATCTACACAAAAGCAAAATGTATTTCTCTTCTTCCAGTTTCTGGAACCCTTGGAATTTCCTAAGTGATGAGAGCCAAAAAGTGTCTTTTATTATGTTAATAAGGGATGTTTTAGAAACCGCTTAGGTCACCTAAGGATGAGGCTGTTGCCAGGGAAACCTGCCTTGTAACCAGAGAATTGACACATTCAACTCTACCTCCAGCCTCTGGGGAGAAGAGAGGGGCTGGAGACTGAGTTTAACCACCCGGTGACCAATGATTTAGTCAATCGTGTCTGTGGGAAGAAGGCTCCATAAAAACCCAAAAAGACTGAGTTGGGAGAACTTCTAGGCTAGTGAGCCACTATGCATCAACATGTTGCTAAATTGGGCCACAAATTCTACAACTCCACAAACTGTACAACAAAAACTCCTGTGTTCAGGACCTCACCCTATGTATCTCTTCATCTGGTTCATGTCCTTATATTGTTTGTCATAAACTGGTACTCTGATGAGTAAACTGGTTTCCTGAGTTCAGTGAGCCATTAGGAAATTAACCAAACCCAAAGAGGGGGTCTTGGAAATTTCTGATTTTATAGCCACTCAGTCAGAAGCATAGGTAATAACCCGGGTGTTTGCTTGACATCTGAAGTAGGGAGTAGTGGGTAATAGTCTCATGGAACTGAGCCCTTAACCTGTGAGATCTGATATGAACCTCAGGTACACAGCTTCAGAGCTGAATTGAATTGTAGAACACCTAGCTGGTGTTGAAAAATTGCCTGGGATGGAGGAAGAACCCACACTTCGAAATCAGTGTCAGGTCAATTTAAATGTTGATACATTTGACACACACCCTCAAGTACCTAAGAACTGTTCATAAACAGTTAACTTGTTGCTTCTTTTCTAGGAAGAGGGTTAATTTGTGCTACAGCACAATAGTAAAAGGATGACAAGTTGATAGAGAGAACAAAAGAAGAGTTAATACAAAAAAGAAAGAAATTTGCAGAGCCATGAGGGAAGAAAGAAATCATCTAGAAAGTAAAGGTACTTAAAGGGCCAGGAACACAAGATGGTGTCCATTATTCCAATAAATGCCCTTAGCTTCTCTATGACATGAACTAAAGTAATCTTAGAAACTGGAAATAATCT
The DNA here is from genome assembly GCA_007570785.1 of Antilocapra americana. Lineage (NCBI taxonomy): Eukaryota > Metazoa > Chordata > Mammalia > Artiodactyla > Antilocapridae > Antilocapra > Antilocapra americana. The sequence continues at coordinate 31,020,021 of ML663009.1, read as the reverse complement.
GCAATATTTACATGAAAGGCCAATTTTTCTTCTCCTCTTGTGGAATCTTTTAAAAAAAATCATTATGGAGGTGATTGTTAATTTAGGTGATACATTTACGTGCTAGCAAACGTAAAACTAAAAGAATACAAAGTTGGTTATCACAGAATTGTGGTTAAAGATATTCAGTTTACAGATGGTCTGGGTTTGAATCCTAATTCCACAGCTTCCTAACTGTGTGACCTTGACCGTATTGTGTAACCTCCCTCGCTATGACTCAGTTTCTTCATCTGCAAAATGAAGTCCTGAGAATGCTACACGAGACATAGTGAGTACTGTACAAATGTTTATTATAATCATCATCACCGACCTAAATTACAAAGAGATTAGTAACCAGTAGGTAACTGCGATGTGTGTCAATTTTGAACAGCCTACCCATAGACACCTGGTCTATGATCTAAAATATCTCATTAAACATTTGTTTCTTCCCATTTCTTCAGTATTTTCAAAGGAAAATCAATCATTATGAACTTGGATTTCCAAAAGGAAGAAATGAGTTCCCTTTTCATAGTTTGCCATTCACTTTCCATTTGAAATGCTTTTTTTTCTCTGTCTTGGAATTGAATTACAAATATCACAGAGAGTTTGTTCATTTTAAACTACAAGCCCAAATATTAACCTTTCTTCATGGAGAGGGCTGATTGCTTCTCAGATCATGTGCTTAACAGGAAGCAAGCACTGAAGTAACGATGGCCACTTCTGAGTCATATTCAAGTTCAGGCATCCACTGGCTGTGGGCCTGCAAACACCCAGAGTAACATAAACCATGAAGAACAGCAAATGCCGAGCAGGGGTGCTGCTTAGTAGGGAAAGATGCTGGCAGAATAGAAGGTAGAGTTATTGCTGAACCAGGTTCTTAGACTCTTTAATCAGTAGAAATTGATGAGGTCAGATGAGGAATTCAGGCAAGGCTTTACTGGGAAGTGTGCCATACAAAGGAGTGAAAACAAGTAACAGGTTCCCCTGCTTGCTTCCTGAGGGGTTGAGCAGGTTCCTTAATGGGGTGAGGGTAGGATTGGACCCATGGATGGAGCCAGAGGGTTGGCTCAGATTGTCTGCCCACCCCCTTGGTGGTGCTGTGTGCACTGTACCCTGCTTTTGCTCCTGACACCTCAAAAGTGGCAGCTAGGTTTTGGCCTTTTGTGTCATGTCATCTGTATGTTCCAACTGTGCATGCACACCGTTGTTTTTAGTCCCATATAGTTTCTTTGTACTCTGTTGCTTAGAAAACATTTGTCCAGGCTCAACTAGTGCAGCAAAGGGTCCCAAGTCAGAGGTCTCAGCCTGTCTCAGAGTTGCCTGGGGCTAATTCTAGACCCTGTGAGTGCTAGACGCCCTTTTCTGGAGAATCTTTACTGGACAAGCCCCATCAGTTGAATCTGAGATGAAAGTGGGCTGGGGACCAGGAAAGATCAAGACTTGGAAGAAATATATACTCATTGTTATCCAATATTATTGTTATAACCAAAAAAAGAAATGTTTTGCTAGGTGTCAGTTAAAAACTTAACTCTTTGACATGCCTTAGCTCATTCATGCATCTAAACAATCCCAGAGATAAGTACTGATTCCATCATCATTTTAAAGAGCTCTTGGAAAATGAGAGTAAGCTATCCAAAGTAATATAAATAGTAAGAGCCAGAGGCAGGAATTGAAACCTTGTCTGTCTTATTTCAAAGCTTAAACTCTTAACCACTGAGCTACTCTGCCTTTATTCCTTTGCGTCACCCACCATATCTGCACTGGACTGTCCTTTCTCTATACTGCAGCCAGTCTTTATTCCTAATTACCAGATCCAATCATTTTATTCCTCTGTATAGGACATTCTGATGGCCCCCACTGCCTCTGAAGCTCCTGGAGCCTGGTCTCCAAGGAGTTCCAACTTGCCTCTCCAAACTCAGCTGATGGACACAGCTCTCAGCAAACCACACTGCTGCCCCTAGTCATAATGCACAATCCCCTGAGCTCTGCCTTTATCACCACCACCCTCTCAGCCTGGACTCTGCTCCATCCTCTCCCCTTATTAAACCACCACCACTACTACCACCCCCGTGTCCACCTTACCCTGTACCAACTTTTGCAGCCAGCCTTTTATCTTGTGAGGTAGTTACTATTATTATTTCAGTTTTACAGATGGGAAAATTCAAAGTCAGCAATACCAGGTCCATGGTCCCACAGCTAGTAAGTGGATTGGGGAGGATTTAACTCACTTTGCTGATGCCAAAGTCTGAGTTCCTAGCCACTACTCTATACAAGTGATGAGGTCATGCCCAGCCTTTGGAGCATCACATGTGTGCAAAGCACTTTGCTCAGCCTCTCTGATCCCCCAGTGAGAATCAGCCATCAGCTCTTGCTTCCCACAGGGCCCCACACTGCGTGCCTCTGTTACAGAAATTACTCCGCTCTGTTTTACGTTAGCCGTGTGTCTCGCCCACAAGATGTGCTCTGTTTGAGGCCATGCCATTCATCTTGTGTCCTTCATGAACCTTGTCCCATATCTGAAGCTCAGCAGGACTAACCTGATGTGTCCTGAATCCATTCAATGGCTGTTTATTGAACTCCTGCAGAAATGATCTCACCCCTGCCTGCAAACTCCCTGGTGCAACTGTTCTTACCCTTTTTTGATTCACAACCCCTTTGGAGAACCTGATGAAAGCCATGCATCTTTACAACAGAAAAATGCAACAACCAATAAAATTTTACATTCTTCTTGGTGGTTCATGGATTCTGGATTCAGAGTCTAATTGATTTGAATTCAATTATCAGTGAATTGAATTGTTCTTGCTATTTCCTTTTTTCAAGTTATAGAAATCCAACTCAAACCAGCTTAAACAAAAAAAGGTTTTTTTTTTTTTTTCTTTAACCTAAAGAGCCCAAGAAATGGTTATATTGAAAAAAAAAAATAGATGTGTGAGCTTGTCTTCTGGAACAAACAGAACCAGATATTCTAACATTATTAGGATATGCTTCTATCTGCAGATCACTTCTAATTCCTCAAACTCACTTCCTCCACAAACTGGAGAATAAGTTTGCTGACAGGCCGTGAGTCTCTCACCCCACCAGAGAGGAGTTACCCCTTCTCCCTTTTAGTAATATTTTTTTTTAAATCCCTAAGAAATATTCTGACTGGCCAACTTAAGCAGCATGTCAACTCCAGGACATGGGAGTCACTGGAGAAAGGGAAGCTCCACAAAAACAAAAGGAATGACCTTCTGAGAATAACTGAAGAGCAGAGCGTCACCATCACTTTTCTCACCATCAACACCTGGGCACCTGTGTGCCCACATGCAGCCCCTACCATCTCTTCTGGAAGCTCTCGAAGCCCCTGGACCTCTGTGCCCTCCCACTTTCATTTCAGCACCATCAAAACCGACCTGTTGTACACCATGTTTTTTCAGGACCCAGCTCGTTGCTTTCTAAGAGAACAGCTAACAGTTAATTGACCAGGGCTAGACTATGAAGGGGCAAAATAAAACAAAACAAGGCAATCACTGTGCCTATTTAGATAAAACTATTTTATCAGTGGCCATTCATAATAATCACCTCAACCAACAGTAGTTCTAACACAGAATTTTGCCTATTTTTACATATCACAAACTTACTTAAACAGCATTAACATTTACAGCTGAGAGAGTCCCTCAAGATTGTCTCACCCAATCCCTCATTTTATACATGAGGAAACTGAGGCTTTGAAAGTCACTTATTTAAGCCACATGGCAAACTGGTATTAGGCCCTAAGCCAGAGCTCCTAGGCCCTAATTGCCAGCCCAGTTATCTTCTTTCTCTGCAATGCACCGAGGAGGAGATTTGGTTTATCACAGGCCCAGTGGGACTCACTAATCACTGCTTGTGTGTTTCCTTCCTGGGACAAGTCATGACTTCAGTATTCCAAAAAACACAGAATTAGTTGGCTTTAAGGGAGGCATGTCTGGAGCTGTTGGGAGCATGGGCTTGGGAGTCAGGCTAGTTATGATCATTCTTAGCCATACCGTGTACATGCTGGGACCAGTGAGTTAACATTGCTGTGTCTCAGCATCCTCATCTGTAATATCCTCTTCCAGGGCTTCTAACGCAACAGCCCTACTCAGTGCTGCTGTTCATTTGGTTAGCGTTCCTCTGGGTACCAGCAGGCCTACACCAAATAGACGTCCGGTAGTGCTGCCTAACACATTCGGATTTAGAAGAATAAATTAACTCATGACAATCACTTAGAATACGGTCTGATGCACCGTAAGCATTCCATGAGTGTAACAACTATAATTAAAATGCAGTTGTCAAGGAAAAGGGAGTATTTTAAAGACAAAGGCCATAAAACAGAATTTCCTGTGAGTCAAGTAATTCAAACCATTAATTAGCCTCAATTTCCTTTCTGTGTCACCTCCTTTAGAAAACAATGAAAAGAAAACTGTAACCAGGAATTTAGTTAAAAATAATAAAACAAACTCATATACATAAACCTAAAATATTCCTAGATTCAGTCCAATCTGCTAAGCAGGTTATTTAGGTCAGCTGTTGTTTTCTATCATTTTCATTCCAGCACCACCAAAACTGGCCTGGTCTACGCCATGTCTTTTCAGGACCCAACTCATCGCTTTAGCTAAGAGAACAGCTAACAGTGAATTGACCTGGGCTAGAGTACCAAGGGGAAACATAAAACAAAACAAAGCAATCACTGTGCAACCAAAACTGACCTTTGGAATAATGATTTGTGTCCTCGAAGACAAAATAATTGTAATAATGGCTATCGTTTGAGGACTGGCATTGTGCTAAGTATTAATATTTAACATATATCATGTAGACATGCACGCACACACACACATGCTCATTCATTTTATCATCATAACAAATTTGAGTTGAGATTTATTCTTTTTTTATAGTTTAAAGTACATTTACTGTTAATGAAGTTGAAGCTTGGAGAAGAGAAGTGACTTTCCAAGAATACAGGTGGTATGTGGAGCTAGTAGGATTTGAATATAGTTTTCTGAATCCACAGCCAGCACTCTCAAGAACTCTGTTTACCATCTTAATACTCCAGTTAACAAACAAAGAAAATATGGTGATTTATTTTCCATTTTCAACCTAAAACAAAAAAGATTTCTTCTCAGCTCTTAATTAAATGGCTGCGGCTGCTAAGTCGCTTCAGTCGTGTCTGGCTCTGTGTGACCCCATAGACGGCAGCCCACCAGGCTCCCCCGTCCCTGGGATTCTCTAGGCAAGAGCACTGGAGTGGGTTGCCATTTCCTTCTCCAATGCATGAAAGTGAAATGTGAAAGTGAAGTCCCTCAGTCGTGAGAGACTCTTAGCGACCCCATGGACTGCAGCCCACCAGGCTCCTCCCTCCATGGGATTTTCCAGGCAAGAGTACTGGAGTGAGGTGCCATTGCCTTCTCCATAATTAAATGGAAACTGAAGCAAATTCAATAACTTTATTCTCCTCTGAGAATCCACTTACAGCATCTGTTTCCCAGTGTTAATTATTCGTCATCCTACCATCAACAAGAAAGGCATAGAATTGACTGGAAACAGTGGGCTTTAACTTCATATGCACAATGATCGCTTTTTATCCATTTCTGTTTCCTTGAAAGAACCAGAACATTGACTTATTAGTTTTGACAGAGAATAAATATTTATTGAAACAAACAAATGAGTAAAGAAATGTGCATATAGCCTTTCCATCATGGAGCTGGGTTTGAAACAGGAAAAATGTTCTGTCCAGAGAAAGAGATGGTATAATGAAAGAGGGCTTCCCTGGTAGCTCAGCTGGTAAAGAATCTGCCTGCAATGCAGGAGACCCTGAAATAATGAAATAAGAAGCACTAACTCATGCCTACTGGCTATGTGATCCTAAGCAAGTTATTTAAACTGACTTTGGTTTTCTCATTTGGAAACTGAGGGACTGTTTATCACTTCATTTACAGGGTATGGAGAATTAAATGTGCTAAAAAAAATTTAAGATGTCTGAATACATTTTGTTTTCCCTCATTCCTTCCCTTTTTTTTTTTTATTTTCATCACAAACCTACTGTTTCCTTGTACTTTTATCATTGATAAATAGAATCTATCATCTGCAGAATCCTTTGCAATTTACAAAGAATATCATATTGTCTTTTTGAACATCACAATAGCCCTAAAAGACAAGAAGGATGGAATAAACTGATTTTATCTCAAGTTACAGAGGAAACAACCTATTTTGTTCCATTTATACAGTGAGTAAATCATAATACCAAGACTCAAATCTAGATTCACTGATACAAATTCTTAGCTTTCCTCAATAGTCTAAATTGCTTTTGGAGAGAATGAGAAAACCACATCTTAAATCTTTCAGTAAACTATTATATATGTTCTAAATGAGAATTACATACTACCAAAATAATCGTAAAGCCAAATGTATTCTTCAGCTTTAACCTATAATACCCTTCTTTATAGAAACGCCTTCAATTATTTCTGTTTTAAAAAAAAATTCAGCTATTTATTTTTTTTATCTATTTTAAAAATTTTTGAAAAATTCTCAGCTAATTTGAAAATCTAATTAGCTTTATTTCACTATTCATGAATGAAACAAAATCTTATCTAGTAACTAGAGCAGTGCCCAAAAGAGTTGTACAAAATGGAAGGCTTTTATAGGAAGAAAGATGGGGCAAAGGAACTATTAGCAATAGAAAAGAAATGTATTCTTTTTTGACCAGAAGTCTAATAAGGTCCTCTTTGGGGTGGGAAGGGAAAAGCAAGGTTTTATCATGCGGATACCTTTTCTTCCTTTTGGGCCCCTGGGACAGACTACCCGGAGGGCATGACCAGAAAATTCCAGACTGGTTGATTATGATTAAATTTCTCAAAAAGGTTGAAACTGCCAGTAGATCAGGTATTAAATCTAGGAGATAGGGCTCATATGGGGTCTCATTGATAAGATGGCTCCTTATGTCGATCCTGCTAACGAAGAATAAAATCACAGTGATCTGTGAGACTGACCAAATTGCCCAAATAGCATTCTGTTATCCCACTGGTGCCTATCTTATCAAAGCTTCGAGACCACCAGATTCCAGACCTCTGGGTCCGTGACCATCCCTTCAGAGAATTTTTCATTGGTGGGGTATAAGAAGGACTCCATCAGAAAGGGAGAATGCTGGTTCTCCTTAAGGGCCAGTTACCCTCTTTTTCTCTAATAAATTTCTTTTTCTTGCCTGACTACCAGCTTGCTCTTTTTCTCTTCACTCACCTTACACTAGGTTCGGTATCATGGATTTCTATCATGAGTAATGCCATTTGAGGATTGTGACTTTCAACAGTTCAAATCACCAATAATAGCAATTTTTCATCAGGTGTCACTCCAATGTTAACACTGGATAAGAATAGATTATCAGGTGTCCTTGTCATAGCCATGAATAAAATTCAAAGCTCAACTGTAGGTAAAGCCTCCAGTTTTTCTTCTGTGGAATAAACTGTATATTTATATGTATGTGTATACATATTTATGTGTGTATGTGTTAGTCACTCAGATGTGTCCATCTCTTTGAGACCCCATGGTCTGTCCATGGAATTTTCTAGGCAAGAATACTAGAGTGGGTTGCGGTTCACTTCTCCAAAGGATCTTCCTGACCCAGGGATGGAATCAGGGTCTCCTTCATTGGAAGCAGATTCTTTACCATCTGAGCTACTGAAGAGGCCCAAAAAGTTGTGAGCCTTAGTTCAAGGCTGAGGTTAAAGCTCTGGAGGTGCTGTGTATTGAACCCAGGGCCTTGTTCATGTTAAGCACAAGCTCTAGCCCTGAGGTATATATATATATATATATATATATATATATATATGTATGTATTTATATATATATATATGTATGTATACATATATAAATACATGTATATGACTGTTTTTAATTAATTCTGTTTTTTATATATTGATCAAGAGAATTACACTTTTCTTTATAACCTTTGAAAGTATAATAACAAATGGGGAAGATTGATAGATAAAATTTATTTTGAATTTTATTTTAAACCATTTCTGTATGCCTCATTGATGAGTGAATGTTTTTGTGCAGTTATTAAATTATTCACCATTCCACATCTTTCTAGGGTGCCATTGTATAGACAAATAGACTTCTCTGTATAGAAGGGAAAAACAAGTTAACTCTCAGTCACTTCAGGAAGCTAACATTTTTAATAATAGTCTATTACCAGTATTTGACATCTATTAAACATCAAAAGATGCTCCAGAGTGTCTATTTAGTGAGAATTTCAAAGAACACTGAATTATGCTAATCCCGGTTTAAACATAACTCAGGGTCTAAGTTTGACTGGAAAGGATACAAACTAGAAAAGAATTAAGACAGTTTATAGGCAGAGATAGAAATAATACCAACATCTCCTTGGCTCTGGTATCCAGTGTACTGACCTTTCATGCTCACAGAGACAGTGCTTCTGTGAAGAACCCTTGTAGGTGTTTCTGGCTAGTCTAAAAATTAAATTGACATAAGGCAAATTAACGCAAAAAAAAATAAAATTTAATTTTGTAGTTACTGAAACACCACATACATGCAGGGTTCTGAAACAGAAAGATAAAGTGAGAAATATATACCATCCTGAGCTAAGAAATAAGATAGGAATCTATGGCTTCCAAGGGCAGGAAGGTCATTCATAGGATGTGAGAAGAACAGATGTTTGGCACCTAGAAATCTGCTCTGCCACATAGATGGAGTCACCTAGATAAAATTTATCTCCATTAGTATCTCTGTTCATAGAAGAATCACCAGTTTAAACTCTCCTAAACAGTAAGAGAGGAACAGTAGTATTTCTAGAACCCACAAGGTCTCAATTTCCTTTAGCTCAAAATAATCTTCATAAAAAAGAGACACATTCTGGAGAGTTCTGAACCACTATTATCTTTATCAACCTTAAGAAATCTTAACTGCTATTCTCTTTATTAACTTTATTAATTTTAAGAAAAAGTTCCCTTTAAGATAAGAAACTTGATGTTCATGAATGGATACAAAAACAAGATCTGTAAATATGCTGCCTACAAGAGACTCATCTCAGATCTAAAGATACAGGTTGAAAATGAGGGCATGGAAAAAGTTATTCCATGAAAATGGAAGTCACAAGAAATCTAGGGTAACAAAACTTATTTCAGAAAAATTAGACTTTAACATAAAGACTGTAAAAAGAGACAAAGAAGGACATCAAATAATGATTAAGCAATCAATCCAAAAAAAAAGTAACAATTATAAATATATACCCAACCATCATTGTTGTTGTTCTGTGCCTAAATCATGCCCGACTCTTTGAGAGCCCATGGACTGCAGTACAAAGGCTTCCTTGTCCTTCACTATCTCCCAGAGTTTTCTCAAATTGAAATTCATATCCATTGATGCCATCGAACCATCTCATCTTTTGTCACCCCCCTTCTCTTGCCCTCAATCTTTATCAGAATCAAGGTCTTTTCCAAGGAGTCTGCTCTTCACATCAGGTGGCCAAAGTATTGGAGCTTCAGTTTCAGTATCAGTCCTTCCAATGAGTATTCAGGGTTGATTTCCTTTAGGATGGACTGGTTTGATCTCCTTATAGTCCAAGGGACTCTCAAGAGTCTTCTACAGCACCATATCTTGACAGTATCGATTTTTTGGTGTTCAGCCTTCTTTATGGTCCAACTCTCACATCCATACATGACTACTGGAAAAAACCATAACTTTGATTATAGGGACCTTTGTCAGCAAAGTGATGCCTTTGCTTTTTAATATGCTGTCTAGGTTTGTCATAGCTTTCTTTCCAAGGAGCAAGCATCTTTTAATTTTGAACCTGCAGTCAACATCTGCAGTGATTTTGGAGCCCAAGAAAATCAAATCTGTATGGCTTCCACTTTTTTCCCATCTATTTGCCATGAAGTGATAGGACCAGATGCCAAGATCTTAGGTTTTTGAATGTTGACTTTCAAGTCATCTTTTTCACTCTCCTCTTTCACCCTCATCAAGAGGTTCTTTAGTTTCTTTTCACTTTCTGCCATTAGAGTGGTATTATCTGCATACCTGAGGTTGTCTACCCAAATTTGGAGCACATAAATACATAAAGCAAATATTGATATTAACAAACACAAAGGGAGAAATCAACAGTAACAAAATAATAGTAAGGGACCACATCACCCCCACTTACATCAATGGATGAGCCCTGGTAAATTTAAGAAAATTAAAATCATATCAACTATCTTTTCTGACATCAATGCTATGATACTAGAAATCAACTACAAGGGGAAAAAAAACTGCAAAAACCACAAACACATGGAGTCTAGCTCAGTGGTAAATAATCTGCCTGCCAAACATGAGACAAGTTCAGTATCCGAGTCAGGAAGATCCCCTGGAGAAGGAAATGGCAACCAATTCCTGTTTTCTTGTCTGGGAAATCCCATGGACAGAGGAGACTGTAGGCTACAATCCAAGGAGTTGCAAAAGAGTCATACACGACTTAACAACTGAACAACAGCAACAATTTAAAAACCAATGACTCACTGAAGAAATCAAAGGGAATTTTTTTTTAAATGCCTGGAAACAAGTGAAAGTGAAAAACACAATGATTCAAAACTTATGGAACACAGCAGTTGTAAGAGGGAAGTTTATAGTGATATGAGCCCACCTCAGGAGATAAGAAAATTCTCAGATAAATAACCTAACGTTATACCTGAAGGAACTATAAAAAGAAGAACAAAACGCAAAATTAGTAGAAGGAAAATAATCATAAAGATCACAACAGAAATAAATGAAATAGAGACTAAAAAACAAACAAACAAAAAAAACCATGAGAAAAAAATAAATGAAACTTAGAGCTAGTTCTTTGAAAAGATAGGCAAAATTGGTAAACCTTTGGTCTGACTCATCAAGCAAAAAGAGATATCACCTAAGTCATTAAAATCAGAAATAAAAAAGGTGAAGTTACAACTGACACATCAGAAATACAAAGCATCCAAAGACTATTACAAATAACTATATGTAAATGAAATGCACAACCCAGAAGAATGGATAAATTCTTAGAAATGTTCAGCTTCCCAAGACTGAACCAAGAAGAGATAGAAAATATGGAAGACCATTTACTGGTAATTAAATTAAATCGGTAGTTTTATTTTTTTAATTCCCAACGAAAGTCCAGGACCAGATGACTTCACAGGTGAATTCTACCAAACATTTACAGTAAGTCCCCTACATATGAACCTCCAAGTTGCAGACTTTCAACGGTGTGAATGCGTGTTCACATGGCGAATTATGCACGTTAGTTCATGTGTCCTGTATACATTGTCACATGCGTTCATTATCTGCAAGTGGTTGTGTTTTTGTGTGCAAGGTAGAGCTAGGTCTGCAAAAGGATGACTTCATTGAACTCTGCAACACAAGGAGCTTACTAATGAATATTTGATGGAATTGAAGGCCCAGAGAAAGGATGAAGAGAGATAAATGAAGAAGAAGTAACTAAAGGACTGTAGAGATTTACAGTGCAGGAAATAGCAAGCAGATTTTCTCTATCTGAGAAAGGTCTGTTAGTTTCCGAAGTACAGAATCCAAATGTAGAATAGCACACAAAGGCTGCAGCAGCTGTTCAGAGCGCAGTCCAGTGCTATCGTGTCATCTACAGTGAACAAAAAGAGCTACTGCCCGGACATCACTGGATTTCTTTTTTTTCAAGAAGGTGTGCATGTGTTCACACTGTCACTTCAGTCACTTCTGAACCTTTGCAACATTATGGACTGTAGCCCACCAGGCTCCTCTGTCCATGGGATTCTCCAGGCAAAAATACTGGAGTGGGTGGCCATGCCCTCCTCCAAGGCATCTTCCTGACCCAGGGATTGAACCCACATCTCAAGTCTCCTGCATTGGCAAGTGAGTTCTTTACCACTAACCCCACCTGGGAAGCTCTCTTTCAAGAGGGTAGATAGCATCAAATCAACAAGGAACCAGAACTTTTGCCATCAATGTCAGGTATAAGTAAAATTGCAACTTGTCCTCCATCTCCTATTGCTGAAGATCCTTCAACCTTACTATCTCCCACCTTCTCTCCTTCCTCCAGTCAGGAACTCTGCTAGACTGTTCACTTGATGCCAGCCCCTGAATGCCAGTTGTTATAGTACTGTACTACCATACTTCTCAAGGTATTATACTGTAAGGTTAAAAATGTTTTCTTTATTTTTTGTGTTTATTTTTTATGTATTATTTGGGTGAAAAATATTGTAAACCCATTACATTACAACACTATCAATATGTAGCCAATTGCATTTGTTAGATACTTAGGCTAAGTTTATTGGACTTATGAACAAGTTGGACTTACAAATGTGCTCTCAGAATTGAACTCATTCATACGTAGGGGGCTTACTGTATAAAAGAGTTAACAATATCCTTCCAAAATGTTACAAAAAATTGCAGAGAAAAAATTCTCCTGAACTTATTCTATAGGACCAGCTTGATAAAACCAGATGATAATACCACAAAAAAAGAGAAAACTATAGGCCAAGTATCATTGAGGAACATAGATGCAAAAATCCTCAATAAAATATTGGCAAACAGAATCTAATAATGCATTTAAAAAAGTTGCACTCCATGATCAAGTATCCCAGGGATACAAGGATTTTTTAATATACATAAATCAATCAATGTGATATACCACATTAACAAATTGAAGAATAAAAATCATAAGATATCTCAATAGATGCAGAAAAAGATTTTAACAAAATTCAACATCTTTGTGATTAAAAATAAATCTCCAAAAAGTGGAGATAGGGGAAACAAAACTCAATTTAATAAAGACCATATATGACAAACCACAATTAACTTCATACTTAATAATAAAAAGCTGAAAGCATGTCCTCTAGATGAGGAACAAGGCAAAGATTTCTACTCTCACCCCTTTTATTCAACATAGTACTGGGTGTCTACTGCAGTCAGACAAGAAAAGGAAGGAAGAACCCAAATTGGAAAAGAACAAGTAAAAGTTCACTGTTTGCAAATAGCATGATACTGTATGTAGAAAATCCTAAAGACACCAGAAAACTAGAAATCATCAATGAATTCACTAAACTTGCAGGATGCAAAATTAATATATAATTTTTTTTTGCATTTCTATGTACTAACAATGAACTATAAGAAAGAGAAATTAAGGAAATAATCCCACTTACATTGCAGCAAAAACTTCCCTGGTGGTCCAGCCACTAAGACTGCATGCCCAATGCAGGGGGCCCAGGCTCGATCCCTGGTCAGGGAACTGGATGACACATGCCACAACTAAGACTCAGCACAGCCAAATAAATAAGTAAATATTTTTATTAAAAAAAAAATACTTAGGAATTCACCTGACCAAGGAGGTAAAAGATTTATATGCTGAGAATTCTAAAATGTCAATAAAGGAAATTAAAGATTATTTAAGAAGAAATGAAAAGATATCCCATGCTCTTGGATTAGAAGAACTAATGTTAAAATGGCATACTACCTGAAGCAATATAGAGATTTAATAGGATCCAAAATTAGTTGTAACATTTATTACAGAACTATAACAAATAATCCTAAAATTCATATGGAACTATAAAACACTCAGAATTTCCAAAGTAATCCTGAGGAAAAGAACAAAACTGGAGTTATAACAATCCCAGACTTAAGGCAATACTACAAAGCTACAGTAATCAGAAGAGTGTGGTATTGGCACAAAACAGACATATGGATAAATGGAGCACAATAGAGGCCCAGAAATAAATGCACACAACTACAGTCAATTAATCTTTGACAAAGGAGGCAAGAATATACAATGGATAAAAAGCCTCTTCAGCAAATGGTGTTAGGAAAGCTGAACACCACATGTAAACCAATGAAGTTAGAATATTCTCTCACACTGTACACAGAATACATTCAAATGGCCTAAAGACTTAAATATAAGGCATGAGTCCATAAAACTCCCATAAAAGAGCATAGGTAAAATGTTCTCTGACATAAACTGCAGATAGATGTTTTCTTAGAGCAGTCTTCAAGGCAAAAGAAATCAAAGCAAAAATAAACAAATAAGATCTAATCGAACTTATAAATAATTCTCTTCCAAATCAGACTTTCTTATCCCCTTGAAAAGTACAGGGTGCCCTCAACTTTTGCCTGATCTATTTGGTTCAAAACAATTGTTAAATGACTGAATTTTCTCACATAGGCAAATAGATATAAAAGCTGCGAAGCAATTTTTCACTAATTTTGCCACTGGTTCCTGGTGTGAGTAGAATTACATCAATTTTGTTGTGTGTCAGAAAAGTTATTTTTCTAATAAACTGAGTCAGACTTCCTTCACAAATATCTCTGTGGGTCATGGAATCCTGCAATTGCTAAGGCATGAAGGCTCAGTGCTGAGAGCTCACCCTAAAGTGATGCAAAATTATCTGCCAAAGCTGGTGAGCGGGAAAATAAAGGCTGACGGAGGAAGTGAACAAAGCCATAGTTCCAGAAAATCACACCAGACTTCACTCATTAGGGAATGAATCTACAAAGCGTGCATTAGAGTCAACTACCAGCTGAGATTTATGATATCAGCTTAATTTAGTCTTGAACCCAGCTCACAGCAGTAACAGAGTTAATAGAGAAGGCAAAGCTGTGTGTACAGTATAATATGCCTGAATTTTAAGTAGAACAGTTACCCAAGTGTTGTGGTCATTGGCTTCCTCTGTCATCAAACTTAAATACAACAGGGGCCATTATACCCGAAATGCTATGATTTGAGATCTGTTTCTATCGTTTAGGCATGTTTGCCACAAGCAACGTTTTATTTTCAAATGCAAGAGTTCCCACAGGTGGGAAGCAGGAAGTCAGTAAAATACTAGGGTGACTCAATATAGGAAATGATTTCATTTGTTGTTAGAGAAATTTAAGCTTCCCTAAGACGCACTGGCACCCTGGAGAGGAGAGGACCTGAAAGAAGTGAGGGAGAGGAAAACCAAAGTATGACAGTTTTTCATGTGGGCTGTTCATCCCATCAGAGGGCACCCGTTTCCTAACTCCTGCACAGAGTCCTAAAGATGAGATTAGCAATCAGTAGTGTATGCTCAAAGACTAATTACACTCACTAAAAATACCAAGAAATATGATTGCACTTACAATCTACTACACCAATATCATACTGTTCTTTCTTATGGCATTTTGCGGCAGAAGAAATATGTGCTTTCTTCCATGTATAGATGAAGATGATTTTATGACATTCCTCTTCTTTGTAAACATACTGTTATTTTTTGACCTTCCATTAAGTAGTCCCAATCTCATTTGTATAATTCCACTTAAAAGCACTGGAGGAAATAGCTAATAGCGTCTCACAGGCTTTCTCTGGAATCATCCATTTCTTTCGTTCCTCTTTTGGGCTTTGGTTGCTAGTGCGTCAGTGTCTGCAGTTTGTAGCTAAGTAAACAAAACTCCTGTCACTCCCATCCTCATCACTCAGACTTCCACACCTCAAATGCTGCGGCAAGGGCGTGCAGGTGGCATACTAACCACTTGCACAAACTTCAGAGATGGCTTCAGGCATCCTTGCGAGGCAGCATATATGAGGGGAGGCCAGGCTGAGCCACACCAAGGGCTCTGTGTCAGCCTCTTAGTTATCAAACTTTATCAGAGGAGAGAGATCAAACTGTTCAGCTGCCTTTTTTTTTTGTTTTGAATGCTGAGCATCTGGTGTTTGATTGTGTATTGCCATGTAAGAACACAACAATCCTCGAACATTTTGATCACAAATAAATCTGTGTGAGGAAAAATGTCTTCCTGCTGGTAAATGTCTCCTTAGCTTTGATAAAAGGTACCGAAGACATCACATAGCACCTCAAATTGCCAAGGAAAGCAGAGACTCATGGCTTTCTTAGAGTTTGAAGAGGCTGCAAGATAATCTAATTTAATTCCCAGTCTAATTTACCTCTATCGGTTTCCAAGTGAAAAAGCTGATTTCCAGAGGGGAAAGTTAGTGTCACTGATCACCTCCTTAGGTAACAGTGAGTAGTATCAGACCAGGAGCAAAATTCTGGTCCCACTGATAACTGGATGACCAAGGCCGTCTTGCCTCTGTCTGGTCCTGGGGACAAAAGAGCCCTTCCACAGGCCAGTGTGGAGTTAAGGGACAGAACAGAGTAAAGAGAGACCAGGATTCATTATGTCTGAGGGCACCATCAGTATTCTGATTCCTAATATTCCCAGGGACTTGTGAGTTGGCATTTCTTATAGGAATCAAATGTGACACTTCATTTACTATTTAAATCAGCATGTGCTAAGTCACTTCAGTCATGTCCAACTCTGTGCAATCCTATGGACTGTAAACTGCCAGGCTCCTCTGTCCATGGGATTCTTCAGGCAAGAATACTGGAGTGGGTTGCTATTTCCTCCTGCAGGGGATCCTCCTGACCTAGGAACTGAACCTGTGTCTCTTATGTCTCCTGCACTGGCAGGCAGGTTCTTTACCACTAGCGCCACCTGAAGTCAGCATGGCTGGTCTGAAATAATAAGAAATAAAGTGAGATGTGAATTTAAAAACTATTCAAGCAAGAGAAACAATACTAATTAAACTTTAAAATGAGGAGGTGTAACAAGTACGATTCAGTCGCTGAGCTGTTGACAAATAGCTATTCTTTCCCTGGAGGCCCAGCACAAATTAAGTGGGGGCAGCATCTCCTAGTACAATAGGGGTGGAGCTGAAAGTTTTCCTGTTAAGAATCTCTTTCCCAATGAAGGAAATGCTCAACCTCTGAGCACTTGAGGGCTTCCTTCCAAAAGCACATATCCCAATTTTGATGTGGCTTGATTGGCTAATCCACTAATTCAAGAGTACCTAACTTTCACAAATTAACTGTCTAAAAGAAATGAATGGAGGAAAAATAAGATACAGTTATGTTGGTTATATGAGGCGATTAGAAGAAAGAAAAACTTTTACATATTAGTCACATCAAAAAATATGCTTCCCCAATGTAAAAAGTGTAGCCATTATGGAAATAAATATGATAGTTCCTCAGAAATTTAAAATAGAATTACCCTATGATCCAGCAATTCCACTTCTGGGTATATATTCAAAAAATTTAAAGCAAGGACTCCAAGAGATATTTGTCTACCCATGTTTATAGTAGCATTAATCACAATAGCCAAACGTGAAAGCAGCCCAAGTGTTCTTTAAGAGCTAAGTGGATGAACGCTATGTGTATATGCACAATAGGATATATTATCCAATCTTAAAAAGCAATGACTTTCTGACACACGCTACAACATGGATAAACCTTGAAAACATTACCAGACACAAAATGACAAATACTTGTATATGATTGTATTTGCATGCAGTACCTAGAGTAGTCAAATTCCTAGAGACAGAAAGTAAAGTGATTTCCAAGGCCTGGGGTTGGGAGGAAATGGGAAATTATTGTTTGATGGGTAAAGAGCAATTTAGAAGAGTGAAATAAGTTCTGAAGATGGGTGGTGATGATGGTTACACTGCAATGTGGATGGACTTAATTCCATTGAATTGTAACTTAAAACTATTTAAAATGGTGATTTTTATGTTACATATAGTCTACCACAAAAAAAAGAAAAGAAAATAATTGTTTCCTCTTCTGTACTATAGAGTTATCATTGGGGAACAGATGTCAAGCTGTAATGACATCCAGATCCCCTTGAATCCTGGTGGGCCTATGAATGCTCCCACCAATGGAAGGTGTGTAGGAATATCATATCACACTTCCACACCAAGGCACCTAAGAAGCAGCAGGCCTTCTCCAGTCTCTCTTTCACCATCTGCCAGGGTCACAAAGCAGTGCTGAGATCCTAAAGGAAGAAGGAGCCACAAGATGGAGGAAGCTGGGTCCCTGAATCACCATATGCTAGAGAATTACTTAAGATGGGAGAGTGAGAAATACAATTTTATTGGAAGTTACTGTAATTTTAGAGTTTATTATTACATTGACTAGCATTTCCCTGAACATTACATAAAGGAATTCAAGAACCTTTAATAAAGATAAGGCCAAGAACCACTGCTGGGAGAGGATTAGAGTTAGCAAGAGGTCACTGGAAATCAACAGATACAAGGATGGACATGGAGGTTGGATTTTGAACCAAGGGGTGAACTGATCCATTTTTAATGTGAGAGAATTTTTACAATAAAGATGGGACCAAAATAAAAATTAATGTGAAGAACATGTGACCTCAAGAAAGTGCCAAGAATTAGCTTCTGAATTACGAGAAAGAAAGTAATGGTGACCCCACCAGGGAGGTCAGTCTCTAAAAATGAATTGTATAATCACTAAATCTGTATACAAACAATCCATAAGGGCCCTTTCCAACTGTACTTTTATAACTGTAATTCTCACTTAGTTATACAGAATTCTAGCTTATTTATAAGATACCTGCTGATGCAGATAAATTGCCTAGAGTTAGGCCACAGGGAGTTTTGGGACACAAAAAAACTGATGAACACCAAATTTCACACAATTATAAGAAGTGAAAGCATATGCTGGAATTTTCTCACAGAATATTATAGTTGACTCTGAAGCTAGGGAGCAAGGCCGATATGTTTATTGACCCCAAAGCTTCTCCCAAAGGGTGTTGGAGTTACTCATTTACTTATGAACCATGTATAGTAATTATCTTTATTCTGGAAGAGCTTATATGTGTAGCTTGAAATAGCAAATAGAACATCCAAGTAAATTAGAATCAGAGAAAAGAATGCTTGGATTAAAAAATAGCAAATCATTAAAAAAAATCATCACTGGGTGCTGTGATGCCCCCAAGAAGCATCCAGGACTGTCTTTCCCAGTGCCTGTCTCCAGTGGTCCTTGGGGAGGAAGCTACTAAAAAAGAAAAAGAAGTGTGCAGTCTAATTCAAGGCAATAAACCAGCAGAAGCTTTCAAAGATTAAAGCAGGGAGACTCAGGGCAGAAATAAACAAACCCACAGCATCAGAGATTCCTCTTTTCAGTCATACAATGGAATAGGAATCAGCAGAGACCCAGTGCTAAAACTAGACTTCCCAGGTGCCTCAGTGGAAAACAATCTGCCTGCCAATGCAGGAGATGCAAGAGATGCAGGTTCAATCCCTGGGTTAGGAAAGTCCCCTGGAGGAGGAAATGGCAACCCACTCCAGTATTCTTACCTGGAGAATCCCATGGACAGAGGAACCTGGCAGGCTACAGTGCACAGGGTTGCAAAGATCCAAACACAACTGAGCATGAACACCTACACAGTGTAAAACTAGGTTTTGATCCCATATGAGACACAGAATTTTATCTGAAGAAAGTTCTAGTTGACATTTCTGTTTAGCAATACTCTAGATATGAAAGTATTCAGTAAGGTTGCAGGTGTCTAGGTAGATCACAGCCAAGGTCACTTATGTCCATGTGGGCTGCTGGAGACACTCACCCCATTGATGCACATCCCTGAAATCCAATTCACCAGGGACACAGAAACCTCACTAGTGAAAGCAGTTCACGTCCTGATTTAAGGGATTGGGGGAATTGTCTAAAAGAACCAACTTTCAGGAAGAAGCAATATGCCTCAGAATGGGAAATCCCCACTTATGGGGGAGTCAGGCAAGAGGCCCTCAGTTCAGCAATCACAGTGAGAGGAAAGCTGGCCATGTTGCTAGGGGTAGTGTGAGCTGTTCTTAAACAGTTGTGAACTTGAACTTTGACTTGCCTTTCTGGATAATATCCAGGCATCCTGGGATGGAGAGTATTAAAGGAACTCTTTCTTGGGTGGCCAAATAACTACACAGGAGCATCACACGCAAAAACCATGCCGAGAGGACAGCAGAAGAGATACTTTCCCACCCATTAGAAAGAAAGGCAGCATTTATTGTTTGTAGATTTCTTATGACGGTCATTCTGACCAGTAAGAGGTGACATCTCATTGTAGTTTTGACCTGCATTTCTGGTGTGAAGAAAAGGAAACCCTCCTATATTGTGAATGGGAATGTACAGCCACTATGGAGAACAGTATGGCAGTTCCTTAAAAAATTAAAAATAGAGCTACCATGTGTGCATGCGTGGTTCGACTATTTGCAACCCATATAATCCAGCAATCCCACTCCTCAGCATATGTTCAGAGAAAACTGTTACTCAAAAAGATATGCACATTCCAATATTCGTAGCAGCACTGTTTACAATCGCCAAGAAATAGAAGCGACATAAATGTCCATTGACAAAGGAATAAAGAAGATGTGATACATACACACAATGAAATAATATTCAGCCATAAAAAATAAGGAAATAATGCCACTTGCAGCAATACGGATGGACCTGGAGATTATTATACTGCATGAAGTCAGACAAAGACAAATACCATATGATATCACTTATATGTGGAATCTAAAAAATAGTACAAGTGAACTTACTTACAGAACAAAAAGTCACAGATGTAGAAAACAAATTCATGGTTACCAGGGTGGAGAGATGGAGAGGGATAATTTGGGAGATTGAGATTGAGACATATATAACCAATTCTTTTTGCTGTACAGTGAAGCTAACACAACATTGTACATAAATCGGCTATATTTCAATAAAAATTAAAATAAAATTTTAAAGATAAAGAAAAAGACAGAGGCACTAGGAATATTTTAGAATTTTTATTTTTATTAGATACCAACACAAAAATAGTGAACTGAATTAGGTAACCTATATTGCCACTGTTACACATGAAATAATTGTTTCTTCCTTAAATCCCATTTTTCTTAGAATACAGGGGAAGGATGAATTACAACTATTTTATAATGTAATGCTGATATTTTTTCATAACATATAGAAGATACAAGTAAAATTTTCTGCTCTATTCAGAATACCTGTTTTATGTAAAGTACTTCTTCATTGCCAGTTGTAAATGTTGGAAGCATTATTCTTTTTTCTGCTGTATAAGCCTGTGGGTTTCATGCTTGCAATTTATGTTGGTCATCATTCAACCTATGTGTTAGGCAATTAAGTTTTATGCAAATTAAAATTTCAACTATTAAAGAAGAAAGAAAGGCAAACACCTATTCGTGAGTGGAAGTCAAGAAGGTGAGGGGGTAATAGATGGTACCTCAAGGAATATTTGAGGCTGTCATAGATCAAGGCTACTGTATGGATGCAGCTGGTCCAATAAACAACACAGAATCAACCCTGGATAGGAGACATAGGTCTCCCTGGATAGGAGACAGGGAAATTGAGTCAAGAAGCACAGAATGACTCAGGCCAACAATTGACAAACTTTGAGGTTTCAGGGCCCTCTACAGCCTTACTAATTACTGAGCGCCCCAAAGACGGTTTGTTTATGTGAGTTACATCTATTAATATTCACTGTTAGACGCTAAAAGTATCAGTTGCTCAGTCATGCCCAACTCTTTGCGACCCCCATGGACTGCAACCCATCAGGCTACCTCTGTCCATGGGACTTTTCCAGGTGTGGTTTGCCATTTCCTTTTCCAGGGGATCTTCCTGACCCAGGAATCAAACCTGGGTCTCCTGTACTTCAGGTAGATTCTTTACTGACTGAGCTGCCAATGGAACTCCAGAAGCTAAAAATGGTCATTTAAAAATATTTATTTATTCACTTAAATAAGAATAATTAAATCCATTACATGTTAACATTTTTTTATATAAAAAGTAACTACATTATCACTAACAAGGAATTATTATGTTTCATTTGGAATATCTCTCTTTACTATCTGACTTATTTTTTTATTGTTTTTTTTTATTGTTTTTGCCATACATTGTCATGATATCACCATGGGTTTACATATGCTTCCCCTTCAGAAGCCCCTCCCTCCTCCCTGCCCCCCCCCCCGGGAAATCTCGCTGCACCAGCCCCGAGCATCAATCCTGGGGTGGCGATTGATTAGACACATGACAATTAACATGCTTCAATGCCCTTCTCCCATATCATCCCACCCTTACCCTCATCCACAAAGTCCACGAGTATATTCTATACATCTGCGTTCCTTTTGCTGTCTCGCATGTTGGGTTCTCATTACCATCTTTCTAAATTCCATATATATGCGTAAACATACTGTATTGTTGTTTTTGCTTCTGGCTTACTTCACTCTGGATAATGGGCTCCAGTTCGGTCCATCTGAGTAGAATTGATTCAAATGAATTTTTTTTTAATGCTGAGTAATATTCCATTGTGTATATATACCACAGCTTTCTTATCCATTCGTCAGTTGATGGGCATCTAGGTTGCTTCCATGTCCTGGCTATTGTAAACAATGCAGCGATGAACATTGGGGTGCACGTGGCTCTTTCAATTCTGGTTTCCTCGGTGTATATGCCCAGCAGTGGGATTGCCGGGTCATATGGCAGGTCTATTTGCAGCTTTTTAAGGAACCTCCACACTGTTTTCCATAGTGGCTGTACTAGTTTGCATTCCCACCAACAGTGTAAGAGGGTTCCCTTTTCTCCACATCCTCTCCAGCATTTATTGCTTGTAGACTTTTGGATGGCAGCCATTCTGACTGGTGTAAAGTGGTACCTCATTGTGGTTTTGATTTGCATTTCTCTGATAATGAGTGATGTTGAGCATCTTTTCATGTGTTTGTTAGCCATTTTTATATCTTCCTTGGAGAAATGTCTGTTAAGTTCTTTGGCCCACTTTTTAATTGGGTTGTTTATTTTTCTAGAATGGAGCTGCAGGAGTTGTTTGTAAATTTTTGAGATTAATTGTTTGTCTGTTGCTTCATTGGCTATTATTTTCTCCCATTCTGAAGGCTGTCTTTTCACCTTGCTTATAGTTTCCTTTGTTGTGCAAAAGCTTTTAATTTTAATTAGGTCCCATTTGTTTATTCGTGTTTTTATTTCCAATATTCTGGGAGGTGGGTCATGAAGTATCCCGCTTTGGGTTATGGCAGAGAGTGTTTTGCCTATGTTATCCTCTAGGAGTTTTATAGTTTCTGGTCTTATGCTTAGATCTTTGATCCATTTTGAGTTTATCTTTGTGTATGGTGTTAGAAAGTGATCTAGTTTCATTCTTTTACAAGTGGCTGTCCAGTTTTCCCAGCACCACTTGTTAAAGAGGTTGTCTTTTCTCCATTGTATATTCTTGCCTCCTTTGTCAAAGATAAGGTGTCCATAGATGCGTGGATTTATCTCTGGGCTTTCTATTTTGTTCCATTGATCTATATTTCTGTCTTTGTGCCAGTACCATACTGTCTTAATGACTGTGGATTTGTAGTATAGCCTAAAGTCAGGTAGGTTGATTCCGCCAGTTCCATTCTTCTTTCTCAAGATTGCTTTGGCTATACGAGGTTTTTTGTATTTCCATACAAATTGAGAAATTATTTGTTCTAATTCTTTGAAGAAGACCTCTGGTAGCTTGATAGGAATTGCATTGAATCTATAGATTGCTTTAGGTAGTATACTCATTTTCACTATATTGATTCTTCCAATCCACGAACACGGCACATTTCTCCATCTGTTTGTGTCCTCCTTGATTTCTTTCATCAGTGTTTTATAGTTTTCTATATACAAGTCTTTTGATTCTTTAGGTAGAAATACTCCTAAGTATTTTATTCTTTTTGTTTCGATGGTGAATGGGATTGTTTCCTTAATTTCTCTTTCTGATTTCTCACTGTTAGTGTATAGGAATGCCAGGGATTTCTGTGTGTTGATTTTGTATCCTGAAACTTTGCTATATTCACTGATTAGCTCTAGTAATTTTCTCGTAGAGTCTTTAGGGTTTTCAATATAGAGGATCATGTCATCTGCAAACAGAGAGAGTTTTACTTCTTCTTTTCCAATCTGTATTCCTTTGATTTCTTTATCTGCTCTGATTGCTGTGGCCAAGACTTCCAAAACTATGTTGAATAGTAGTGGTGAGAGTGGGCACCCTTGTCTTGTTCCTGATTTCAGGGGGAATGCTTCCAGCTTTTCACCATTGAGGATAATGTTTGCTGTGGGTTTGTCATATATAGCTTTTATTATGTTGAGGTATGTTCCTTCTATTCCTGCTTTTTGGAGGGTTTTTATCATAAATGGATGTTGAATTTTGTCAAAGGCTTTCTCTGCATCTATTGAGATAATCATGTGATTTTTATTTTTTAATTTGTTAATGTGGTGTATTACATTGATCGATTTACGAATGTTGAAGAATCCTTGCATCCCTGGGATAAAGCCTACTTGATCATGATGTATGATCTTTTTGATGTGTTGTTGGATTCTATTTGCTAGAATTTTGTTGAGGATTTTTGCATCTAAGTTCATCAGTGATATTGTCCTGTAGTTTTCTTTTTTGTGGCATCTTTGCTGGGTTTTGGAATTAGGGTGATGGTGGCCTCATAGAATGAGTTTGGAAGTTTACCTTCCTCTGCAATTTTCTGGAAGAGTTTGAGTAGAATAGGTGTTAGCTCTTCTCTAAATTTTTGGTAGAATTCAGCTGTGAAGCCATCTGGTCCTGGGCTTTTGTTTTTTGGAAGATTTCTGATTACGGTTTCAAATTCCGTGCTTGTGATGGGTCTATTAATATTATCTATCTCTTCCTGGTTTAGTCTTGGAAAGTTGTACTTTTCTAGGAATTTGTCCATTTCATCCAAATTGTCCAGTTTATTTGCATATAGTTGCTGATAATAGTCTCTTATGATCCTTTGTATTTCTGTGTTTTCTGTTGTGATCTCTCCGTTTTCATTTCTAATTCTGTTGATTTGGTTCTTCTCCCTTTGTTTCTTGATGAGTCTGGCTAACGGTTTGTCAATTTTATTTATCTTCTCAAAGAACCAGCTTTTGGCTTGGTTGATTTTTGCTATGGTCACTTTTGATTCCTTTGCATTTATTTCTGCCCTGATCTTTAAGATTTCTTTCCTTCTACTAGACCTGGGCTTCTGCATCTCTTCC
>ML663009.1:30952866-30995178 GCA_007570785.1 Antilocapra americana | reverse complement strand
GATTTGTTGGTTATTCAGCAGTGTGTTGTTGAGCCTCCATATGTTGGAAGTTTTGAAAGGTTTTCTCCTGTAGTTTATATCTAATCTCACTGCATTGTGGTCAGAAAAGATGCTTGGGATGATTTCAATACTTTTGAATTTATCAAGGTTAGATTTATGGCCCAGGATGTGATCTATCCTGGAGAAGGTCCCGTGTGCACTTGAGAAAAAGGTGAAATTCCTTGTTTTGGGGTGGAATGACCTATAGATATCAATTAGGTCTAGTTGGTCTATTGTTTCATTTAAAGTTTGAATTTCCTTGTTACTTTTCTGTCTAGTTGATCTATCCATTGGTGTGAGTGGTGTATTAAAGTCTCCTGCTATTATTGTGTTGTTGTTGATTTCCCCTTTCATATTTGTTAGCATTTGCCTTACATATTGTGGAGCTCCTATGTTAGGTGCATAAATATTTATAATTGTTATTTCTTCTTCCTCGATTGATCCTTTGATCATTATGTAATGTCCATCTTTATCTCTTTTCACTGCCTTTATTTTAAAGTCTACTTTATCAGATATGAGTATTGCCACTCCTGCTTTCTTTTGGTCTTTATTTGCATGGAATATCTTTTTCCAGCCTTTAACTTTCAGTCTATATGTGTCCCTAGGTTTGAGGTGGGTCTCTTGTAGACAACATATATAGGGGTCTTGTTTCTGTATCCAATCGGCCAATCTTTGTCTTTTGGTTGGGGCATTCAGCCCGTTTACATTTAAGGTAATTATTGATAAGTATGATCCCGTTGCCATTTATTTTATTGTTTTGGGTTCCAGATTATCTATCCCATCCATGTTTCCTATCTGGGCAAGTTCCTTTAGCATTCGTTGGAGGGCTGGTTTGGTGTTACTGAATTCTCTCAGTTTCTGCTTGTCTGAGAAAATTTTGAATTCTCCTTCAAATTTGAATGAGATCCTTGCTGGGTAGAGTAGTCGGGGTTGTAGATTGTTTTCTTCCATGACTTTAAGTATGTTTTGCCATTCCCTTCTGGCCTGAAGCGTTTCTGTTGAGAGATCAGCTGTTATCCTTATGGGATTCCCCTTGTGAGTTATTTTTTTGCTTCTCCCTTGCTGCTTTTAATATTTGGTCTTTGTATTTGATATTTGCTAATTTGATTAATATGTGTCTTGGGGTGTCCCACTTGGGGTTCATTCTATTTGGGATTCTCTGTGTTTCTTGGACCTGAGTGGCTATTTGCTTCCCCAATTTAGGGAAGTTTTCAACAATTATCTCTTCAAGAATTTTCTGATGGTCTTTCTTTTTGTCTTCTTCTTCTGGGACTCCTATGATTCGAATATTGGTGCGTTTAATATTGTCCCAGAGGTCTCTAAGATTGTCCTCATTTCTTTTAATTCTTTTTTCATTTTTCCTTTCTGTTTCATTTATTTCTGTCATTCTGTCTTCTACCTCACTTATTCTGTCTTCTATCTCTGTTATTCTACTGTTGGTTCCCTCCAGGGTGTTTTTGATCTCATTTATTGCATTATTTATTGTATTTTGACTCTTTTTCATTTCTTCTAAGTCCTTGTTAAAGCTTACCTGCATCTTCTCAATCCTTGCCTGCAGGTTATTGAGCTGCAACTCCAACTTATTTTCCAGGTTTTGGATCATTTTCACTATCATTATTCGGAATTCTTTGTCAGGTAGACTTCCTATCTCTTCGTCTTTTGTTTGGTCTAGGGGGTATTTATCCTATTCCTTTACTTGCTGGGTATTTCTCTGCCTTTTCATCTTGTTTATCTTGCTGTGTTTTCCCTTCATTGTGGGGATTCCTCTCTGTGGGAGGGGTTGGATGTGTGGTTTGTCGAAGTTTCCTGGATGGGAAGGCTTGTGTGGTTTTCTGGTGGGTGGGTCTAGGTTTCCTCACTGTTACTCCTCCCGTCGGCAATGGGTCGCCCCTCCAGATGCCCGATGTCCTCTGCCAGCATTCAGTTCCTGTTTTTTGCTACTATCTGACTTAAAAGAAGACATCTGGATTCTTAAGTCTGCTATTACATTCAATTTTTAGGATATACTATTTTATTTGAAAGATATGAAGAAAAACTGTCTCACAAAGATGGGTAGTTGGAAAATGGAGTAATATTTTAGTAGTCTTTTCAGTGAACTGTGGACAGGTCTTTTCTAACACTATACCAAAACTCACTGAGGAGTAGTATCTTACAAGTTAGTTGCAAGTGGAATCTGAAACATATCACTGAACTTATTCTACTCTGTTCCATTAATATCTATTGTCTTGCACAATGAATGGCTCTTTTTCACATGCATGATTTTGTAATGTAATGTACTGCTCATTGGAAAATGTTGGTTCACTGAGTTATGCTGATCTTCCAAATGTTGGCTACATTTTATTATCCAGTATTAAAAAATAACTTTAAATGTCTCCCCTTATCCTCTCAGGAAAGTCTTGAGAGGAGAATGAATTAACAAGGAAACTCACAGTAATAGATAAAAGTTTTCTACATTTTAATTTTCATGCAAATGCTAATCATTGGCAACAAACAAAATGATTTAAAGAGAAACGGTTTCTTGAAGAGAAAGACTTACTTTCTCTTACTTTCATGTTTGAAGAATATATCTTCCAAATAACCAAGTCTAAATACCTGTAATTTGTCTGATAGTCATACTTTCCAGAAAAAAATGTTGTTTTATCAAAGAAAAAGTTGTTAGGTCACAGCTCAAACAATTACATAAGTGCTTTTTCTCAACATGATCTTTGTACTTCAGTACACAACAGAATGCTTTATATATATAACCTATTTCATCATCCAGAATATTAAAAATGATACATATGCAAAGTTCAAGATTTAATAAAATTAATACCTCATACTGCATCACTGAGAACATTCTTCAGTAAAATAGATTGTTTTGATGTAAATATGTGGCAGTGAAAAAAAACCTCTATGAAATTTTGTGCCACTGCTTTGATTCATGCTAGGCCATCGGTGCTTCTACCTACGAATAATTTTATGTCATCAGTACAAATGTCAACGCAGTGAGGGAAAAAATCAGCTCATACAACTCAATATCAAAAACCAAACAACCCAATTTAAAAATGAATGGAAGACGTGAATAGACATTTTTCCAAAGGGGACATGCAAATAACCAACAGGCACATAAAAGAATGCTCAACATCACTAATAATCAGAAAAATGCAAATCAAAATCACAATGAGATATCATCTCATACCTATCACAACAGCTATCATCAAAAAGAATACACCAAATGGTGGTGAGGGTGTTGGTGGGAATGTAAACTAAAAATAGAACTATTAATACTATAAAACCCAGAAATTCCACTCTTGGGTATATATTTGAAAAAAGTGAAAATTCTAATTGAAAAGATACATGCACCCCAAAATTTTCACAGCAGCATTATTTGCAATAGCTAAGATATGAAAGAAACCTGTGATCATCAATAGATGAATGGATAAAGAAGACGTGGTATGTGTGTATACATATATACATATACACATATATATATGTATATATATATATATATTTCTACAAGGGAATATTACTCAGCCATAGGAAAGAATGAAATTATACTATGTTGCAACAGTGTGGATGGACCTAGAGAGTATCATACTTAGCGAAAGGACAGAGGAAAACAAATACTCTATGTTATCACGTATATATGGAATATAAACAATAAAACAGCTAAATATAGGCAGCAAAACAGAAAAAGACTCACAGATGTAAAGAACAAGCTAGTGGTTGTTTAAATTGGGTTCTTTGGTTCTTGATATTGAGTTGTATGAGCTGATTTTTTTCCCCACTGTGCTGACATTTGTACTGATGACATAAAGTTATTCGTGGGTGGAAGCACCGATGGCCTAGCATGAATCAAAGCAATGGCACAAAGTTTTATAGAGAATTTTTGGGAGAGGGAAGAGTGGGAAACATAAGGATATAGATTAATAGATATCAACTCCTGTGTATAAAATATATAAGCAGCAAAGATATTTTATAGCACAGGGAAATACGGCCATTGTTTTATAATAACTTTAAACGTTGCTGCTGTTCAGTGACTAAGTCATTCGACTTTTTGTGGCCTGGTGTACTGTAGCATGCCAGGCTCCCCTACCCGTCACTATCTCCCAAAATTTGCTCAAATTCATATCCATTGAGTCAGTGATACTATCTAACCATCTCATCCTCTGTCACCCCCTTCTCCTTCCACCTTCAATCTTTCCCAGCATAAGGAGAATATAATCTATAGAAATATTGAATCACTATGTTGTACATCTGAAACTAACATAATGTAAATCAACTTTACTTCAATTTTTAAAAATAACCAAAAGTAGACAAGATGATCAATGCATTTGAGGTGGTTTTTGTAGCTCTTAAAAAGTACTTTGGATTTCATTTTCCCTTACAATTGTATTTTCACCACTACCCACTCCCAGCCCACCAAATCAGACCTTCCTTTCTTACTCATATCACACACTGAAATGCTCTACTTTCTCTTTCTCCCACCCAATCTCTGGTTTTCTCCCACCCAATCTCTGGTTTTCTCCCAAAGCCCAGGTCCAGAACTATCTCGCTGTAAAATACACATATACTTTCTCTTTTCCTAACTTATACCACTCTGTATCTAATAACATGTTTATTTGCATATTTCATATTCTTTGCTGATTGTTTTTGACTCTCTACACTGAAATCTCACAGGGTATGACTTCCCTTAATGTTTTTTCAAAATGAAGTCTTATTTCTATTTGTAATAAGATTTATAAATAAAATAAAATGTGAAGAAGGAAGTAAATTCAGTCCCATCAACTGGAGAATTAATCATACTAACATTTTGATTAATACATTAATAGACAAGTCACCTTTTATACACATACACACACACACATACATCCACGCCTACATAAAATTTTAAATAAATTAGGTCACATCCTAAAAGCTGCTTTTAACCTTTTTATTTTTGATGAATCTTCTTTTCATTTAGTAGTTAATTATGAGTATCTTTTCAGGTTGATAAGCATAATTTATAATGACTGTGAAGTTTACCATTGTACAGATAGGCAATGATTTATTTAACCCAGACTCCCACTGATGGGCATTTAATTGTTTCTAACTTTTGTTATTATAAACAATACTGAGATAAACAGCTTTGTACAAATGCCTTTTCACATTTTTCTAATAATATCATTAGAATAAATTCCTAGAATTTTAACTGTTTAATGAAATTATTTTGTTTTCTTCATTTCATTTCCTATAACACTGCATCTAGAACTAAGCACAAAGAAAATACAACCCACAAAGCCTAAAGGTAAATACAGCCTGACAGATAAAGGATGTCTCCAACATACAAACACTGAATATCAAATAGAATTGTAGATAAATATTTTTTTGAGAGAGAACTACTCAGTCTAAATCTAAACACCCTGTGTCTTCTCAGGAAAATGTCCCCCCTTTTTCTTTTTCATTCAAAGGAGTTTTTTTTTAATATTGATTAAAAAATAGAGCAAGTTAACAATTTGCTGTTTTTTTTTTTTTAATGCTTGAATGACACGTTTATCAATTAAAACCATTGACAGAAACCTACAGAAACCAGGAAGGGAAAATGATTGCTTTGTATTCTGATTCAGAGTCCAGATACATTTTTCTCTAGTAGCATCAGTGACTGGTTTAAATATCAGTTTACAAAAACCTCTTTAACCTAAAATGTACCTCTCTGTGTTCATGATACAATGTTAACAATATAGATTCAAATTCAATGTACTGTTTCTATGAAAAATGTATGCTCCATCACAACCACCTAAAATAAAACTAATCCAATCATAATCTGGGCCTGCTGGTACAAGTATATTTATCATT
Source organism: Antilocapra americana (assembly GCA_007570785.1). Taxonomy (NCBI): domain Eukaryota; kingdom Metazoa; phylum Chordata; class Mammalia; order Artiodactyla; family Antilocapridae; genus Antilocapra; species Antilocapra americana. The sequence goes on along the minus strand of ML663009.1, from coordinate 30,989,325 downwards.
TACTTTGGTTAAATGCTTGCTACTGATGTTTTTTGTCAAAGCATCCCCGCAGTGTGGACCTCCGTATCTTTATCATAAAATAAGAGTGGCCAAAAACAAATTCAAATGAACATTCTAGTAATAAAATTCTATGATTCTGTTATAGGATAGGGGATCCCTTCCAGGGCCCGAAACTAGGTCTTGTCTAACACTCAGAAATGAATGGTTCGAGGAGACACATCTGCTGACAAAGCAAGAGACTTTATTGGGAAAGGGCACCCGGGTGGAGAGCAGTAGGGTAAGGGAACCCAGGAGAACAGCTTTGTCACATGGCTTTTGGTCTTGGGTTTTATGGTGATGAGATTAGTGGTCTTGAGCCAATCATTCTGACTCAGAGTCCTTCCTGGTGGTGTACACCTTGTTCAGCCAAGATGGATGCCAGAGGGAAGGAGTCAGAGGTGGTCAGACAGGTGGTGTCTTCTTTTGACCTTTCCCGAACTCTTCTGGTTGGTGGAGCCTTGTTAATTCCGTGTTCCTTACCAGGACCTCCTATCATAAAACAATTCACACAAATGGTTACTATCGTGCCTGGCCAGGGTGGGCGATCAATCAGTGGGTTTCAATCAGTGTGCTTCCCCTAAAAATCCTATGAATTCTTAAGAAACAGATTTCCTGGAAATAACTGTTCATTGAAGAATATTTACTCTTTTCTGGAACCCAATTAGACTAAATGAAATTATTAGATTTTAAATGACTTGGAAGGAACCCTATATAACATTAGTTGCTAAGGACTTTTTATGTTAATCATAACTATTAGAATGTAGAAAGGAAGAATCACTTGTCTATAATGTAAGTGAATTTTAAAAAATAATGTGTGTAAATATTTTCTAAAATAAAATGGTTTGACGAAGACTCCCACCATCAACCAAGATAGAAAAAACAGGGACTAGATTATCTTACCAAATGAAGTAATTTTAAAACTGGAAAAAAATATGAAAAGACAGTTTTCAACATATTGGACATAAAGAACACCAAGGATAGTTATCTCTGAGAGCTAGGAAAGCAAAGAAGTAAGCCCTATGATTACAACAACTGACTTCCTGGAGAGAATTCACATGCAACAGCACAGGGAGGGGAAAACTAAGAAGATTTGAGTAAGCTCTCTGAACTGAAAAGACAGCTGGGACAGAGGAAAAACAAGGAGGCTAGACTTCACAGAGCATAATATTGATGAGAAGAGAGCTGCACAGAGAGAGAACTCCAGAGATCTATAGAGATCTTCTTTAAATCTCCAGTTAGGTACTTATCAGCACATGTGCAAAGAGACTATCCAGGACTGTAGAATAAAAGACTCAAAATGATTTATTTTAGAAATTGGTTTAAACAATTAGAGAAGTTCCAAGGAGTCAGAGAAGTCCCAAGATCTGCCATCTGCAAGCTGGAAAATCAAGAAAGTCAGGGTTGTAATTCAGTCCAAGTCCAAAGGCTAGAGAACTGGAGAGCCAATAGTGTAAGCCATGGTCCAAGTCTGAAAGCCCAAGGACCAGGAGCACTGATACACCAACATGGGGGAAGATGGATGTCCCAACTAAAGCAAAAAGAGCAAATTCGCCTTTCATCTACCTTTTTGCTCTATTCATGCCCTCGGTGGAATAGATGGTGCCCACCCACATCGGTGATGTTCTTTATTCAGTCTACCATCTCACATGCTAATTTTCAGAAACATCTTCACAGACACACCCAAAAATAAAGTTTTAGCTCTCTGGACATCCCTAATCAAGCTGATATGTATAATTAACCATCACCCATAGAGCAAACAAAAAAGATTTTATATCAGTAGGAGAGGAAAATTTACCCTAGCTTAAATGAGCTCTGTTACATCTAACAAAGTTTAATATCACTACCAAAAGGACTGAGCTATTTCAAAGAAAATTAACTGCATCATGAAACTACAATAAGAACATTTGCAAAAACAAAGAGTATTCCAATGTCTAAAATTTGTAATGTCTAGAATCAAACCTAAAATAACCTAGCCATGAAAAGAAGTAGAAAAAATCAACTCAAAATGAGAAGAATTATCAGTAAATTGGTACCAACCAGAAATGACAACGGTGACATAATTAGCATTCAAGGACTTTAACACACTTATTAAAACTGTGCTACATATGTTCAAGAAGCTGGAAGAAAGACTGAGGATATTAACTTGAGATATTGAAAACATAGAAAAGTACCCACATTGATCTCCTAGAAATCAGAACTCTCTAATGTCTGGATTGAAAAATACACCAAGGCAAATTAACACTAGGTTTTGCCTTACAGAGGAATAGACTGGGATATTTAAAGACAAAGCAATGCAGACTACACAAATTAAAACAGACAGGAAAGACACCAAAAAGGAAAGCAGTGAACGCTCAGTGAGCTGTTAGACAACTGTGGATACCCTAATAAAGTGCAACTGTAATCTCCGAAGGAGGAAAAGGAGAGCAAAGTGTGAAATGAAAATATCTCCTGCTATATTAGTAAACAAGAAATGTCACAGCCATCGGTGACTTCTGGCCTCCAAATGTTAACAAGGGCTCCCAAAACTGTAATCCAGTGGAGGCTGCCACCCGCATGGTGATTGCTGAGGAGCTGGGGGGATGCAAGAAGCAAGGAAATAGGACTGGCCCCATAACTGAGGTGCATACGAAAGGAATGAATTCAGTGAGTCCAGAAACTTACATATCCCCATACACAGAATGCTAAATTCCTTAACCTGATACCTGACCTTTGATTTTCAGACCCCCTTTGTTGTAAACTGGTAAGGATGATCAGTCCTGGGTGTTCATTGGAAGGACTGATGTTGAAGCTGAAACTCCAATACTTTGACCACCTCATGTGAAGAGTTGACTCATTGGAAAAGACCCTGATGCTGGGAAGGATTAGGGGCAGGAGGAGAAGGGGACGACAAAGGATGAGATGGCTGGATGGCATCACCGACTCGATGGACACTGGTTTGGGTGGACTCCGGGAGTTGGTGATGGACAGGGAGGCCTGGCGTGCTGCAGTTCATGGGGTCACAAAGAGTCGGAGATAACTGAGCGACTGAACTGTACTGAGGCATTTATCCCAGTAAAATGAAAACTTATATTCAAAATGAATGAAAACTTGAAATATAAATGAAAACTTCATACAAAAACCTGTAAATGAATATTTTTAACAGTTGTATCCCCAATAACCAAAAATTGGAAACAACCCAAATAGCCTTTAATGGATAAGTAGTTGAACAAATTGTGGATCATCCATATCTTGGAATATCATTCAGCAACAAAAGGAATGAACTATTGATATGTGTAGCTTAGACAAACTTCTAGGAAATAATGCTAAATGAAAAGAGCTAATGCTAAATGAAAAGAGCAGTACTCAAAAGATTAAATACTATATGATTCTATTTATTTACTATCCTTGAAATAACATAATTATAGAGGTGAAAGAGAGATTAGTGGTTGTCAGGGCTCAGGGATTAGGACGGAGAGGGTAATGTCACTATAAAATGCCAGAGAGTCTATAATGAAGGTAGTTACACAAATACCACTATTAGACTTTTGATAACATTACATAGAATTTACAAGAAGGCAAGAACAGGGTCTCATTCTAAATAAGCAGTGGTGGGAGATGTGAAGTGTTTAAAACATGTCTGAAAATTATTTGACACCCTGCCCATCCAAAAGATGTAACCTGATTTTCTTCCCCTTGAATTACAGGCCAAGATAGTGATTCACTTCTAACAAACAGAATATAGTGGAAGTGGTGCTGCATAACTACAGCCATATGTAGTGTGTGTGTGTGTGTGTGTGTGTGTACAACTTGTGAAAGTGTTAGTCACTCTGTCACGCCCAGCTCTTTGTGACCTGAGGCTCTTCTGTCCATGGGATTTCCCAGGCAAGAATACTGAAGTAGGCTGCCGTGCCCTCTTCCAGGGGATCTTCCCAACCCAGGGATCGAACCCACATCTCTTATGTCTCCTGCATTGGCAAGTAGGTTTTTTACCACCAGCACCACCTGGGAAGCCCTCCACATGCCCCACAGTGTGGCCAGAAAGAAAAGGAGTCACTGTCAGGTCCTGGCCACATTGCCCCTATGAAAGAACTTGGCAGTACACTGCATTCTTCCTTAAGGCTAGCAGGACCCTGACACTTTATTTTATTTTAAAAGTTTCACATGTTCAAGTCAGGCCCACCCAGGTTAATTCAGTAAAAGTGAACTGATTACAAACTTGATAATGAGAGTGAAATCCCAGTATTTTCACACATTCCACTTACTCAAGGAGGGGAAATAATACAGAGCAAGTATATCTATGGGGGGTCAGGGATTTTAGGAACCATCTTAGAATCCTTCCTACCAAAGTTCATCTTTCTCTAAATATAGGGTCCATCATTGTTAATGTAAACATTGATGTGTGGCTAAGACTGATAAAATGTTTTTTCCTATGCCTAATACTTTCATTTATTTGAATATTTAGAAATTGACTCTGTAGGACTTCAAAAAACTTTTTAAGACAGAGTATAATTAGCGTAATATCATTGAAAATGGAAAGATAAAAGGCAAATAGCAGAAGTAAGACAGATGATAGAAAGTTCTGTCTGAACAAAAAACCCATCTCTATATTTCTTAGCTTCTAAAGAAGAGATGGAAATAAGGTGAGCTCTGTTCAAGTACATCTTACTTGCTAGCAGGAAACATGGATATCATAAGAAAGACAACTCTTGTCTTGAGATCTGAAGGATTTTTCCCTATCATTCTTCACAAAAGGAAATTTGAATAATAGTGGTCTCAATGGCAGTTTCCATTTTACGAAATTCAGATCTTTTTCAAATACAGCTTTCAATTCTTTATGAAATCGGAGAGCAAGAAGAATAGTCCCACAAATGTAAATATATTCCAGGTATTGCAAGCATTTATGTGAGTTAACCCATTGAACCTCCACAATAACCATATAAGGTAAGTATTATTATGATCATCTTTATTAATGGAAGAACTTGAGAGGTTAGGTAATTTCCTCTTGTTTGATTGGATAAAGAGATGCATTTTGGAAAATAATGAGGAGCTAATATTTCATCGGGGTCTTGTGAGTGTGTACTAAGTCGCTTTAGTTGTGTCTGACTCCTCTGGACTATAGCTTGCCAGGCTCCTCTGTCCATGGAATTTTCCAGGTAAGAATATTGGAGTGGGTTGCCATGTCCTCCTCCAGGGGATCTTCCCGACCCAGGGATTGAACCCATGTTTCTATGTCTCTTGCATTGGCAGGAGGGTTCTTTATCACTAATGCCACCTGGGAAGCCCTCATCAAGTCTCTTAGAGATTGCCAAGTATTGACTGCTTCTATCCAGCTTTAAACAAGAGATGAATGTTGATTCTTAATCGAGACCAATAGCACGTCTTAAGGTGACACAGTGGTAAAGAATCCACCAGCCAATGCAGGAGACATAGTTCAATCCTGGATTGGAAAGACTCCCTAAAGTAGGAAATGGCAACCTACTCCAGTATTCCTGCCTGGACAGTTCTATGCACTGAGGAGCCCAATGGGCTACAGTTCATGGGGTCGCAAAGAGTCGAACACAATTGCACAAATGAGCACAGCACTTCTTGAAGAGCTGCTGATTGAATAGAAGAAATCCATGTGCTCTATCATCTAAAGGTAGGATGTAGGATACTTAAATGGGCAAAGATCATGTTTAATTGGAAAAATTGAAAAGCTAGACTTATATTATTGCCTTATTGGGAAGGAACCCCTTTTCCAGATGGAGGTGAGGAGATGGGCAAACTGCCAAATTAGAGTATAGGAAAACATAAATTTACGCATGTTTGTGTGCACTGAGATGCAAAAGAGGCATAAGAGTAACCCTAGGCCTCTTTTCAGAAAATAGTGATAGAAAAGGAAGAGAAAGAAGAAAGAATAGGACCACTGAAGCGAAATTAAGCAATGGTATTAAAAAGCAACAACAACCATAAAAGTTATGGTACTGCTTTGTTTCCTACCGGACTAGGAGACAAATACTCAAGTCCTAATTTTGTCACTCTGTCCTCAAGCAGACCCATCCAACCTGCTCAAGCTTCACAGTCCTCTTCACTGAAATGAAGCTTTTGCTAATCCCAGCTATTACTTCAAAGAGTTTTATTGATATCATTCGTTCATTCATAAAACTTTACCTGACACATTTTATGTATCAGGAGTGGTTCTAAATAATGGAAATAAAAAATAAAAGACTCAATATTTACCCCAATAGCTTTAAATCCTTTCAGAAGAAGGCCCATAAGGATAGAGTGAGGATTTAAAAACTGATATATATGGACAGTCTCTAATTTCACGGTATTCACAGGGTAACAGAGAACGGAATCAGTCTTAAAGAGGCACATAAAATAGATTGTGACAGGTTGATGTGTAGTGAAAAGTGGTGGCTTGTGGAGGCTAACTCCCAGCCTCAATACTCAAAGTGAGAAGGAGTTGATGACGCACAAGCAGAGAAACAGGAGGCAGAGTGAATGGGTGAGGGGTAGAGAAAATGTTGGAAGAGACAAGTGAAAAGAGCAGAGCTTCTGAATTACCAACCCCTGAGTGCAAATGTAAGATGTGTTGTTTACTGCCTCAGTAACGACAGGTACTTTGCAGGATTATTATGAGGATTGAAGACAATTTATGGAAAATAGCAAAAACTCAATAAGTGGTAGTTAGTAAAATAATACTTATTTCAGCTAGTGAGAGCCTGTGTAAAGCATGAGATCATGAGAAAATATTATCATGGAATGGAGATATGGAACAAGAGGTAAGACTACCAGGATTCCAGGTAAGAAGTGGGGAAGACTCACCTTAAGTAATGGCAATATGATTGTTGGCATGGGGGAGAACACGAAAGGGTGACATCCCTAGAACATTGTAAGGATGACATTTGCTTAATGTGGCCTCCTGGTTACATGCTGGTGCTCCTCACAGAGATGGAAAATAAGACAGAAGAAGCAGGTTTGGTTGGAAGGTATGGAGTAAAAGGCAGGAGTAAGGGAGAGAAATAGAGCTTGTATTTGTACCTGTCAGATTTTAGATGCTCTGGGACATCCAGGAAGAGTTGTTCAGGAATGAATATCTGAACCGAGAACTGAAATTTAAGAGTCATCAACACACAAGTAATAATAGAAGTCACAAATATAGATGAGATCATTGGGAAAGCATCGAGAGGGAGATGAGAACAGGACAAGGACAGAGTACTGAATAAGAACAGCCAGTGATGCATTGAGAAAGAGAAGCTTCCCCAAGGATAAAAGATAGTCTATATGTGAGGAGTATTGGTATTGGTGTTGATATTGGTATAGGTATACTCCCAGGAGCTGATGCTTAGCATCTTTCTCTTCCCTTTCTGAATCACTGTCTTTGTCTTAGACTCAGTCTTCTTGGATTGTTTCCTCATGCCTCTTCCAAGGGCAATATCTCATTTACTAACCATCCCTCCTGACTTTGTTCTCCCTCTTGACACTCCCATTTCTTTCACATGCAGGTTTGGGGTAATGTGATAAGTTAAGTCACAACCAAACTCCAGAAGAATACTAACTAATGGCATAATACAGGCCCCCATGAGAAACAAGCTGATAGCGATCTGTGCTCGGCAGACCATCCTTCCCACGACAGCTAAAATTGCATCATATAGTTCTCCTGTGTGCCTCTCCAGTCCTTGAGAAAAGCATAAGGAGAAGCAGAGATGACAAGAACAGAAAGCAGCAAATGGACCACAAAACATTGCTACAACCTTCACTCCACCTCCTCTTCCAGCAGGAAGAAAGAACCTGAGGGGAAATTGAGGAGGTGGGAAGACACTTTTCGGCAAAAGATGATTCTTCATACATACAGAGTGTGATATTCCATTGTTCCCACTCGGTATAGATTGCCGTGCTGTTTTTCATGCAAAGCAGTAAGAATTTTTAATGTTATCACCAGAAGGACCTAGCAAACCATCTGGACGTGTGGGGCATTCAAGATTCTCAGGTAGAACCACACTAATATGAACAGAATCTAAATATTCATAAGCACCAGCATTTGAAAAGTAGACTGCAAAGTACACCAGGTGTTCTGACTATTGAAACAGAAAATTTGTTAGTGTCTTATTCCAAAAATATAGAAACAGAATCTTACCACTAGAAGTCCCAGAGAATGGCTTACTCTCCCACACAAATGAAGGTCTATGTTTCTTGCAGTTTTCTTCAAGACAAATGAGAGAGAGGACTGAATTTACAAACCACACTGTATACATGTGACCTTTTGAATATTTCATTTGGGGCCTCTATTTTTTTCTGTAGTAGCTGCTGGTCTTCCTTTATATCCACTGCCTGGGTGAGATAAGAACTATATGGACTCTTCTTTCTCCAAGTCGTTCCCCATTCCTGTAAGCCTCAGAGTGTATGCTAGGAAGCTGGCTCAGAGCTAGCACATAGTAGGCACTCGGTAGATGGTAACTATCATCATATAGTCCTGTGGCACATATAATTCATAGACAATTTTTTTTTCATTTTTAGAAACCTTGCATAGATATAGGACATATAGAGTCTCAATAACCTACATGGACTATTGAAATGTTTCAGTACTACCAGTTCTGATGCTTGAACTTAATGAAAATTTGCTGATGGTTGAGACAGGTCAGAACACCTGATCTACCTCTTGAGTATCCTGTATACAGGTCAGGAAGCAACAGTTAGAACTGGGCATGGAACAACAGACTGGTTCCAAATAGGAAAAGGAGTACATCAAGGCTGTGTATTGTCACCCTGATTATTTAACTTATATGCAGAGTACATCATGAGAAATGCTGGGCTGGAAGAAGCACAAGCTAGAATCAAGATTGCTGGGAGAAATATCAATAACCTCAGATATGCAGATAACACCACCCTTATGGCAGAAAGTGAAGAAGAACTAAAGAGCCTCTTGATGAAAGTGAAAGAGGAGAGTGAAAGAGTTGGCTTAAAGATCAACATTCAGAAAACTAAGATCATGGCATCCAGTCCCATCACTTCATGGGAAACAGAGGGGGAAACAGTGGAAACAGTGCCAGACTTTATTTTGGGGGGCTCCAAAATCACTGAATATGGTGATTGCAGCCATGAAATTAAAAGACACTTACTCTTTGGACAGAAGGTTATGACCAACCGAGATAGCATATTAAAAAGAAGAGACATTACTTTAACAAAAGTCCATCTAGTCAAGGCTATCGTTTTTCCAGTAGTCATGTATGGATGTGAGAGTTGGACTATAAAGAAAGCTGAATGGTGAAGAATTGATGCTTTTGAACTGTGGTGTTGGAGAAGACTCTTGGGAGTCCCTTGGACTACAAGGAGATCCAACCAGTCCATCCTAATTGAGATCAGTCCTGGGTGTTCATTGGAAGGACTGATGTTGAAGCTGAAACTCCAATACTTTGGCCACCTCATGCGAAGAGTTGTCTCATTGGAAAAGATCCTGATGCTGGGAAGGATTGAGGGCAGGAGGAGAAGGGGATGACAGAGGATGAGATGGCTAGACACTAAAAGAGTTACATACCAGCTCTAAAAGAGGAGCAACTAAGACTACAGAGATATTGGCAAATTTGGAAAACTGGGGCTAAGAAGAGATTATCAACTACTTGTTACCTTCCTATGCATTCTCCTTCCTTGTGTCTTTTCTTTCTTCTCCCTTCCTTCCAAAAGTAATTACTGTGTGCCTAATGCATACCAGCTACTCTCTATTCTAGGTCCTGGGGATTTGTGATTGAACAACACAAACCAGACCCCACTCTCAAGGAGCTTACCTTCTAGTGTTTGGAGACGTAGACGACAGATTTACCAATAAACTAGTAAATATCAGAGAGCAGTGGCTGCTATAGAAACAACAAAGCCGATCGCATGGGTGACTAGATAGTGAGCTGATAGTGCAGGGTGACTAGAGCAGGTGAGGTGGAAAGGAGCAGGTCTCTGAAGCTCGAGGCCTGCACGGAGACCTGAGCAACAGGAAGGAACTCACTTGGAGGTCTGAGAAAATGAACCTTCCACACAAATGGAACAGCAAGTTCAAAGGCCTGAGGTGGGAATATTTTTGGTGAGTTGAAGGAGTTCAAGGGAATATATTTGGCTGATGGGTTGGAGGGGGCAGGCCTGTAGGAGACAAAGTTGGAGTGGCAGGAAGGAGCCCCATTGCTGTGAAAGCCTTAATGAGAACTTTGGATTTTTTTCTGATGGGAAGCCACAGAAAGGTCCTAAGGAAAGAAATTGTGTAATCAGATTTATGTATTTTTAAGATAATTCTAGCAGGTAGATAGAGAATGGAGTGAAACAAACCAGTCTCACCCCATCAAAATCATTCTCTTATTGGAATCAAAAATAATTCAGTGGCACCTCTCCATGTAGTCAGTCCTGTGATTGTTGCCAAGGCTCACCCCCAACCTCAAAGTCCAAGGTTTGGTCCCCACAGCCAAGGTTTAAGAGAATATACAGTAGGCCCTGCAGACAATTCCAGAGAGAATGCTGATCTGAATGTGCACTTTCTCTCACATGATTTATTTTAAAGTTCTATTTTAGCCTTACTTAGATTTTAATTCCTGCCAGTCTCATGTCTACACCTCCCATGCAGCTCAACCTTGGCTATATGTTAGAATTACCTAGAGAGATTTTAAAGGTAGATGCCCAGGCCACACTGTACTGTGACCCATTAAATCAGAATCTCTGGAGTAGATCCCAGGCCTTGGTGTTTTTTAAAGCTTCCCCAGGTAACTCCCCTGGACAGCAAAAGCAGCCACTTCCACACAAGAGCAGGCATTTCAGAGCATCTCATGTGATGACAAGTGGCGTGAGACCACAAGAAATGTGCTCTCCTGCAGCTGTTGTCTCTGGAGGGCCCGAGGAAAGGCAATGACGAGCTTGCATCTGCCAGGCAGCACATTGCAAAGCTGGAGCAAATGCACACAAACTCACACAGGAGGCCTGGCCTCAATTAGCAGCATGCGGTTCTGCAGTGGAGTGCCAGATTGACACGTGAAAGTAGTGGACACATGACCTCTGTAGAAGGAATGCTGTGGACCTTGACAAACTCTATTTTAAAATAGTAAATGAAAAAACAGGGATGATTTCATCCGAATAGGATGTCTGAGCAAGTAGCACAGTAAAGATAGATGCCACCCCTGCTCTAAAGTGCCTGACATCCTACAGAGCTCAAAATGTAACAGCTAACACATCTTGTCAAGCTCTAAAATAGGGAGGCGGCTTTCCCACTTTCGTACTTAGCTTTTTTTTTTCTAACATTTGTTATGCATAGATGCTAGGTTAAAAGAAAAAAAAAGAAGAAGAAGAGATAAGACAGTTTGAAAAAAAAAAAGTTCTAGGAAGGTAAGACGTGTGGCATAATCCAATCGAGCCTGTTCATTGTTTTCCTTATGGTGCTTGTATGGGGAAATGCACAGAAGGAAGACAATGCTGTGGAATCCTGAAACACTTTAGTATAGTCTTCTCCACATGCTTTAGCACTTAATATATTCTACCTTCTATGATCTGATATTATTTCAGATATCCTAGTCTTGCCAAATCTGGTAAATTTCTTGAGAGCACATTTCTTCTGTGATTTAAACAGCACCTGTTCACAGATACACGTTGCCTAGTGATCACAGATGCCATATTGATCAGACCAGGTAACTCTTGTACCTATTTTTATATTACTTATTTCCTCCCAGCACCCACCCCCCAATCCTTCACCTTTTTTCTCTGTGTGTGTGTTTTTATGCACTTATGTGCCTGTGATTCTCTCAAGGAAACACAAGGCTCTACACAAGCACCCTTGTAACTGTGGAACTTCAGTATGGGGGTCTTAATAAGTAAGGACATTTTTTGTGTGTTTAAAAGGAACACTTTTCTTGTGTTTACAAGCTAGCTTAGAGCTAGATTCTTGTGTTAAAGGGGAATGGATCCTACATTGAAGGAATCTTAGTGAGTCACTATCCTATAAAGTTTCTGGGAAAAGAATTTGCAGAAGTCAAGGATGAAATCCCCCATACAGATCTAGATCACCTCTTTGAGTAGTGTCTAGACTCCTCAACAGGAGTCATATGATAGCTACTGTTATATCATATGTTATATCATAACCTGAAAAAGAGCAAGGCACCCTTCAGAAGGCAAAGCCTACTATAATTCTTAGCAGTCTAAGGGTGGGGAGTGGGAACAGCTAAACATTGTTGGCAAAAATGAAGAGAAGATTTTTTAAAATCCTCAAAAGACAACACATTTAGTAACATATAAGTAGTGCTTCTGGAATTGTCCAACTTGGAAGCACTCCCCAGGATCTCTTAAGAAGGGATGGGATCATGAAATTGCCTCCTTTCTGCTTATACACATGTGTATGGAAGACAAAAATCAAAATCTATCACTAGCTGTAGGACCCTCAGACCCAAGAACCTGGAATCTTGCTGAGTTCTGGAGCTTGGGAGCTTATAAACCTCAGTTTTCCACTATCACTGTGGTCTAAGAAAACAAGAATCATAGTCATTACCCTGACTGTGAGAGAAGGAAATAATTTATAGAGTATGAAGATTAAATGTCTCAATAATTATATTTTCCTCCAAAACTTCAGTGATTTCCCTCATCAGGATGATTATCAAAATCAACTGAGGACTTAGACAATGATACAGAGTTTCTGGATCCATTGTACCCATCAGAATCTCCAAATGAGAGGTCTTCAAGTCTTGTTCATATAAGGAACCCTAGCTAATCCCAATGGTATGTGGAAGTTTGGAAAGAAATCATTTTATATGTACCAAAATACCCTGCCAATTGGCAAACATTTGCCCTTAACTATTTAATAATTCATCAGTTTCCTCAGTCATTAATCAGGAAGTCTTGATATAATTGTCAGGAAAAAAAGAGCCTAATAATTAATTAGGCTCTCTTGGAGAGCTCACTAGGAGCTCCTTGGAGAGGAAGGAGTAGAGCCCATGTGTTGCTTTCTTCTCTACTGAATTTCCTAGTACTGATCCCACACTGATGGCATGTCTGAGATGAACACAATAAAAATAATCCACTCTTGTCTCAGACAGGTCATAAAATAATAGGCTCTTCAGCTACTTCTAAATTATTTTCTCCTTAGATCAGCTCTGTATAGGAAAAAAAAAACTCCAGTGCAGTCTTCCAAACATTCTGTAAACTTTAGTTAAACCTACTGGAAAGAGGAGTTAGGTTTGGGGTCAAAGGCAAGGAAAGGTGCCCTATAGGGATTTTTCTACCAGCAAGGCCACAGAAGACAGAAATAATTTATTTAAAAGGAAGTGAGATATGAGGGATTGAGAACATGAGGATAAGAGTATATGCCTTGGGAGAGAGCGATCAGGAGTGAAGACACCAACAAGGCACTGAAATGAGACATACTCTGCTCCAGTGTGAGCAAGGCACAGGGTTGAAGCTTGGCTGTATCACAAGGTGCTGTCTGTTGTGGAACATGTAAACTCATCTTTAGATCCTTAGTCTTTAACAGGGTTCCTGGCATATACTCTGCTCTGTTGAATGAACAGAGCAGCTGCAGGCTTGAGGGTGTTATCCATGAAATGGTCTTGCAAAGTTTCTATGAATGAATAAAATGATGAAAACACAAAAAAGGTGTTCTAAAATCAAAGCAAAATCTTGAGAAGTCTCTAGAATAAAATGTTTTAATTTTATCCATAAGAATTATTAAGCTATGTGCTTAATATTTATTCTCATTTTGTCTTTCAGTAAAGTTATGTTTTTATGCCTTTAAGACACTCAGCTATAGATTGCCCATTGCTGTCATATTTCTTGGGTTTAGGCTTTATTGATCATCTCACTGAACTATATTTATAAAATTGAGGGTAAAAGGATGTACCTTTTGGGTGTCTTTGACTGGATCTGTTAATAATTTCCTTTTCTCACTGTAGTTTGACTTTTAGAAGCCAGACACTATTGCACACTCTAAGAGCCTCTTGTACTGGACTGGCACTAAGGTTTAGAACAAACAGTAAAAATGAAAACAAAAAACCATATAAAAATAAAATGGCACAACTAGGATGATAACTTAAGCTCATTCACCTGCTGACACCCAAAAATTAAGGGATGTTTGTTTACCCAGAGAGAGAAAAAGAATGGGGCCATGACCAAGGATAAAGCAGGACTGTCCCAGATAACAGTATGTTCCACAAAGTTTAGATTTTCCTTTGTCTTGAGCATTGTCAATTTTCATCACTGTATCAATCAGCTTCTGCTGCATAATAAACAACCACTAAATTTCATTGGCATACAACATTAGGGTATTGGTTTCAATCACACGTAGCTAATTTAGTCTGGGCTTGGATAGGTGGCTCTGAGTCGCCCACTGGGCCTTGGTCTACTTACATGTCTTACCTTTCTTGCACTAAAGCCTACACAGGAGAAGCTTTATTGTGGCCACGCAGAGGAACAAGAGGGCCCACATAATCCGACAAGAACATTTCAGGCTCCTGTCATGAAACTGACTGACATCTCATTGGCCAAAGCAGATCACACGGCCAAGCTCAGACTCAAAGAGTGAAAGGTATTCTTTCCATGGAATAAACAGAGGAGTAAGTAGATATTTTTTTAATGACAATTAAATATATATAAGCAGAGCTGTAAGCTAATGCATTTCAAGAGTAATGGAGATAATTATTTTAAAGAGTCAATAGTAGGTGATTCTTGTATCATTAAGTCCCAGATATCTTTACTTTCATACATTACTGATCAGTCCAGTTCAGTTCAGTCACTCAGTCGTGTCTGATTCTTCGCAACCCCATGGAGTGCAGCACTCCAGGCCTCCCTATCCATCACCAACTCCTGGAGTTTACCTAGACTCATGTCCATTGAGTAGATGATGCCATCTAACCATCTCATCCTATGTTGTCCCCTTCTCCTCCTGCCCTCAATCTTTCCCAGCATCAGGGTTTTTTCAAATGAGTCAGTTCTTTGCATCAAGTGGCCAAAGTATTGGAGTTTCAGCTTCAACATCAGTCCTTCCAGTGAACACCCAGGAATGATCTCCTTTAGGATGGTGTGGTTGGATCTCCTCGCTGTCCAAGGGACTCTCAAGAGTCTTCTCCAATACCACAGTTCAAAAGCATCAATTCTTCTGTGCTCAGCTTTCTTTATAGTCCAACTCTCACATCCATACATGACTACTGGAAAAACCATAGCCTTGACTAGATGGACCTTTGTTGGCAAAGTAATGTCTCTTCTTTTTAATATGCTATGTAGGTTGGTCACAACTTTCCTTCCAAGAAGTAAGCGTCTTTTGATTTCATGGCTGCAATCATCATCTGCAGTGATTTTGGAGCCCCCAAAAATAAAGTCTGACGCTGTTTCCACTGTTTCCCCATCTATTCCCCATGAAATGATGGGACTGGATGCCATGATCTTAGTTTTCTGAATGTTGATCTTTAAGCCAACTCTTTCACTCTCCTCTTTCACTTTCATCAAGAGGCTCTTTAGTTCTTCTTCACTTTCTGCCATAAGGGTGGTGTCATCTGCATATCTGAGGTTATTGATATTTCTACCAGGAACCTTGATTCTAGCTTGTGCTTCCTCCAGCCCACCTTTTCCCATGATGTACTCTGCATATAAGTTAAATAAGCAGAGTTACAATAGACATCCTTGACGTACTCCTTTTCCTGTTTGGAACCAGTCTGTTGTTCCACCTCCAGTTCTAACTGTTGCTCCTGAGCGGCACACAGATTTTTCTTTTCTTCTCTCTTTTTTTTTAATTTTCAATTTTTATTTATTTATTTATTTATTTTTATTGTAACAAATTCAATAAAGACTTTTTACTTTACAATATTGTGTTGGTTTTGCCATACATTGACATGAATCTGCCATGGGTATACATGGGTTCCCCTTCCAGAAACCCCCCTCGCACCTCCCTCCCAATTCCATCCCTCTGGGTCTTCCCAGTACACCAGACCCAAGCACCCTGTGTCATGCATTGAACCTGGGCTGGCGATTCGTTTTGCATAAGATAATTTACATGCTTCAGTGCCGTTCTCCCATATCACCCTGCCCTCACCCTCTCCCACAGAGTCCAAAAGACTGTTCCATATATCTGTGTCTCTTTTGCTGTCTCGTATATAGGGTTATCATTACCGTCTTCCTAAATTCCATATATATGCATTAGTACACTGTATTATTGTATTTCCTTCTGGCTTACTTCACTCTGTATAATAGGCTCCAGTTTCATCCACCTCATTAGAACTGATTTGTATGTATTCTTTTTAATGGCTGAGTAATATTCCATCATGTATATGTACCACAGCTTCCATATCCATTCATCTGCTGATGGACATCTAGGTTGCTTCCATGTCCTGGCTTCCATGTCCTGTAAACAGTGCTGTGATGAACATTGGGGTACAGGTGTGCAGGTCAGGTGGTCTGATATTCCAATCTCTTTAAGAATTTTCCAGTTTCTTGTGATCCACAGAGTCAAAGACTTTGTCATAGTCAATAAGGCAGAAATAGATGATTTTCTGAAACTCTCTTGCTTTTTCAATGATCCAACTGATATTGACAATTTGATCTCTGGTTCCTCTGCCTTTTCTAAAACCAGCTTGAACAACACAAGAGAAGACTCTACATATGGACATCACCAGTTGGTTAACACTGAAATCAGATTGATTATATTCTTTGCAGCCAAAGGTGGAGAAGCTCTATACAGTCAGCGAAAATAAGACTGGGAGCTGACTGTGGCTCATAGTTTCATTGAGTTAGATAAGGCTGTGGTCCATGTGATTAGATTGGTTCATTTTCTGTGATTGTGGTTTCAGTATGTCTGCCCTCTGATGCCCTCTCTCAGCACTGACTGTCTTCCTGGGGTTTCTATGACCTTGGACATGGGGTATCTCCTCACAGCTGGTCCAAGAAAGCACTGCTGCTGCTTCTGACCTTGGATGTGGGGTATCTCTTCTTAGCCACCTGCTGCTAACTCATAGAGGTTAGGTAACTAACCTAGTGAAAGAACAGTGAATTAATACAATCTTCCTATAATATTCATTACAAATTCTTATCTAGTGACTTTTAAGAATTGTCCTGAGACATATAGAAAGATTTTTACATAATGGATGGATTTTTACATCTATATTACTTTTATGTTAATGAAATACTAGAAACAACTACAAGAGGTTGGATAATAAAATCTGGCACATCCTGATGATGGAATATATGTTCCTTATTACAGTGATGCTATGGTAGAATATTTAATGGCATAATTGTCAGCAGGAGGCATGTGTTCAATCACTGCATCAGGATGATCCCCTGGAGGAGAAAATAGCAACCCACTACAGTATACTTGTTTGGGAAATCCTATAGACTGAGGAGCCTGGTGGGCTATAGTTCATGGGGTTGCAGGAGTTGTACAGAACTGAGCAAGCAAGTCAATATTCTTAATTTAATGAAAAGTATGCTAGAAAATAGTAGGTATAACATAATCCTAATTTTGTTTTGAAATGATATAGATATAGAGATTAAGATTCTGTAGAGATAAAAAATAAAATATAATAATAGATACTTTGGGTGGAGACAGTTTTCATCTGAAATCTATTCTACTCTGTTTCTGAGAAATATCTAGGAGGGACCATGTGACTTAGTTCTTGAAAACAGGATGTGAATAGAAGTAGTTTGTCCATAAATTCTTGCACAAGGTTTCTTTCCTGTCTTCTTAATGGCTAGAATAGGCTTGGAAGCCACATTGTAGATTTACAGAACTAGTACTATATTTGAAACATTCTTCTCATAATTCTTCTATGAAAGAGGAATTAATTTTTATAATTTATGTAGTTTAGGATGACTTTTAGGACATGAAGTAGCATAAACTCTTAATACAGTGGCGTTCAGTTCAGTTCACTTGCTCAGTCATGTCTGACTCTTTGCCACCCCATGGACTGCAGCATGTCAGGCCTCCCTGTTCATCACCAACTTCCGGAGTTTACTCAAACTCATGCCCATTGATTCAGTGATGCCATCCAACCATTTCATCCTCTGTCACCCCCTTCTCCTCCTGCCTCCAATCTTTCCCAGCATCAGGGTCTTTTCAAATGAGTCAGCTCTTCAATTCAGGTGGTGTTGCTAGTGATTTTTATTCTCTTTTATATGGTTTCCTATATTTTCCAATTTCTATTTTGGAAAAACAGTAGTATGTAATTAATGCAAGATATAACAAATATTATTTTTCAAACCTAGACACTTTACTCCAATACTTCTTCAAAATAATGAATTACAAGTGTTTTGAGCAGGTGCTATTTTTCTCTTTTTCATTAAGACTAAATTAATGGGGCAGGAAAGCAGCAGAAACTTCTAGACTCTGTCACTTCTTATGTCTTTTCCATATTTTAGAGATTCTTTTCTAACTAAGAAAGTTTGGATGTAGAATGTAGAGTTTGGGGCTTAGCCAAACTGAGTTTGAAAATACTTCTGAGACTTGGATAAGTTACCTAATCTCTATGAGTCTCAGTTTGGTGTGAGTGAATAAAAATCACCCTGTGGTGTAGCACACCATTATGAATGCTCTTATGAGATAGAAGTTTCTCTTATTTTATTTCCTTCATTTAGAAAAATTTGACCATTTAAACAAACACTTGATATTGAGAATTGTGTAACATACAATTTTGTCTTCTTAAGCTTGCACTTTGGCCAAAATTTCACACTTTTCTGAAAAGGAGAATTATAGCATTACATGACTAAACATGTCATTGAATTCCTCTTCCCTGTTCATTTTCCCATTAGGCATCTAGCCAGTCAATTTAGGGAGGGAACGTGCTGACAGGCTTTCAAGGTTAGCACAATATCCCTCTGCCCCTGTTCTAGCTTATATTTTGCAAAATATAGCTGAAGCAGAGAATTGTGTTGCTCTCTTGGTAGAAATTAGAGCCCACTTTGTGTAAACACAATTAAAAAGTAAGGTGGAGGGTGGGATGAAAACAGAAAAAGCCACAGTCTGCAAAAAGCACTGTATGGGAATTTCATTGCATATGTTTTTCTGAAAAGACTAGAAATAACAACATGAATAATCATGAAGCTCAAATTAAACTCACTAACTCCTACAGCCACCCATAACCTTTCCTTTATGCTGTACCTCTCCTCTCTCGTTAAATTAGAATATTAAATCCACTTTAAATCTTGTATTCAATGTACACAGTAAAAAACATACATACAAAAAATAATTAAAAATTTTATGATTTCAGCTCCTTTCCCTGTTTTTCTCCTTCCCTTTCAGTAGAATATATGGTCTCTCTTCTCACTCCTCTATCTTTCTTCCTCTGTCCCCAAATCTAGCCCTTTTATCACCTCTCTTGACCCGATCCCTTTCAACTACTAAGATTCTTCTATCTTCTCTTCGTCTTCTTAATACTTCCTTGTCTTATAAAGCCTACATTTTTTTTATCACGCATATTCCTGACTGTATCAGGGTAAATATGATGAGGTTGTCAGAACAGATGTGTTCACTTACTGTTTTCTTAAACTGCCATATTGCATTTTAAGTTACTTGTATGAATGTGAGCCTTAAGTAAACTCTTCAAGAATAGATCTTGCTGAAGAAATAAAATAAGGGTCTAAAAAGTAGGCAGTCTGCATGTGTATGTACTTACTGAGACCTGGCTTGTGACAATAGTTATAATTTGTTTAAGATGTTTTACTCTCAGGGAACATTTGAACTCTTAGGACAGCTCAAAGACACTGAAACCAGTATAATGTGTGTCTGAAACAATACTCTCTCCTTGATGGCTTTGGACTTGATTTGATTCACTGCAGTATTTACAAAAGCTGCAGTTCCTTGGGGCAAATGGAGGAGCTGGAGATGAAATCTGAGAGCCAGGTGCCAGGTAAAGATCTCACCAAGGTTCAAGGTAAGGAAATGCAAAGGTCATCCACACAAAGACACCAAATTGTTATTCTGAAGAGGAACAGCTAGAGGAAATGAAATACTGGTCAGTTATGAGAGAGGAGCAGGTAGGGAGACAGGCAACTTACTCTGCACTTCAATAGATGCCTGGGGTTCTGAGCAGTGTGCATGAAGCTGTGAGTAGCTTCAAAATCTGTCCCTTGCATAGATGTGGTCAGGAAGAATCAGGTAAACAAGGCTGCTCCAAATGGAAGCAAAGCCCTGAAAAATGGAGGGTGATGATGATTAATGACACCTCTACCAGTATGGGGAGCATATTTCACTCTATGTATTATCCAAATGTATCTCATACATTATCTCATTTAAATAAAGGAAGGATGGCCTGTCCATCCAAGGAAAGCAGTGAAGGTTAAAAATTAGAATTCTAGAAAATCCTGAGAGAAACAAGATTAACAAGTCTCAGCCATGAATTACTGAAAAGCACTTTTAGCAGCTAAAAGTAAACCATTAGCTAAGTAAATATTTTTTTCTTTGAGTCAATTCTTTCTTGAATAAATGCATACGCAGGTTGCAAATTTTAGCACACTTTTATTGTGTCAGCACTGGACTCAGCAGTATACACGCATTATCTCTTTTAGTCATCACAGGAAGTCTGAAATGTAGATTTCTTACAAAGAAACTGGAGTTTTGAGAATTTTAAGAACTTCCCAAGATTACATAGCTAGGAAATGTCCAAGCCAGAATTTGAGTCCAAAATGACTTTTCCCACATGCTCTGACCTTTAATCACTGCAGTACCTGGTCTCTGGTCTTGTCTTTTCTAGTCCTGTTTGGAGCTTCACTGTTGGAGATAATTCTCCTCCACCCTCGTCCACAAATGTGACCTTGTTTTCAAATATTACTGTAATAGAAACCATGAAATGAGTATGCAGTTATTTTCATCAGGGCAAATCCCTCTCATTTTTCCCTTCTTAAGGCACAATTTGACCCCACTTTAACCTCAGAAAAAGCATATAATACTATTTTGCAAAACTGATCCACACTTCAAATAAGATCAAATTTTGATGCCAAATGCTTAATGCTAAATCGTATAGTTGAGCTTTGTATCATATCAGTCTGCATTTGTTTAGCACCTGTCACCCCATGGATACCAAAGTAAATTACAACCATGAACCAATATGCAGCTTCATACAGGTGTCTCTTCGCCTCTAGGGGCAGTTTTCTCAGAATCTTGAAAAATTGGCAGTTCTAAAGAAAAATGAAGGAAACAGAATATAGCCATTTAAGTCAGACTATCTGTTATACTCTACATTCATTTAAAACAGAAAAAGTTTAAACCAGAAAGTATTATAACTTTATATAAATACTTTAATATGCTTTAATGCTATGGGGGTTTAATGTATAATTTACCATTACATTCTTGAGTGTGAAAAAAATTGTCTTTGAAAAATAGCACTGTGCTAAAAGTATCTCTAATTTTATTTTCTATATTAAAAAATCAAATGTTCATTTGCCTAATGAGAGTCAAGCCTCTCTATTGTCCTGAATGAAACATGTTCCCTTTGAATAATGACAATGGTCTTCAACACAGACTCAAAGTCTTTTCACCCATGACACTCAATTTTTAAATTACAAGTAATTAAGCATACATTGAGCACCAACTAATTTAAACACTCTTCCAGGTGATAGAAAGTAAGGAACAGGGGTAAGAGTATAAAAGATAGATAAGCCATAACACTTGCTATTAAGGATCTCACAATGTAGCAGTAAAATAGAAGATACATACCTCCTTCACACATATTACACATGACATATTTACAATAGATACAAAGGTTTGTGGGTCACAGAGGAAGCAATAAATTCTCCCTGGAGAAAGAAGGAATAGCAAACAGAGGAAATGGCACAATATTTTCTGACAGTACTAACTGGAGAAAGTTCCCACCCTGCCATCAGTCTTTCATATTTCCACATATCTTGTGAATTAGAAACTGTCCTTTTGTTCTGGGTTATTTTTTCAAGGAAGTTTATATAGCAAGTACCCTTGGAAGATAGAACTAGTCTCTCTGTCCTGAGCAGATTATCTTACTTCTCAGTATAGTAAAGTTAACATTTCTCTTGGAAGCAAAAAGCAGGTATTCTAACAGCCTACTAGAAAGGGTCCTAGTCCCTAAGCTTGGGGTTCTTCTGTTGTGATGGAACAGCTGAATAACATCCACCTGGGCCCCTCCGCATCAGCCCCATAGAACTTGGAGAGGAAGTGATACAAACAGGACACTCATGGTCTTCTTTCCACCATGTGTATTATAGTTCTTTGTCTCTCATCCAGGGGTCTTGTGTCTATGACCTCACTGATGCAGCAGCAACAGACTAACTTGTTATCCGGTAAGTAAGGTCAGTCTCAGACTCTTTGCACTTCCTTACAAACAGCTTTTGCTACAGACTGGATATTTGTCTAAGCACTTTATACTTATTAACTCACCCTTATACCAGTGCTATGATGTAGGTACCATTATTAGCATCATCCTCATACTGGAAGTGAATAAACTGATCCTGAGTGAGTACATAAGCAGCAAAGATGTGACATAAATCTGAGCAATCTGGACCAAGAGCATGCAAACCTCACTACCCCACTGCACTACCTCCATGGTTGAGAGCTCGACTCCATCCATTACTGATGGCCAGAAACTGTGTCATGACTTGCTGTATGGCTCCTTCAGGGAAAGATTCTGTCCAACTGCAAGGAACTTTGATAGAGTCTCTTGGGAGAGTAGGAGCAAGTGCTGAGAGTGTTCACAGGGCTATGGAAATGGGATGAGATGATCAAAGGAAATTTCAGGAAGAGGGGAGGAGGAGAGGAACCAATAAAGGAAACTGACTAGGCATAGCCTTTGGGTAGGAGGAAACCAGAAAAGCATGATATTAGAAAGGCAAGATGGGAAAATGTTTCAAGATGTGTTTGTTTCAAATCTTTCAAAAGATGATTCTAGAAAATTATCTCTTGTGTTTGAAAATATAAAGACTTCCATAATGTTTATTGGATCAGTTTTGGTGGAACGATAAGGAAAATTAGTTGTATAGGCAATTTTCTGGACATTATAGGATTAGAACTTAGGCCTTTACTTTTTCCCCTCAACCATAACTTTTTTCAGATACAATTCGATATTACTTTTTCATCTCAACGTTCACCAAAGAGGCAAAGAAAGAAGCAGTAATGGTTCTATAATAATTCAATTGCTCAAGTGTGATTTCACTAGTAAAACACACACAGTTTTTCAGAGAACATTTTTTGAAAATATAAATTTAATAAAAGGAAGGGATTCAGTGCATCTCAGAGATCACTATAGTTTAATGCTGGTATTTTCATTCCTGTATTTGTGTGTTTTAATGATTGAGGTAAGCTGAGCTGAGTAACTTTACAATGATATTCAGGCCTCTTTCCCTGACACAATTTCCCAAAATACCAATCCCCCAGGAAGCTAGAAACCTCCATTGTCTTGCATTATTTTCTCTAGTCATCCTTTTCCATCTGTGGGACTTTTATTAGCTTTGTGTCTACTTCCTCCAGCTTCTGCCTCCAATTTCTACTTAAAATTAAGAGACCACTACCAGGAAATAGAGAATGTGGAACAGAGTACCCATCTCACCCATCAATAAACCATCAAGCATATTGGATTTTGTTTTATTTTGTCTAGCAAGTATATTTTCATCTAACAAACATTTGTTGAGTGTGAATTCTGTATCACTAACTAAGCTGGGTCACCTTCACTCTAGGTTGTGAAGTTATGTTTAATGACAGTGCAAAAACAATATACAAAGTTAGAAACAAAAGATCTTACATGAGGGAGAATGAGCTGTTTATTTATTCTGAAAAGTCTGATGGAGTTTTAATTGCAAAAATACTTAACTGTGCAGATAAACATACTATTGTACATCATATAAAATTAATGAAATACTTACAGTGAAAGCTCTCAGTGAGACAGCTGGCAGCTTAATTCTTGTAATTTTTGTATGAAGATAGACACCATAAGGTAGGAGTGTGTGTGAGTGTGTGTGTGTGTGTGATACCACAAAATTTTACTCTGGCATCTAAAAACGGATATTGTTCTTCATCTTCATACTCAAACAAGTATACATACTCACTTAAGTTTTTAATTTTTGATATATACACATATATATGTGGTTTTTCAGATAGTAAGATGGTAAGCATATTTGTTACTAGCTTAAAAGGGTAGTAATTGCTTGATGGCAGGAAATCTGGCCTTATTCTTGATGAATTACTCCTCTCATTGCTACTTGATCTGGTATTGGAGTAGGGGTAGAGACAGAGGAGGGAGCCAGTGTTGACATGAGGATAAGTCAATGGGTAGAGCATGAACTCATGGACAAATGGGGAAGGACTAGTGAATTTACATTTGAGGGTGTAAGAAGGATTAAGACTTTTGGAGTTAGTGTTTATAGGTTGTCCAAAAAGACTGGAAAAATTAAACATGGATTCTTTGGATTTTTATTCCTACAGGCTACAGAAAGTTTTTTGGAAGGTAATATAAATGCTAAAATATATTTTGAGATGAGTTATTGAATAATGGTGCTTTGGCATTACCTTAGTGTGACTTCTTCCAGAGACATAAGAAATTGCAATGATTGATCCATAAGAACAGACATATCTGGGTCCGTATCTAAATTATATTATAAACATTGACTTCATTAATTTCTATGACTCAGAAGTTGGTGGTTTTGATTCTCTACTATCTATATTTCTAGAGAAGCATCTATTCAGCCACTGGAACCAGGATAATTGCATTCAGAAACTCATCACTCAGAACAAAACCCTACTTTTTAAAATTATCCAACTATTGAAAGTGAGGAAAAAATTGAACATGATCAGCACCTTATCTTGCCATTTAATAGAATCAGCTCCAATTAAGGCATTTAGCAATATCACATCCATTTCATGGATGATGACTATGCCTGCTCTCCATTACTGATTCTTGCAAGTTACTTTGCCTAGTAAAGATTTTATTAATTCACTTATTCCAACAAGGGACAATAAACAGACACAAGTTGCCTGGATTTAAAGAGAACCTCACCACATTACCTCAGAGACAATTTATCTAGTCTAGAAACTGAGCAGGAATTAAACCTCAGGTTCTGCCTAGATTTGTTAACCCAAGCCAGTAGTTTTCCAAATATTTCAAAGTGTGTAAGAAAAACAAAGTTGATATAATTAAATACGTATACCTGGCCATGTGTTGTTTTTATAAGGCCTCTGAGAAAATTCTCCAAAATTCCAGATCTCTTGGAGTTTATTTCTGATGCAATTCTCAGATTTTATCCACTCAGTGAGAAAAAATATAAGGTATTTGTGTTCTAGTGACTTCACTATTAAAGACAATTTTTCCTAAAGTCACCAAATACCAACAAATTAGTGTCTATTCTCAATTTTTTTGACTTGTTCTAATTGATCTGACATTCCATAACACATGCAGTATTATACTGGCATTCTGCACAGAGGTTATTCATAAAATTAAAAAAAGGAAACTGTCTAGGCACTGATCATAATATATCCCATGAGGAGCGATTTGCAAGCAAGATATTACTTCCTCTCTCACAAAATAAGTGGATAACTTGTAGGCTGCCATCTGCTCACAATTATATCATGAATAATTAAACATTCAAGAAATATTCATTAAAAGAAAAATACAAGAATATTTTGTGTTTGCAGAGAGTGCAAATAAGTTTCATCTCATATACAAATGTCAATCTGAGGTCATGTCTAGGTTCAGTAGGAAAGAATGCTTTGATGGAACAGTAATATCTGCAATGAACACAGACAGGTCAAGTGTGAGAAATTTACTATCCCTGGTATAGACCCTTGGGGGAGATTACAATGGTTTGTGTTAAGTAATAATGGGCAGTTTCCATGCTAGCATAACAAAGCCAAAAGAGGCATTATTGGCAATTTTCCAAATAAGCAATCAAGTGAAGATCAATTATCAATATCAGTACTGTTAGACCAGATTTAAATTTCCTGGGAATTTACAATCTTCCAGTATATTGCTTTAAAAAGTAATAAATCACCATGTTTGTAATTGTTTGTCCTTCAGGTTTACATGATATGTGCTTAGTCCATCAGTTGTATTTGATCTGAAAGTTAAAGAAATATTTTCTTCAAAAATTTGCTGTAAGATCTACAAGGCAGGCTTCTATGTTCCATGAATATATATTAATGGAAGAGAGAATAAATAGATAAGCTCCAAATGGGGAAAACACTAAAAGTTTATGAGTGGGTACATGTCCCAAGCCGAACATAGAAGAAACCATTCTGATATTTATGAAATTCATAGTATGTCTTAAGTTTTCTATTTCTTGAGGAAAAATCAGAGCATGCCAGATCTTAGTGGACAGATTTAAACTTAAGAATATTATTTTTAATAAGTATAAATATATTAATATATCTTTTTAAAATGTTGGAATACCTGGGAATTATCTGGTGATCCAGTGGTTAGGATTCCTCACTTCCACTACAAGGGTTCAATTCCTGGTCAGGAAGCTAAGATCCCACATGCCACATGGTACAGCCAAAGAAGTAAATATGTGGAATACGTGTTTCCTTTGATGTATAAGAGTTGCTTCTCATGAAAAAACAATTTATCTGAATCTTTCAGTTTTTACCATTATTCTGGAAAGTATTACATTTTTGAAAAAAAATATATTTCCCTATACAGACTATATGTTTTATCTTCTCAGATCTACTTCTAATAAGTTGAAAACAATCAACACATGAAGATTTTCTTTCAGGTAGACTAACAGACTCCCAGTGTGCTGTCCTTGCAGAAACTTTAACCTTGAATTGACTGTTCTCCAGCTCCTGACAAAAGCCTGGCTGGTAGACACAGTCTCCCACGGTTAAGTGGACCGTGTGTTCCGTTTCACTAAGCAGAGCATTCTTGCCCTCTAGGCAACATTGCATTGGTTATAACTGGGAACTCAAGGCCCACTGGGTCAGCAATGAAATGAAGTTGAAGTAAAGATGACACACATTTTCCTCCTAGGATTCTAATACCAAAGCTCATGGAGAAATGCACAGACAAGAAGAAATTTGAGCACATCTCTAATCCACATAATGTTTTTCATTTCTGGGGCCATGTTAACTTCAGAAATTGGAGAGGAAATCACAAAAATACATGCCCCAGCTCTCTGCTTTCAATAACCACAAGCCAAAGAGGCTGTGATTTTCCCACTGTACACTGTCAAAGAGATGGAAGAGGAAGGGCTAGAACTAGATGATCAGAGTCATAGTCCATGCACTGAGTGTCCCTCAAGAGCATGGTAGGTAAGCCAGAGACCCTAAGATATGTCAATAATTACTCAACAGAGTACTTACCGGGAATCTATTTAGAGCCTAGTTCAGTGTGGGGGATCTGATCCCTAGGGATTCCTAGGGATCAGATGGTGTATGAGACATTGTCAGTTTCTCCATGGCACTCGTTGAGTATGTAGCAATAGATTGATGCATGAGACAATCAGAAAACAAAACTTGTATCTTGTTATAATGTTCTCAGCTCATCCTACCCACCTCCCTTCGGTTCCCTGAGGTTACATGGAGGTATGGCAGGGAAACACTGATGTCTTAAACACATCTTCTTCCTCCTTCTCCAGAATGTCTTCCAAATACTGTTTCATTTGTGGTCTTCTGTGAATTGAATGCCAAATAGGTATTTTATTTTCATTTCATTAGGTTCTCACAAGAAACCTGTGAAATACTGTATTATCCCTATTTGGAAATGCAAATAATCTTTGGCTGAGAAATACTGATTACTATAGTCATGTACGTAGTAAATACCAAGGCAAGCTCACATCTTTTTGACTCCATCCTTCCAAACTATGATCTCATTTGATCCTCACAACCACACTGTAACCCATCGGCCATCTCCACTCTGCCGTGAGGAAGTACACATACTTCATTCTTGGTTCGGGTTTAATCAAATCTGATTTTCTTTCTATATCCTATATTCCATTGACACACTAGTACTATCTGTGTTCTCTGATCTTATACAATGAGTTTTTGTGCAATTAGCTTGTTCAGGTACAGCATCAAAATCAAAAATGTCTGTTGTTTTTACCAGCACCCAAAGAGCCAACTGCCATCGTCTTCTCACGTTGTATGAAAGTAGATGGCTAGAGCTAATAATAGATAATAATAGTTATCTATTATTCCTAGATAATTTCTGAGAATTAACTACAATTTGACACTCTTTGTGCAGTTAAAAACAAGGATCCTCATGAGATAGGTAATAGCCACATAGCTACTTATAAATATGGCATTGCGTATATGTGTACATGCTATTCAAGAGCTACTTTGGCCCCAGGCTGTGGTCTAATAAAAAATTAGCACTTAATATTTTTGTGATCTTGGACAAGGTTACTTTTCTTTGCCTCAACTCTTCCACAGTAAATTGAAGGTTTAAAATAACACATGGAATTATCATGACAATTAAGTAAGTGAATTTACACAGACAAATCTATAAAGGTGTCTTGCAAATAATAGGAACTCATTAAACATTGGTTCATTTGCTCTACAAATATTGAGCACCTAAGTCTACATTGCACCAGACTCAGGGATAAAAAGATGAATAAGACACACAAACTAGTTGGATGAAGAACCAGTGTTTCATGCTGGAACTTCATTACCAGGAATTCCACATTGAAGGATATCTTGTTTAAGACTCATATCCACAGGTGATTTTCAACTATAATTTTACTCTTAATTGGGGAGAATATACCATGGAACATTTATATTGTTTTAAAAACTGTATTTCTAATTTATTATGATTTAATTCCTTTTGCAATTTTTACCTTTCAATTTTATCTAATTTTTATTTAATGACATAGTTTTACTTTTTATTTTTAACTGGTCTTAACCTTTTTATTCCAGAGTTTTAAATCCAATTAAAAGTTTTTCTCAGATATTTTATTTATTTTGATCATATTGGTTATTTTAAATTTTACTTCTTTTATTCGGCTTTTTTACTTCATGATTTATTTTTCTAGGAACAAGGAGGGGTGATGGCAATAGGGGAAGAAGGCCACGATGCAAGTAAGCATAGTTAAACTTCATGATCTTATTTAAACATATATAATCAAACTTTTGGCTTCCCTGTTGGCTAGTGGTAAAAATATATATATATATATATCTGCTTGTCAATACATGAGACATGGGTTCAATTCCCAGGCCAGGGAAGATCCCTTGGAGAAGGAAATGGCAACCCACTCAAGCAGTCTTGCCTGGGAAATCCCATGGACAGAAGAACTTGGTAAGATATAGTCCATGGGGTTGCAAAAGAGTCGTACATAACTGAGCAACTAAACAAAAACAAGCAAACTTTTAGCAAAAGTCTACTTTTGAGAAAAGCTATCCACAGACAGTTATCTGAAATATGAGCAGACTATTTACTTCTGTAAATCAGGTTAAAATTATGGATGCTTGAACCTCACTTCAAATTTATGATTTCATACCTCTGGAGAGTGAACTCAGGAACCTGCATTTTAGAACAAATGTTTGTATTTTCACACAATTTGATATTAGAAAAATGTATCTGCTTAATAAATTTTGTTTTCAGCAAAATAAAACCCTCAGAATTATTTTCTTTCTTCCAATTTATTTTTCTTAAAGATGTCTTATAAAATCAAATCAACTCTTGAAAAAAACTGTACAATTGTTACTTAACAACCTAGCTTTAGAAACGAGGCTCTCCTACATACTCTGAGTAAGGAACAATTTATGCCCAGTGTGTAGTTAAAAAAAAAAAAAAGAAAGGAGAATTTATTTTATTGCCTTCCTCTTCCTCAGAGGAGGGCAAGGGGACCTAGTTTTTAAAACATAGTACATTTTATTTTAGTGCTTACCTGTGAATCTGAACTATAGCAATGTGGAGTTTTTCTAAGGTTATCATGACTGTCACAAGAAATCAAAAATATATGACCTGTCTTCAAAGATCTGCTGTTTCTTCTTTATTGGTATATTTCGTGTATTTCTAACACAGGCATAGGGACCTCAAGAGTTACAAATCCCTACTCATCACCAGAGGTTTTCGGCCCCCACCCTCACCAAATCTATATTCCACACAGCATTAACAGGAATCCTCAAAAAACAAACCAGATCATGTCATTCTCCTTCATAAGACTCACCATCAACACATTTAAAAATCACATTCAAATTATATTTCATACCCTAGCAAAGCCAGGCCCATTTCCTACCTTCTGATCCTACCTTCTACTTTTTTTCATTCCTCTGTCCTCTTTTCTATTTCTCAAACATTTCAACAGGCGTTCTCCTCAGGACACTTGCACCTTCTCTTTCCTCTATCTGAAACATATCCCTTTCAGAGTCCCATGACTTACTTCCTCACTTCACTCAGGTCTATGCTAGAGTGATGTCTCACCAAAGGGTCCTTCTATATTTAAAATAAAATATCCACCCTACTCAAACCTCCTATTACTGGTTGTTGTTTTTTTTTTTTTTTCCTTCAGTCTTTCTCAGTACCCCAGTGTGACCCACATGGAATGTGTATTGTGTGTTAAGTTGCTTCAGTCATGTCTGACTCTTTGAGACCGCATGAATGGAAGCTAGGCTTCTCTCCATGGGATTCTCCAGGAAAGAATACCGGAGTGGGTTGCCATCCCTTCCTCCAGGGGATCTTCGGCAACCCAAGAATGAACCCACATCTCTTATGTCTCCTGCATTGGATGGTGGGTTCTTTACCACTAGTGCCACCTGGGAAGCCCCTGTCCCATATGGAAGAGACTTACCAAATATTTCTCAAATGAATGAAGGCAGGTGCAGATCAATGTGTTAATGGCCAGTTTGCTCTGATCTGGAGAAGTCAGGACTCTATCATTTCCTAAAGTAACTAGTGTGTCCTCTGGTAGGGAGAACAGCCTCCTGTGATGGCAAAGGTTGATGTTATCAAGTTCAGATTTCAAATGTTCTGAAAATGTGTAATTGATGGAGTATGTGAAATTTTATACTATTTCTACAAGTCAGAATTTTTAGACCAGTTTTCACTAATGAAGTATCACTTCCTCAAGGAAGGGATTGTATGGAAGGCTTGGGCTTCAATTGTTGGAATTATTTCATGTCTCTGACAGACTATGTGGCGAGGACATTGACTTCCAAAGCTGTAAGATAAAGGTGAATTATGCAGCTCAGCTGCATAAGTAAGACTGTGTCACTTACTTATTGGAGTCTGCCTAGCCATTAAGCCAAACTTTACTCTTCAAAAGTTCCCAAAATGTGCATATGCTTTGTTAATAATGCATCTGGCATCAACACTTGTGATGATTATCGGGAAAGGCTGCACATCTTCCAGGAAGGACCTGTAGTTTATGTCTCAGGAGGACATTTCTAACTTAATATTTACTGCTTAAAATCAGTTCCTAGATTTTCAAGGGCAGAGAGTTAATTCGTTTCTTCTCCTCTGGCTCGCACTAGATGGCTAAGCAGGGTGAAGCCTTGCAGTTTGCCCACTTTGAACATTCCCTGATAGAGTAGAAATCTAATCAGACTACAGAAGCCAGTGGGGAGACAGGTGGTGCTAACAGCGACTTGCACAGCTTACTGTGTCCAAGGCTACTCCTAACCAAAATTGAAAATTTTGCAAACTAGTATCATTAAAGTATAAGCAATTGAGTCATAAGCAATTGAGTCAGTCCCATGTAACTGACTTCTCAAAAGGTACTATTAACTCTTATTTCAGATCAGTGAACCCAACAATATGCATATCATGCCTGAGGTCTGCAAGTTCAGATCCAGTTACAATCCAGTCACTGATAGCGAGGCTCAGTCAGGCTTGCTGCTGGTTGAGATGAAATCATGGGAGGTCATGACTGATGTATAGTGTCAGACAGAAATCCAGGACAGCACTACTTCAGTTCATTCTGACAGTTCAATCATTTTTACGATGAAGATGTTTTCATAGTTACAACTACACACTTCTTAAACAAGATGAGCTTGAAGGCAGTTATTCCCAAACTGCAGAAGACTAGCTGAGTCAGAATGGCTCACTGAATGTTTTAAAAATATATTCTCTAAGGTTCCAGCCTATATATTCAAATTCAGCAGATCTCAGCTAGAGCACATTTCTATAAAACTTTCTAGATGATTTGATGTCCGGGCAGGTTTGATTTCAAACTCCAATAAAAAAGAATATTATTTTAAAAGGAAATTTTAATTTTGTTACACTCAGTGGCTTAACTGTAAACAGTATTTATGGGGTTGTATTAATAGAAAATATTTTCTATTTAACCAAAAATTATGACATACCTAAGTTAAAATGTGGAGATGAAGAAGAAAGCACGTGAGTGTGGGAATGTCATTGGCAGAATGGAGAATATGAAGCTAAAGCCTAAAACTGAAAAATCAAAAAGCAATATAAGTATCCACGTAGAAATATGGAGTTAATTTCCAGAAGAAACAGCTCAAAACATTTAGAATGACTGATTCTAGGGGAAAAATATTGGGATGTCGAGGCAGCAACTATTTTTTAATTGTAAACAATGTAGTACTATCTAACAAAGAAGATCAAGTACAATCTACAAAGAAGCTCCTAGAACTTATAGCTGAGATTAGTTAGACTTCAAGATAAAAGGTCAGTCACAAAAATCAATTACATTTATATAGTAACAACAAAGGATTATAAATTGGCATAATATGTTATTTATAAATATATAATATAAATAAATATATAAAATAGCAGTAAATTATTAAATTCTTAGTGATAAAGCTAATGAAAATGTGATATAGCTGTCTAATGAAAAAATGCAAGACACTGCTGAGAGAAATTAAAGAAATTATAAAAAATATATTAGGTTCATGGGTCAGAAGACACAACTGTCAAATGCCAGTTCCCCCCAAACTGATCTGTAATTCCCTGTAACACTGGTCAAAATTCCAGCAGGCTTTTTTGTGGAAATTATAAACTTAATAAAAAATCATTATTGAATTATAAAGGACCTAGATTAGCCAAAAGACTTTGAAAAGAAAAAACAAAGATTCAGAACTAAACTAGCACTACTACTTATAATAAAGCAAGAGTAATCAAAACATTGTGTTATTGGCCATACAGATAGAAAACTGACCAATGTAACAGAATAAAGAATTCAGATATAAGCCCCCACACACTGATAACTGATTTTCAACAAAGTTACAAAGGCAACTCAATGGAGAAAGGATAGTCTTTTCAACATATGTTACAGAAACCATGAGATTTTCTTATGCAAAATAATAAAATTTTAAAAAAACTTTGATCCCACCTTTAACTATGAACAAATATTAACTTGAAAATGGCTCACAGAAACTAAAACTATAAATTTTACAAAAGAAAACAATTTTGCAATTTTGACTTAGGCAAATATTTCTTTGAAAAACAGCGAAGTCACAATCCATAAAATAACAAACTGATAAATTGGACTTTATCAAACTGAAAAGTTTCCTCTTGAAAAGACAGCAAAGTGAATGAATTGAGAAGCATATGTAAACCCATGGTGATATTATGACAATGTATGGCAAAAACAATTAAAAAAATTTAAAAAAAGCACAGATGTGATAAAATATTTGCAAGTGATATATCTGATGAAATACTTGTAACAGAACATATAAAGAACTCTCAAAAAATAACAAAATAAACAGTCCAATAAAAATGACCAAAATATTTGAATAGTCTTTCACCAAAAAAGATATACAGATGAAAAGCACATGAAAAGATGTTTGATACTATTAGTCATTAAGAAAATGCAAAGTAAAACCAGATAACATATCACTTGACCCTATTAGAATAGATAAAGTTAAAGACAAGCATACTAAGTGTTTGCAAGGTTCTGGAAAAATGAGAACTCTCATCTACTGCTGGTAAGAATATAAAATAACACTCACTTTGGTAAAGAGTTTGGTCAGTTTTTAAGTTCAACATACAGCTACTATTATGATACACCAATTCCACTTCTAAGTAGTCACTCAAGAGAAATAAAAGTATGTACCCCCACAAAGGCTTGTACTTAAACACTCGTGGCAGCTTTATTTGTAACAGGTAAAAACTGCAGACAGCCCATAAGTCCATCAACAGATGAATAGATAAATAAACTGTGATAGATCTACACAGCAAAAAACTATTCAGCAATAAAAACAAATCAACTGTTTATACATGCAACAGCATAGGTGAAATAATTATGTTTAAAGAAAAAGTCAGACCAAAAAAGAGCATAGTACATACAGTTTTATTTTATTTATATAAAAGTCCAAGAAATGGGTGACAGAAAAAGATCAGTATTTGCCTGGAAATAGGGACAAGGGAAAGAGGTGCAATGGTCAATTTTATCTGCCAACTTGCCTGGGCTACACAGTGCCTTAACATTTGGTCAAGCTTTATTCTATGTATGTCTGTAAGAGTTTCTGGACAAGAGTGACATTTGAATTGGTAGCCTGCATAAAAAAGATTGATGGATCTCATCAATCAACCAAAAATCTGAATAGAACAAAAAGGCTGAACAAGAGAAAACTCCTCCTGCCTAAGTGTGTGAGCTGGGACATTAGTCTTTTCCTGGCTTTGAACTCAAACAGAAATGTCAGTTCCTCTTGGGCTATATAGCCTCCAATCTTCAGACTGGAGATTAACCATTAGCTCTTCTGGTTCTCAGTCCTTTGGACTCAGACTGGAACCACATCATTGAATCTCCTGGGTCTCCAGCTTGCCAACCTGAGACCTTGGGACTTCTCAGTCTCCATAACTGCATGAGCCAATTCCTTACAATGCATACCCTATTGGTTCTGTTTCTCTGGAAAATCCTGACTGGTACAAGAGGATAAAAGGAGGTCTTGAAGGGGGCACCAACCAACCTATGGATGTGATGGATATGTTCACTGACTTATTTGTGTTGATGCTTTCATGGGTATATACGTTAGTGAGACATCAAATTGTACATTTTAAATATGTGGAGTTTATTGTATGTCAACAAAGTTGTAAAGAATTAATTTATAAGTCAGTATGCAGAAAAGAACAAATCAGACTATGAAAATGTTATAACAGAGTTACATGTAAAGTACCATGGGATCCCAGAGGAGAAAAAATTGAACACCTACCTATTGACTGTAGGTATTGAGCACACCTCACAGCAAAGATGGGGCTGTAGTGTATGTATCTTTGATCCCAACATTCCCCAAGATCTTTATCTATTTTGTCTTTTCTTCCTTCTTGCCTGTATCTTTTTTTTTAAACAAAATTCACATTTTATTTAGGTTGAAACAAACTATACAAAATTGATTTTCTTCACCAAAAATAACAGCAATATTTTCTGTATTATCCCTAGATAAACTACAAAACACTTATTTTTGTAGGTTTTCTAGGCTTTGCTTGTAAATCAAGATGAGGCAGTAGATACAGTCATGGGGAAAGACAGAAGAAAACAGATAAATCAGTTGTCAGTATCCATGGCCTCTGATCCTTTCTTGACCATGAAACTGAAGTGTTCAACATATACCTGCCAAAAAGCTTACGAAGACGTAGGCTCAATAAAGGAATGTAAACAGCAATAACCAGATGTGGAACAACAATGGCAGGCTCTTCCATTCAAATTTTAACTTGTTGCTTTAACTTCATTTGATAAAGAGAAAATCTACACTGAAATCCTTGTTTGACAAGTTTACATGTTTCTCTTATAGTCTGATAATTTTCTTAACTGTCCTTTATAGATTTTTAACAGCATACTTAAAACTCCTACTATTCCGCTTTGGATTATAGCAGAGAGTGTTTTGCCTATGTTATCCTCTAGGAGTTTTATAGTTTCTGGTCTTATGCTTAGATCTTTGATCCATTTTGAGTTTATCTTTGTGTATGGTATTAGAAAGTGATCTAGTTTCATTCTTTTACAAGTGGCTGTCCAGTTTTCCCAGCACCACTTGTTAAAGAGGTTGTCTTTTCTCCATTGTATATTCTTGGCTCCTTTGTCAAAGATAAGGTGTCCATAGATGCGTGGATTTATCTCTGGGCTTTCTATTCTGTTCCATTGATCTATGTTTCTGTCTTTGTGCCAGTACCATACTGTCTTAATGACTGTGGATTTGTAGTATAGCCTAAAGTCAGGTAGGTTGATTCCGCCAGTTCCATTCTTCTTTCTCAAGATTGCTTTGGCTATACGAGGTTTTTTGTATTTCCATACAAATTGAGAAATTATTTGTTCTAATTCTTTGAAGAAGACCTCTGGTAGCTTGATAGGAATTGCATTGAATCTATAGATTGCTTTAGGTAGTATACTCATTTTCACTATATTGATTCTTCCAATCCATGAGCACGGTACATTTCTCCATCTGTTTGTGTCCTCCTTGATTTCTTTCATCAGTGTTCTATAGTTTTCTATATACAAGTCTTTTGATTCTTTAGGTAGAAATACTCCTAAGTATTTTATTCTTTTTGTTTCGATGGTGAATGGGATTGTTTCCTTAATTTCTCTTTCTGATTTCTCACTGTTAGTGTATAGGAATGCCAGGGATTTCTGTGTGTTGATGTTGTATCCTGAAACTTTGCTATATTCACTGATTAGCTCTAGTAATTT